>WEIT01019411.1:148809-213052 GCA_013389985.1 Dryoscopus gambensis | reverse complement strand
GGATCCCATCCCCCCTCCCAGGGTGTCCCTGTCACCAGGATGCGATGGATCCCCCAGCTTCGGGGTGTCCCTGTCACCGGGATGCCATGGATCCCATCCTTCAGCCTCGGGGTGTCCCTGTCACCGGGCTGCCATGGATCCCGCATCCTTGCAGTCTCCCCTCCCCCGGTGCCCCTGTCACCGCTGTCCCCGTCCCTCACCCCCGGGGATGCTCCCCAGCACGCTTCCCACGGCCCCCTGTTAATGAGTACAGCAAAGTAACGAAGCTCCGCGTTTCCTTCTGTGTTCTATTAACCCACGCTTTAACTCCAGCACGCAGGAACAGGTAAAAACTTAACTCTTTCTCCGGGATGATTGCAGCATTCCAAGTGCTTTGCCCGGAGCTGGGTGTGCTGTAACGCTTGGGATGGCTGAAATCTTATTTTGCACCTCACAGTTACTTCCCCAGATAATTTTTACTTTGTCCTGAATTCCCCATTTCCAAACCGTTGAGAAACCCTGGAACATGAAGGGGTCGGGGGGAAACCCTCATTTCTTGCTATGAAGAAAGTGGAAAAAAAAAAATTAAAGAATCAGAAAGCATTAGGATCTGCCAGGAGATTTATAGCCCCGAGGAACAGTGGGCATTCTGTGTACTCATTTCAGGCCCGCTGGGTGGTGCAGATGGCATTTGACTCATGAGGGGCTATGACACTGCAAATACAAATCAAATTAAACAGCAAAATCCAGAGCAGGGGATGAGTCAAGCCCAAGAACTGCTGCTCCAAAGCAGAGCCTGAGCAGCAGCGTGAAAGAACGAAACCCTTTCCCATCCATCACAGGAAGAGGAACCAGACCCAGCACTTTCTTTATGAGCAGTAATATTGTCACATTCCAAAGAATCCTAAGGTTTTGGAGAGTTTGTGATGCTGGGCAGCGCTGGGATGCCTGAGGTGAGGCAGAGGTGGAAGGGTGAATGTTTTATTCCGCCTACAGCATCACTTGGAGCAGTGCCCAGGGTGACACAGAGCACGCAGCTGAGGCAGGAAAAACGACAGCAGAGTTCTTCCAATTATCTGGAAATTGTTCTACAGACTCCTCACTGGAGCCCTGGGGTGTTTTAGGATTATTATGGTGATAAAACAGGATTATTTCTTTACTGAGAAGGAAACAAACTTTATGACGAGAAAGCACCACAGCTCCTTGCTCTTTTAGATGCTTAAGGAAAAACACTTTTAATTCCTTGTGCTGGTCCAGCACGGGGCAGGAACAACACGGAATGCAGGCAGGAAATGTCCCTTTGGAGTTAATCCTGCTGGTTCCATCCTTCAAAGAGCCCTCCCTGCACATTTTCCTGAGCATGAAGTCTGCATGACCACCATCAGACAGAATAAAATGGGTAAAAAAATGACAGCTCCACTCCTTAAAAAAATAAACCCCAACCCACCTTTAAGGAAGTTTTATTTCTAACGGCACTGAGACCTCTCTAAAGCAAATAAATGCCAGAGAATTGGCACCACGCTTGGTATCAGGGCTCCAGCCACAGCTGAGGCCACTGAACTGTTGCCACGGATCTGCAGCAACACAACTCAGCTTGGGAAGTTCTCCCTGCTGGATGCAGCAAAGGGGAGGTTGTGTTTGCCCTCTTTGGCACTCGAACTGACCACACAGCACAAGTTTCCCTGCGCCCCTGTCAGTCCTTGGGCATGATGCAAACAGCCCCAGACGTGCACAAACCGCCTCCCCCGGCAGTGGGAGCAGAGCTGCCACCAGTGTCACCCCATCTCCTTCACTGGGCCACTTAAACCCTGAGCTCTTTGCTGCTTCCTCTCCAGATACCGAGCTCGGGCATCCTGGATGGATTGGTCATCATTCCTCCTCTCCATCTTCCTGGCAGAGTTCTCTGTGACTCCTTCTGGGGGAAGAGGAGAGAAAGAAATAAACTCTTCTGTGTCAATGCCCCCCAGCATTACAAGTCCTCCTATTTGTTAAATACCAAAAAAAAACCCTCAACAGAATCTCAGGGCTTTTTCCAAGTCCCAGGCAGCCATTTGAATGACTTCCAGAGAGGACAGACTGTACCACAGCAGGGAGGGGGGGAAAAAAAATCAAAAATAAAATAATGCCTTAGCTCCCATGTCAATATTTGCAGCTGGGCTCATCTCATCCCCAAATCTTGGTTTTTATGGCAGCAGAGCATATGCATCCTCTGTTCTACACACCCATTTCTTCTCTAAATTGCACATCCCAAACTCAGGTTTAGGCAGGACAGGGACAGAACAGGGAGCAGGAAAAAACATTGGGATAAAGTATCTTTAAAAAATTTCCGGAGGCAGGAGGAAGGGAGAGGAAAACATGCAGATAAGGGAGTGGGAAAAGTCAATCCTGCAGATCAGCCACCGTTAGAAATGCACATTCCCCCACAGCACTGAGACCTTGGGACTGCTTCTCACAGAAGGGGGAGAGAAGCAGAAAATATCTTCAGTCTAAAATAACAACAAGAAAAATAATCAGAGACTCTGAGAGCCTAAAATTTGTGTGAGGGGAGCAGCTACTGCAGCCTGGTCCTGGGCTCCAGGTTCTGTGATAAGAGGCAGGAGCTTTAATCAACATCCACTGTTAGAATATTTGTAATTATTATGTCTTGTCAGCTATTCAGCCACCTATTTTCATGAAGGTCCCAGAATTACAACATCTGTAGGGTCAATATAAAACTCCAATTAATTGGCAATTGCCTAATGAAGTCATGATGTGAAGGGGGACACAGAGAGCATTTCCTTGGACTTCAGATAAATTGGTGAGGCTCCTCTGCATTACTTATAACCAAATCAAACTCATGTTTAAAATAGTGGATTTATACAATAGTGCAGGGCAGAAAGAGATGCTGGTCTGAGCCCAAAAGTCTGCATTTTTTCCTTTGTTAAGGAAATTGAAGAGAATCTGTATTTACTGTACAATAAATCGATGTTTTGGAGGGGTCAGCTCAGGAGTAAAGAGGCCCTTTGATTACTTGGCTGCTTTAGGAACCTGCTGACAGAAGAATCCCAAGAATGTCAAGCAGCCAGATCAGTTAGCAGGCACCAGTTCTAATTAAAACTGACTATTTAAACATATGGCATTAAATTAATTGTCAGAATGAGACATTCACCAAAATGTGAGATTTTTCCTCTGTGTTTATTGCTGGGTGAGGCTTTTTGATTTTTTTTTCTTCCCTCTGCCTCATAGCTCTTAGGACTTCTCCCAGGCCAGCATTATTCGGGCATCAATGGCTAAATATCCTTCACAAACTTAAATAACCAGACTCAAAATGTTTTTTATTCAACTCTGCTCAAGCTCTGCTCTAGGACACCAAAAGGGGGGAGCGTGGCAAGAAGCAGCAAGCAAACACCACAATTCACACTGCTGGGACAGAAAATAAGGATTGCAGAGCTGTGGCAAGACTAAAACAACCAGAACCCCACACATCAAACACAAATTAACACCTTCTGTGCCACAGTAAGCACACAGGGCTCCCAAACAACACACACACGGACTGGGACGAGCACTGTGCTTACCACACTGCCTTTTCAGCTCCTCCCTCTGCTTCCACTTGGTGATTTCCTCCTCAGTCACCTCTTCCCTGGCCACACTGCTCAGCTCGTAGGCGTCCACCTGGTGCAGCCTGGGCAGCAGGTCCCTGACCCACTCGTAGCGCACGGGGCACACGGTGCGCACGTAGATCTTGGAGGTCACGGCCACGTCGTGGAAGATGATCCACTCCAGCAGGGTCTCCTGGTTGTAGAGCTGAGAAATTAAAAGGTCATCTCCCAGCTGGTTTGATTTTTAGAGCCGCCACCTCCCTCAGAATGTCAGTGGTGGCTCAGATGCGAGGGGGTGTTATGCTGAATTTTCAGATCGAGGTGCAATGATTTCAAACTGCCCACGAGATCCAAACAGCCAGAGAGAAAGTGCAGCCCGTGTCACACTCACTTCATAAACCAAACATTTACCAAGTCTGAAGAAGTGAGGCTCTTCCCCACTCTCAAAATGAACACTGCAGCAGAGCACAAAGCAAACACCAGGGAGAGTTTAGGGACCTGCCCCTCATTCCTTTTAGAGATGCTTTGCTGCTTTATCAGCAGGCTTTGGGCACTCACTGTGGATGAAGGGTGGATGTAGACTATGCTGCCATGTCCATCCATTGTGCAGAATGTCCTGGCTGCAGACCTGAAAGGTTTGTGAAAAAAGAAATTAAAAAACCAACAAAACAAATCACACATTGCTGTGGTTACACAGCAACACCGAGCTGAACAAATCAGCAGCAGCATAGAAAAAAAATTCTCAAATATCTAACTAGAGGAAGGTGCTTCCAGAATTCAACTGTAAAAAACCATTTAAAAACTGAAATACAATATATCTAATTTACCACAGCAGCACTGCAGGTTCAACACCACAGTAACAACAGGGTTTGGGAGTGCAGCCTTTGAAACCTGTGCTACCTGGAAATTTCCAGGCCCTTTAACTGAATGCCTGGAACCACTCATCAGCTGGTGAGTGCATTTCACAGACAGAAAATGACATTCCTGGGAAGCTGCTGACATCCTTGGAATGGTGAAGACAGTCAAAAGCAGAGAGCCTCCCAGGCTTCCAACTTCTCCTTCACCTGCAGTTGCTACTTTGCTGCTTTTACCAACATACAGCCACGCTTTTAAGTAATTTGCATAATCTCTTTTCCATTCAGTTCTCCAAACTCCATTCCTCACCTCCTTGCAACGTTGATAAAGTATCCTGCACATAGGCACCTTCTCAGTATTTCAGTTCTGGAGCCTTCAAAGGTCTCTTTAGGGAAGTCTGGCAGCTGGGAAAAGAATGAACAACATGAATGAGGATCTTTCTTCAAGAAAAAGCAGTTATACCCCCTCCATCCCATGGATTTTAAACTCTGGGTTTCTCTCTGTACAGAAACCATGAGGAAAAGAGAAAAACTCCTTCTTGCCTGTTACCACCACTGTACCTGAGTTACACAAGCAAGGGTGCTCTAAAAAATTATTTAAGTGGATCAGTTTCTCCGGGAGAAAGGCAGCAGCCATCTCGCAAAGGCTCAGCATCCACTACTACATCTCTTAAATATAAACTTACACAGCTCAAACATATCCAGAAATTCTATTTTTTTACCTGTTTCAGTTTAGTGGTTATTTCCCGCAGCTGTCTTTCCACACTAAAAGCAGATTTCACAGCTCTCCAATGGATCCAGTATTCCTGGCACCAGGCTGAAGGAGACTTGCTGAGAACAGGAATATTTGAATTATGAAGAAGCCCTTTGTAAGCTGCTGTAAAGAAACTTGCCTCTATTTTCTTTTTTGTTACGGTCATACAAAGGCAACAACCTACACAGGCAGATATTTTGTTGGGTTAAATAAAAGATGTCTTGATGGAAAGGACAGATCAGACCAAGGAATAAACCTGAAATTAGGAATGAGCACACACAGGTGTATCTGCAGCACATCTAAAAACTGGGAGTTATGGGCAATGCAAAACCACTTACTGCAGAGGGAACATTTTATACCTTGCTTTGCACTGTTCAAAAATATTTAAGAGGGTTGCAAAATCATTGCATCCTCCCACTTGTGAGGCAAGTTCCTGGTGTTGAAGCTCAGCCTCCTTTTGCTTCTGAGGATCACCTGAGGAAGGAAGTTGTATCTCATTTAAGGTCATTTTTATTTATCACTACCTAATTTTCTGTTAGTGTGTGTCTGGCAGCCTTGGCTCTTTATTCCTGTTATTTTTAGGTTTGTCTCTCCTTCTACAGCTGCATTTACAGCTCTTCCTCCTTCCACTACTGCTGAACAAGAGCATGTAGATGCCATTAAATCTATGATTAATCTCATCAGTCAGCACCAGGGATGAAGAATTCCAGCCTCTTAGAAAGTATTTCTCACTCACAATCAACCCAGAGGCTGACACGGAAAGGTAAAGGAACAAACAAACAGCTCACAGGGATCAAGGGAGAGGAAATCAAGACTGTTGAACCCACCCCACCAGAGCACCCTCTAATCCACTGAACTCAGCTTTGTCCTACTGCCACAGTAATGGAGTCTTAAACTAAAGAAGAGCCTGGAAAAAAAACCAGTGGATCTGTGAGTTTAGTGGGAATTCACAGTTACTGAACAGAAAAGATAATCCAGAGGTGATGCCCCATTTGTTAAAAGCAATCAGTCCCTGCTGTCTGCACTCAGACCAACAGCAACACATCTGCTGCGGCACATTTTGGTTTTCTGGTGGTTTTTTTCCCTTTTATTTTTGCCTTTTCCCTCCTGCAACAGACATTTCCCCTCACGACCTCTCAGCTTAGGCATATGCTGCTTTCCAGCTCGACAGCCTTGGGACAAACACAACCCAATTCCTGCTGCTCTGAGCTCTCTGGAACAGCTGTTGTCCAAGTCCTGGCACGCAGAGTGCCCCGACTCCAAGACCATGGAAAGCTGTGAAAGCTTTTTTGGGGAAAAGGGGCTTCCCACCTGGGCGGATGAAGACGTTTTCCACGGACAGCATGGCTGCAATGGGAAGCAGGAGATCCTCACAGTCCAGGGAAGCAGCTTTTATGACAGCACAGGACAGGTTGGGAGGGAGGGGAAACTGCACCAGGAATTCTCCCAGTCTTGTCACGTGGCCTCTCCTTATCCCAGGGGGGAAAAAAAATATATATATAAATAGCAGATTCAATGAAATGATGTTTAAATGTAAATTGGGTACGAAGCACTTCCCTCTGGACTGTGAGTGCCCAGAGAGGTGCTGGGGACACGGAGAAGTGTCACTAGCAGAAGAATAATCCACATTTCTCCAGCTTGCTTGTCTCTGCTCCACGGCAGGCACAGCCAGCTCTTTTTTTATTTACAAGAAGAATTCCTGGAAGCTTAGGATAAGATCTCACTTCCTGTCTTGAGCTCTTGGATGGACCTCCCAGCCAGAGCCCGAGCTCCTGAGCCACAACAGTCTGGGAGCTGCCCTCAGGACCCTGAGGTAACTTGTCTGAGGTCACTCAGGAACTCCAGGACAATGTGGAGAGCCTGATCTGTATCTCCCAAGCCCTAAACTTGTGCTCTATCCCTGTTTTTATAGACAGTGTATTAAACCCCAGTAAACTTCCTGGAAGTTAAATAAGGAAACACATTCTGCTGCTGGGGAGGGAAGTCCTTTAGTCCACACAAACCACCAGCTTAAGCATTAGATTTGAAATTCTTGGTGGTGAAATTCTCTGTGGTGACTGCACCCCTTTGGTTTTCACCTGTCAATAGCACTGCACTGGTAAAGTTCCTTCAGAGCTTCCAAAATATGTCTTTCTTCAGGGGGGTCCAAATAGGGAAATCTACGGTAAAAAAGAAAAATGAGGTAGCTTTGTTAGTTTTCATACTTATTAAAATAATTTTTAAAACCTCCCAATGCAGGTTTTCTGACCGGAGTGAGATAATCATAATAATCACCTGCAGCATACGGGTGTGTTACTGCATGTACAGCCTCCAGCTGAGGAATTTCTGATGACAAATCCCAGCATGGCACACACTAAACTGCATTTTCTACACTTGTCTGGTCTTAGAGTTATAAAATCCCACAGAGATGAAGCTTTTTGGGTATAAAAATCAGTGTTTTAAGGATTTTAAGTATTTAAAGGAACGCTACGACCTATGCATTTAATTTGGGAGGGATGGGAGTTTTGGCAGAGCCTCAAACTGGACTTGAGCTCAAGATCAGCATGGCACACACTAAACTGGATTTTCTGCACTTGTATGATCTCAGAACTAAAAAAATCCCATAGAGATGAAGCTTTTTGGGTATAAAAATCAGTGTTTTAAGGATTTTAAGTATTTAAAGGAACGCTACGACCTATGCATTTAATTTGGGAGGGATGGGAGTTTTGGCAGAGCCTCAAACTGGCCATGAGCTCAAGCTCCAAGCTGGAATTACTGTGGGGAACAGCAGCAAAGCTGATTGAAGTGCCACAGTTGGCTGGGGACCTAATCCTGCCTCCTGCCACTGCGGGGGCCGCGCCGAGACTCCGGGCCGGGGATAATCCCCCTGCAGGGAGGTCACCTGATGACATCATGCACGGAAAGGCATTTCAAGGTGAGGATCACGGACGTCAGGCTGGTCCTCCTGATCTCGGGCACGGTGTGGTCGGGCATGCACTGCTCCCAGAACTCCCTGCTGTACAGCCTGTAGCTCTTCCCCGCCGCCGTCCGGCCCGCCCGGCCAGCTCGCTGCTTGGCTTCGCTCCTGCCCAAAAAAACCCAACCAACCAACATCCAAACCCCTCATCCCTGCTGGGAGCACCCAGAGAGGGACAGGAGTTTCTCTGTCTGTAGATGGGAGAGAGATTTCCTGCGCAGCAACGCAGAAATCCAGCCATGCCAGAAATAAAGGAGAATTTCTGAGCACGGGAGGGCTTTTTTAAGCTCCCAGTGCAAACCCTGCTCGGACAATGCACTTCCAATTCCTCCCTGATGTCTGTAACTTGTAGGAAATTGTAAATCCTGAACCACTTTTTACTTGACTACAAATAAAGTGGCTTTAAATCACGGAGCTTGGAGGTTGCTGCCTATCTTTTAATTTATTTTTTTCAAGAGCAACCAGTACAGAGCATGATTGCCAGAGCAGCTCCCAGAAACAGCAAGTAGGTGACATTTTTAACTTACTTTGAGATGGGAACCACCTCCAGGATGTCCAAACCGACTCGGGGGTTATGATTCAACTGCTTCACAAAGCCACTGTCTACCACATATCTGAAAAAAATCCAGAGAGGTAAAAAATAACAGGGGTCAGCAGGTAACTGCCAGATGCATTGTATGAAAAAACCCCACATTTACCCTACTTTTTATTTAGTGGAGCCAAGATTTGATTTCAAAGTAAAGTCTAAAAATATTGGTCATCTCTAAGACTACAATAGTATCAAGAATTTTCTTACTACACACCCAAAATAAGGCAACAGGGCAGGTATAGTAGCAGAATAAATGTGTTTTTCCAAATCCAAATTCTGAATCATTCCCTCTGTTACAGCTTTTTATGAGGGACAGAAACCAGTACCTGACTCCTTCAATGGTCAGAGATGTTGCAGCAATGTTTGTGGAGACCACACATTTTCTGATGCCTCTGGGGGCTGGCAAAAATATCCTTTTCTGCTGATCTAAAACGACAGATATTCAGTCAAACAGGCTGTTCTGTTACAGAGCTCTGACCTCAAACCACACCTCTAACCGTGCAAATTTACCCAAATGCTTAGTGAAAGTCATTTGAATGGCACTGAAAAGTGAATGGCATAAAATTCCAAAATACAGATTTGGTGTTATTTTAGTATGTGCCAGAAATCAGGGAGTATTTTCTATATTGCTCACAAACTCAAGATTTGGAGATGGAGAAAGGCCAACTCTCCTGGATGGTTCCTAACCCAGAGCTAGGAAAAACAAACAAGATGCCTGGTCTTAGCAGAATCCTCAAGAAAGATCTGGAGGGCTTTAAAAAGCAGAGAAAATAAATGTGAACATCAAAAAATGGAATTATCCCCCCTCATTGTTTCCAGCAAATCTTCATTTATCATGCAAGAGAGCAGCACATGCAGTTCCCATTCATTCACTTGGCTTTCAAGGAACAGAAAAGAGGTGGAAACTCAACTTTTCCCTGAAATCTTCTCACTTCTTAGTTTTGAAAGACATAAAAATCACTTTGAGGGACATTTTCGCTTTAATACAATGGCCTGTCAGAAACTGCCACAAAATCAAAATAAAATATCACTTTCAGATAGGAATCAGCTGTCGTGGAGTAAGGAAGAGGCTTTAATTTTCTTTTATGCAACTCTTCATTTTGCTCTTTCTAGATGATACAAGTTTTGCTCTGTTTGCACATGTTTTTTGAATGGAAATTGCTGCCCTGCTCTTCTGAACACTCACTCAGCCCCAGGTCACTCCAGCCCCTCTGAAAATGCAATATCTGTGTTCAGCAAAGGTCGGGGTGGGGGGCTCTGTTTTTAACTCTTTGAAACTTGACTGTGATATTGCTGCCAAGTAAAACAGTGACTCCTTCTGATAACCTTATTTTCTCTCCTGGAATACTGCACTGCTGCTATCTCTCACTCTCACCCCCAAAAACCCACTGGAAGCATCTTTGCCATATAAAATAAAAAAAAATTTTAAATATATAAAATACAGTACAATACCAAAAGAATAAAATAAAATAATTACAATACAATACAATAAAATATGAGGCCATCTGGACTTTCAGTTACACAATATCCCTTTCCTAACTGAAAACCTTGAAGCCATATCCAGTGGATTTGCATTTTAACTGGAGGCTCCTGTGCAAGCAGCGAAGGCTGAAGTTTGATTGAGTTTATGAAGACCACCAAAAAACCCCCACCCCAAAGTGCCACAGTACGGTAACAAAGGGGTTAATTAACGCCCTTTTCCCAACCCCAACAGAAAATTTGAAGAGGATAAGGTTTCTAACAACCCCTGCAGTTCAGGTTTCTGTGAGTGAATGGTTTATGCCCTCTCACCTGTGGACATGGAGCCATACAAGGGCAGGATGAGCAGCCCTTCCACAGCCCGGTCGTGCACCTCGTACCGGTAATCGATGGATTCTGCCTTCTTGAAAAGCAGGTCACAAGCTCTTTCTATCTCGTTTTGGCCTAAGAGACACACAAGAGCATTTAAGTGGCCTAATTAGCTGCAACTCTGCCTGTCCAGTTTGCAACGAGGTTGTTTTGTCACTGCTACAGAGCTGTCAGCACCATTAAAGTAAGGAAGTAACAGGAGGGGGGTTGGGAGGTGACATCCAGCCTTTCCACTCGCCAAGGATTTTCCTTAAAAGACATCTGAGGGCCTGCCCCATTCACTGATCCAGGGTTTTACAGCTCAAATAATTCTTCTTCCCTGAATTAACAACAAGCTAAACCACGCAGACAACACAGAGTCAAGCTGGCTATTCCTAAAACGCCCTGAAAACTTTTCATTTCACATCAGCCCGCACCTTTCCCTGCTCACTTTCCCTTCAGACAGGCTTTGGAAGCTTTTTTGCTTTGCTTCACCTGAAGTAACCAGGAAAATCCTCACCTGTGAGGAAAACCAGGATGTCGCCTGCTGGTTCATTTAAGTGGACATCCAGGGTGACCTTCACAGCCTGGAACAAACAACAGAAGAGCCAAAACCAGTTGAAATCCCACTTATTCTGTCTAGGACTCACCACACCAAACTGATCCTCCCCTCTTTCCTGCAGAGATGCTGAGAACACAACACAGCAGCTCATTCTTGTGGTCCCCCCACCAGATGAAAATCACCCCAAAACCAGAGGAAACACAGAGAAAACAAAGCAAACCAGACCTCTGTGATGTAGGCAGAGCTGCCCACGTCCCTGGGGCTCAGCAGGTTGCAGAATATCTCCTTGACAGGGTAACTTCTGCCTGGAATGTGCAGCACTGAGCAGTGCCCAAAGAACTCCGAGAGCTTTTCCACCTCCAGGGTGGCTGACATCACCACCACCTTCATGTCTGTCCTCCTGCCTGCTGGCTTCTTCTGCAGGAACAGCTTCTTCAGCAAACCAAATAAAATGTCCTGGCAGAAAAACAGAAGCCACTGGTGTTAATACCCTGGTTTTGTTAGAAGTGCCTGACAAACTTGGAAGTTTGATTGTTTTATCCCATTGAGACAGGGAAAATCACATACTCCAGGCCTAAACACTCACAAGAATACATGCATTTATCTTGGATATTTTGGTTTCTAGAGCTTAATTAATTTTTTACCACCTCTTCTCACAGAAGCAGCACCGGTGTAACTTAAACTCCTTTGTTTTTCATTTTTACACTCTCTTGGTCAAGTCACTTGTGAGAAGTTACCTCAGACCCGTTTTTCATCCCATTTCCCAGCCCATGTCCCCCGACTGTGTGTGCACCTTTCTTTGCTTTTATTCATTGCTACAACCTCAGCAAGTTTATTTTACTCTGTGGTGCTCTGAATTACAAATCTGCTCCTTCCTCCACCTCAGCTCAGTTATTTGCAATACCCTCAGATGCCTGAGGGCAGAACTGCGATTCAGAAAGCATTTTCCCTTTTCCCAGCTGGACTGGGAGATTGTTTGCTGAAGCAGGAGGTTTTCTGACACAAAACACAATCTCCTGAGGTCTGAGTGACCTGAATGTCCCTTTGCTGGCCACAGAAGGGTCAGGGTGACATCTGAGAGCTTTTGGGACTTGGGTCTAGATGCTTCTGTGGTCCCAAAAGCCATAATCTCTTTGCACAGTCATACACACACCCTAAGAAACATTGGGCCGTAGGACAAGAGAGGTGTTTCAGGGGGGTTTTTTGGGGTTTTTTTTAATTAGTGTTTTAGAAAGTTTACGTTCTGTGTTCCGGCTTCAAACTCCTGGAAATTTTGGGAGAGTATGCAACAGCCAGCAAAGTTTTAACTGCATTTCAATGCAGCAACTACAAAAATTCTAACGCTGTTAGAGGTCACATCTTATTTTCAATTTACTCAGCATGTGATACACAAAGCAGCAGTTCCGTGCTCTTAGGACAGCAAAAGGATAAAGCACATCCATGGAAAATCAGTCAAAATCCCCGGGGATCGTGCTGAAGTGAAAGGAAGGTGTAAGCAGGGCCCAGAAAAGGAGAAACAGTGACCCAAAATACAGATACAAGGTGACACTCACGGTGCTGAGGCTCCGCTCGTGGGCTTCATCCAAAATGATGACACTGTACTTGCTGAGGAAGGGGTCTGTCAGGATTTGCCTCAGAAGGCACCCATCAGTCATGTACCTGATGGCAGTGTCCTGAAAGGTTTAATTAGAGATTATGCTGCTAGCCTGGGTTTTTATTTCAAAGCAAACACTTCTACACAGATCAGACACTTGTCCAGCACACACCGAGATCTCAGCACAGCTGCTCACGCACCACAGCGTGGTTGCTTGGCAATGTGCAAGGTGCCCAAAAAGCTTCCTCAGATCAGATACAGCACACAAACAGCTGGGACAGGCACTTCCCAAAGCTCCGAGACAGCCCACAGAGCCCGGCCCACCCTCGGCGACCCCGGGGCACTCCCCAGGGCCCCACCTCGGAGGTGCAGTCGTCGAAGCGGACCTGGTAGCCCACGAGAGCCCCCAGCTCGCAGCCCATCTCCTCGGCCACCCTCTGCGCCACCGACACGGTGGCCACGCGCCGGGGCTGGGTCACACCGATGGCACCGTGCTCGGCCAGGCCTGGGGGAGACACAGAACGGCTTGGGTTGGAAGGGACATTAAAGATCAGCTCATTCCACCTCCTCTTGGGACACCTTCCCCTACCCCAGGCTGCTCAGAGCTCCATCCAAGCTGGCCTTGGCCTCTCCCAGGGATGGGGCAGCCACAGCTTCTCCGGGCGACCTGTGCCAGGCTCTCGGCATCCTCACAGGGAGGAATTCCTTCCCAATACCCGATCTAACCCTGCTCTGTGTCAGCGGGAAGCCATTCCCCCTTATCCCATCGCTCCAGACCCCTTCAGGTACTGGAAGGGGCTCTAAGGTCACCCCTGGAGCCTTCTTCAGGCTGAACACCCCCCGTGACTGCGGGACAAACAGGGACACTGAGTTGCGCTGCTCACGGTCACTTCAGAACGCGTACCTACATAATGTATACACGGCCACACTTTGGGGTGTTGTTTTTTTTTTATTTAAAAGCTTTAATCAAGCCGCCTCCTCTCACCACAGCCCAGCCCGAAGCTGCGTCACCCGCGAGGGGTCAGGGGGACAGCTACACGAGTTTATCGGTGCTTGTGCCCCACATCCGCAGCCCGCGGCGGGGGGGGCGTGGGGGGGGTCGGTTCCGTTACCTGCCTCGTAGAGGTACTTGGGCAACTGCGTGCTTTTGCCGCTGCCCGTCTCGCCGGTGACGATGAGGAAGGGCCGCTCCCGCACGGCCTCCACCAGCTCGCGGCGGGAGCGGCGGATGGGCAGGGCGGGGCCGTCCATGGCGGCTCCCGGGGCTCACCGGGCCCACCCGCGGCCCCGCCCCGGTGCGCACCCGGCGGGACCCCGAGCACGGTCCCCGGGCCCGCCGCTTCCGTGCGCCTCACGCATGCGCGCCACGCCCCCACAGCTTCCCGCCTCCTCGTTAAGCCACGCCCCCGTTTCCCAACCCCTCATTAAGCAGCGCCCCCACAGCTTCCCGCCTCACTATTAAGCCACGCCCCCACAGCTGCCCGCCTCATTAAGCCGCGCTCAACGAGGCCACGCCCCCCGCCCTCCTCCCTCACGGCGCCTCAGAGGTACAAAATCAGCAAGAAGCTCCTCAAAAATCACAAATTTACAAAATGCGAAGGGTTGGAAGGACCTCGAAATCAATGGGCGGGGACACCTCCCGCCAGACCAGGTTGCTCAGGTGTATTTCGTGACAAAACTGGACCCTCGAGTCCACACGTTAATGTCTGATTGAATGATCCTGATTAGGAAGAAAACATCCTGCCACGTTTAAAATCTAAGGGACAAGAAATCTCGAATTCTATCCTAAATCAGAGTAATATTCTCTTTCCATTGGTCAGCTAAGTGTCAAATTGCGTTACATTAGACCATTACACAATACTGAACATAACACAATTGTACACATATAGAAAATAAAAAAATATTGATAAACAAACCTGCTTCACCAAAACCTTTTTCTTAAGGGAGAAAAAATTCTTTGATGTTTGATCTCTTTATACTTTCAAGCCTAACCAATAAGCAAGGAGATCTAATCTCTGAAACAGAGAGCAGCCAGCAAGCTCTAAGTGATGTGTTAGAAAAAACAAATTGCTTGTTAGAACTGTAAAAGTTTAGGCTGGACATGCTTCAGTGATCTCAGACCCAGGGGCAGGATAACAAACCTTGGAAAAAAAGGATGCCCTCTGGTAGTGGATGGACACAAAGAATGCAGAATTTATGGGACATCTGGCAGAACTCCCAAGGTACAGAAGAAACTGATAAACTCAACCCAGCTCCAAGTGGGTTAAAGGTAATTCTGGCAATTCTGTGACCACCGACCCAAGAAACCCACTGACCCCAAAGAAGAGAAGGACTCAGCATGGCACTAATTAGCATCAGAAGCGAATCATTAACCAATAGAAGACACAATACTAATTAACAAAAGAACTATGTAACTCGTGGCAAATGAACACTAATTCCTTGGTTTGCTAAAATGTATAAATAGTAAAAAGTTTTGATAGTTGGGGGTTCCTGATCTGTGGGTTTCTGCTCGGCACCCAGGCTTGGCAAGGCTGAAATAAATAATTGATGTCTCTCTGGATTGTGCAGTTATGGCGTTGTTGCACTCCGGGTAACAAATCTGCTTTTTCAGGGCATTAATAACCCCAGAACTCCCTGTGATGAACAAACGAAGGCGCTCGCCCCGGCTCTGCAGCACCATCTGTGAATTCACAGCAGACCTGAAGATGGCAAGCGCTGAACACTGAACACAAACCAGCCGCAGTCCAGCTCCCCTGTTTTCCCCAAAACACGATTTTTGTGGTGTATTTTGCCCGTACCTCCGTGTTTGCTCCCTTCACACACTGTTGTTTCACCCTCCATTAGGCTCTGTCAGTGAAAAGAATCACACAGTAAATTTGGTGTCACACCGGGGTGAATTCAGGCCACCCACTGACTCTGGTTATCACAAATTCCCTCAGTTTTTGCCTCTGGCACGATGAGAGAAGTATTTCCCCACTGGGAATGTGCACTCTGAGGCTTGGAAGATACTCCATCAGTGCCCAGTGTTGCCACCTTCAGCTGTGTCTAACCTACAAATAACTATTTATTCTGCCAACAACCTGGCATTGTAAAATCCCACAATAAGATGGTTTGCAACAATCTGACAAAAAACAGTGGCATGTGCCAATACATTTTATGTTGGCACACCCCTTTATGGAAAATATCACATTTATTGCCTCACAATTTACTTATGTCATGTTGCCACTGGTAATTTACAATTAATGGCCATCACACACACATTGGAAACTTCGAACACACCCTCATTACACTTTTTGGTGTGTATTTACCATGAAGAATGTAATGGTTTTAATAGACACACATTTATGCATGCACACTTGCAGTCTGCATGATTTTATTTAAATCACATCCTGCTTTCGGCAGACATAGGGCTAGGTAAGGTTTTTCAATTCTCTTTTTTTTTCATCCTCCCAGCCTGGGAATAGCAGATTTGGTTTTAATCAACCCCTTCGCAGTCTTGAACTTTGTCCTCCTGGAATACAGTGCCATTCATTTAAGGATTTCCCTCCGTCTAATAAACATTAATGAACCACACTTTACAATTCCCCCGTGATCTTATCTCAGTTTCACAGATGGGGAAAACAGAAACAAATTAAGGGGTCTGCACGCACCACAAATCAAAGGCAGAGCTGGGGGAAGAACCCAGCAATCCTAGCACGATTCCTGCTGCAATAACAGAAATGTGTTCCTACCCCTGCAGCCGCTCTGGCAGTAACTGCGTTGCACGGGGCAGCACCGTTACCTTCAGGCCATCCAGGGAGGTTGAAATTGCTCTTTTCCTGAAGTTTAGCTCCCCACATAACTGCACATTCTGTGAGGTGATAGAAGGCTGTGGCTCTGCCAGCTTCCTCTGCTGGATTATCCCTCAGGATGTCTTTATTCCCTTCAGAGCAGAGGATCTCTTTTCTTTTCTGGTTAGCAGAGATGTAGCGGGATATGGGGAATATTCCAGTCCCTACTGGTACACCCTGGGGTTTATCCATCTTCCCAGGAGAGAGGCCTGATTTCCTAGGGAATTGTCATCTCCTAGCTCTGGACAATGTGGTCCATTCCATGATGAACATGGCATCCCTCGGTGCCTGTGAAGAAAACCACATCTATTAATTACATCCAGCAAGGAAAGACAGGTAATTGCCTTGTGCCTGGAATCTCTAAGTAGGGCCACTTTCTAGAAGAACAATCCCTGAGCTGTGATTTCATCAGAGACAGAAGAAACCAATGTTCCCTGCAAGCTGCACTCCTGTCAGGCACCCAGCAGTTTTTCTGACAGCCAGGATTTTTGTGGCGCTGGCTGTGAGTCATTATTGAAGAAGTGTTATTCCTAAAACAGAGGAAGAGTGCTGGAGAAAGGAGGTGTTAGACAGGAAAAAATCCAAACCCCTTTCACACCTCCATCTGCTGTCTTACAGTGCCTTGCTACCAAACATTTACAAATTGACAAGTTTTATTGCAGATCTTGCTCCGCTTGTTAAAAATTGCTTCTTTTTGAAGGCAGTTTAGGCTTTCTCCTCCATAATGAATGTATTTTCCTTGTGTTTAGCTCCATGGAAAACAACAGTTCCTACGGTGCAGCCTTCTGCCAGGACAGCCAGGTTATTCCTAACTGCACTCCCAGGTTTCTGCTAAGAAAAAAGGCTGCAGGAAATACAGCACTGGCAGGAATCTGCACTGGTTTAGCTTGGTTTGTTCTGCAGGTGGGCAGTGTCTGGCCAGATCCAGGCTGGGAATTGCTCCGGTTGAATAAAATATTTCTGTGCTGGAAAGGGATTTGCAGTTCTCTGCTGAGAGCCCAGCTCAACTGCAGCGTTGAGCAGCTCCTCAGCCAGCTCTCCCCGAGCTCCGCCGGCACAGAGGGCGAGAGAACTGCCACAGCAGCTGCTCATCCTCTCGTTGGCCAGACAGCCCTGCCCAGCTCACGCCGAGGCCGGTCCCGTTCCCCTTCCCAGCTGCTCCGAGGTGCTGGAGCTGTGTCTGCACACGACCAGACCTGCAGTGAGTCACAGTCACACACTCAGGTCTCCGTGCCCCAGTTCTGCAAACGTTTCTGCACGAACATCATTGAGTTCAGCAGAAGAGACCTGGCATACTCACTGCAGGCCTCAACTGATATTCTTAAAAGCCCTGTTTTCTCTTGAAGGTTGGTCTAGGAAGTGATTTTGGTAATTTGCCCCCCTCGCACATGCGCCTGCATCGCCCTTTTTAAATTTAACTCCAGTGTCGCATCTGCAGCTGTTTCCGTGGCCACATCCATGAATGATTGCTGCTCCTGCCAGGTGCAAGCAAGAATAAAAAGGTCATGGGCTGGGGAGAGGATTAAGCTTTGGCTCAGCTGTTTGCATTCTCACACGGAGCACGGTCTGTCCATCCAGCTATCCGTCAGCCCTCACACACCACCCAGACAGGTGAGGAGCTGAATATTGGAAACAATTCGGTGACGCTCATACAAAGCCACTACACAGTGTCTGTGGTTTAAAAAAAGCTCCCCCAGCAATCCTCCAAGCAGCCCTTGGATCAGTGAAATTATGTGCAGAAATATAAATGCAGAATGGCATGGGAACAGTCTCCCTGGAGACTGGGGTAGGGCAGATTGGAGAATACCTAAATCTCTAAATGGTGTCTGTGATTTTCATGTTAAATTGGAACATTTTCGTCCCACGCTTACCTAAGGAGATGAAGGAAGGCAGCTTATGGGCACTTAGCACATACACTGAGAACAAGCAGGGAAAAAAATCCAGGAGGCATGGAGCAGATCCATCTCCCTGGATCTCCACCTGGAGTATTTCACTGATTCAAGGCCTTTTGTACCTGCAGCAGTGAAAGCTGTTGGCTATTTTAAGACCTTCTCACACTTGCACTTCTGCTACAACCCATGGGAGGCTTCTAATCTATTTCTGTATATCAGACATCCTTCTTCTTCTGACTTCCTTATCAAATGTGCAGAACAATCAATAATTCACTTAGGGTCTGCATTCCCATTGGAGTGCACCATGGCTGGGATTTAAATATATTTCTGTGACTGTAGAACAAGCAGATATCCTAAACTACCCTGGAAATGTCCTCTTACATGTGACAGCATCTCCGGCCACCCAAAGTAGTTTTATTTCTCCAGCTGTTAAATCTAGGACAAAATACTACTCCTTTGTTCTATATTAAGACCACGGAATAGCAGCAGCTGACTTCCCAGACTCTGTCCTCATGGAGGGGAACACAGGATGAAGAATTAACCCCTGGTATGAGCTTTTCTTGTGCTAAGTCATTAAGAAAAGCCAGATGTCCTCAATGCTCTCCCGCATTAGATAACAAAAAACTGGAGGTTGATGAGCTGGGGGTTGCCTTCCTCCCCTTCCCATGGCCCTCACCACGTGCTGTAGGTCCAAGCTCACCTGGGATTTCCTTCCACAGCCTGGTTCGGAAGGACCTGAGTTTCGTGTGGCTTAATTGAGAAGAAAAAAACAGGTTTGAAACCCTTTATCCCAAAACACCTCCCAGTAACAAACTCATCCCTTACACCCCTCTGGGTCAGCTCATTTTGGAAGAGGGAGCTGAGCTCCAGGAGATCAAGTGGCTTGACCAAGGCTCCAGGAGTCACAGAAGGTGTCCAGAGTGACAAATACCCAAGTGCCACGTCCCCCAAACTTGAGAGATCTGTCCAGACCAAACAAGTATCAAAACTTCTCCTTACCATAGACGGCCTCAAGACCCGGGGACAAACAGCCTATCAAAGAGACCACAAGACCCCCTCATATTTTGTCTGGGAATCCACAATCTTTCCCATTCCCTCTTGTCCCTGTGTTTAACCTTTCAGTATCATCAGCTCTGTGTGTCCACAACATCCAGCAAAGAGGGCAGAGCACGCAGCAGCCATGCACGTCCTGGTAATGACTTCACTTCTTCCCCCAGCCCTGGAAAAAACATAAACAAACCCAAACCCCCTGTCCTGCATAATTGTGGCTCTGTTATTCATGGATCTTAAATCAGTACTCCTTCATGAATTTTAATGTGCAGTCCATTTTCTCTCCACTAATCCTACATTAGGCTGGAAGCCTTTATAGACTGAACATTTGCCCTCCTTCGCTTTTCATTCTCGGCAGCAGCACCGTGGCTGCCTCTCCCCAGGCACTGCCCTTGTCTCAGCTGGGCTGGCACTGAAGTTCGACCAGCATGATAGTGTTTTCTTACTAGATCCTCCAGTTGTGTGCATCCCTGGCAAAAGCAGCAGGGCTGCTGCCCAGGCAGCCTGGGAACAGCAGCTCTTTATTTTGCCCACGATTCCGCAATCTCATGGTGTGCGTATGAGTTGCGCGGCGTTGTTTGAGGCAACGCCTGTCTGCGAGTCTTCAGCACCAGGCTTTATAAATCCCTTTTTCCAGCTAAAACCATCTCCATAAGTCATCAGGAAGGAGTGAAAGCCCTTCAGGAAATTCTCCTTTCCAAGGAATTCCTGATGAGTGGCACACAAGAGCAAACCAGACGGTTCTGCCCCACCACGAACCCTGAGATGCTGAACAGCCCTATTTTAAATGATGCTTAGGTTAAAAACCAGACAGGACTGTGAGATACTCTCATCTCACCTTCTGAAAAATGCAGTTTGAGCCTGTTCTTTCACTATTAAATTTAATAATTTGTTCAGCTGAAGTGATGCTTCCAAAGGGAAGATACCCAGACTCCATTTGGATGGAGGAGGAAGACACCATTTCCCTTGGAAACCATCCCTGAGGAATCATCCTGCCAGGTCTGCCACAAGGAGCGGAGTCTACAATAAATTGAGGCAAGATGCTCTGTGTTAAGTTGCTAAGAATATCTCAAACCCAGCCCTTCCATGCAACTCACACAACCCTTACTGGATGAAGAAGAAATATTGCATAGTTCTCAGCTCTAAAGTTCTAAAAATATGAGAACTTTGATATATAAATGCATGTTGAGGACCTTTCCGAGGCTGACTACAAATGCTCCCAAATTGCCTCTAATTCCACACCTCTTGCAGAACCAGTGGTAATATTTCTTTTCCCAGATATCCAGGACATACCCAGTGTTCCAAGGATCCCAGCCCTGGGGATAGTTTGTGTGCCACCAGAGCACCAGGCAGGGGCAGGAGTGAATCGGGCTGAAAATCTGATTTGATTTAAACAACACTGACCTGATGAGGAGCGCGGAGTCCGAACCAGGCCTGCAAATCCCATCTGTTTCTTATTTCTATAACGGGCGAGCTAAAACCCTAAATCCACACAGCCCTGAGCTTTGAAGCCAAATTTTGCAGCTTGAGTCCATTACTAGCAAATGATGACTGCTAGCCCAGCATGGACCTGCTCCTTAAACTGAAGGCTGGGATTTATAACTCGACATTAAATGAAGGAGACGTATTGCAGGGTGACTAACAGCTAACCTGGGAAGGCACTTGGAGACAGAAATTCATGGGTTGGTGAATCAATTGGCCCACCTTTTTGCTCCCCATAAAATTATTATCACAACACCTATGGTTAATGGTGTTCTGAGGGTTAACTGATGTTTGAGAACCCCTCAGATGCTCCTCAGCTGCTGGGAGCTAATAAAACCCTGCACTAACTCTCTGTCTTACTTATTATATTAAGTTACACTTGTTGCTCAATTTTTTTGCAGTAATTTGATGTCAGAAAAAAATCTAATCTATAAAGCAAGCAGATTTTTAGCTTCATGAAAAATAAAAGTGAGCGTATTCAGAAAAAAAAAAGCCTCTTCTCTTGTCCTTTAATTCCCAAGAACAAAGCTGGGGAAGGCTGGTCCCTGAGTGCAGATGGAATTTGGCAATTCCATTCCCATTAGTGCAGAGCAAACCCGTTAAATATATAATGGCTCGAGGACAATGTGGATTGGAAAAATAAGCTTGGAACTGTAAGGCTCCTAATTATTTTCCATCCATCTACCTTCACATTAAACCCCAGGATTTGATGCTTCTCCGGCTGCTGGGGCAGCCATTGAGTTTTTGAAGTGATGCTCTGTTTATAGAATTGCAATTACTCAGTATCGGCCTTTGTTTGGAGAAGAATCCCTGTCCATCCTCACTAATGGCTTCTTCTGATCTCATCCAGCGCAGAGGATTTCCTGAGCATATTAAAAACATTATTCACCCTGCCTTTTTAGTTTAGCCAAAGATTTAACGACTTCAACATAAGAACTGTGTGTTTGAACTAGATTTGCTCCCTGACAGCTGATGCTGTGCCCTCTGTTCCCTCCACGTGCTCACAGGCACAAGAGGAGTGCTTGAACTGCTCAGATGTGAGATTTTTTTTGGGTGAAGGTGCTGTGAGGGTGCTGAGGAAGTGTTAGCCAGAAAAACGGTGGCTGCCCCACCCCTGGAAGTGCTCGAGGCCAGGTGGGATGGAGCTCTGAGCAACCTGGTATTTTTGAAGTGTATTTTTAAAGAGTATTTAGTCTCTCACTGTAGAGATGAACGAGGACTGTAAAACATCCATGGCAAAACCAGACTGGATTCCCCCCCAGGACACATGAGCTGGCGTGAGCAGCACTTCCAGCCACCTCGTCCTTTGGACAGGGTGAGGCTGGGGATGTAATTGCAGTTACTGTTTGCCAGAGTGGTGCGTTTTCATGGTAGATTTAATTTTACTCCCTAGTACTTCATTTTTTTCTTTCCTTGACTTACAGAGAGAGAACAACCCTGCAGGGCATGAGAGAGGGCAGGCTGGCAGTGCAGGGCATCTTCTCTGCTGCTGCAGTTCCTGGAGGAGAGGAGGTTAATTAGCAAATTGTAATCAGTGCGGTGGGGGTGGGAGATCAGCACTTGAACATCTTTTGGTGCCCTCTGTGGGGCGATTTTGGGGTGCACACATTAAACCCATTTCTTAAAACATTCAGAACACGATTTCAGTGTGCACATAAAAAGAGATACCTCACTACCCCTGTCCTATGAGTGCCGTGTTGGACACTTCTCCAGCTCCCTGGAGTTTGCTTCCCCTCTCAGAAAAAAAAAGGCAAATGAAAACAAAATAGGAAACTCTCACTACTGGACTGCAGAATAACATTTCCCCCCTCATTCAATACTCACCTGTTGAGCCTAAACTAACTCAATCTACGTGTCCAGCACAGCAGAAGTGTTTACAAACAAGCCACTAAAGCAGCTGTGTGACCAAAATTTCCTTCAACCATAATAATTTCACCCTCAGACTCATCAGACACATCTGAGACACACATAATAACTCCCACCGGTGCATGCTGACAGGCTGAGTAACTGATTCTCCCTAATTCCTTTTTTCTGCCATGAAATATGGTCTCCTCTATCTAAAGCAAATTGATCTTTTCACCCAATCTATTTCACAGATCTACCGTTTAGTACTCAATTACCATTTCAAGCCTAAAACCAGTTTGTGATGCAGACACCAGTCCCCAGCATGAGCTCCTGGTGTCTGCATCAACCCCAGGTCTCTGGAAGGCAACGAAAAACCCCTTGGAGCAGCTGCTGCCTCTGCTCCCCTTATCATAAATAAAACTAATGCAAGAACTGGAGAGATAATCAGGGAAAAAGCAAAATGTTCTGGTCAGGGCTGCATTATGGGTGTCTGGGAGGTGCAGGATGGGCTTGGAGGGGGATGGATCGGCTCTGGAAGAACTTCCACGGCCTCTGCAGCTAAACTGTGACCATTTGATTGTTTTGAAGTGAAAGACCTTAAACTGCTAATGGAAGGAGCATCAGCAGTGGCTTAGAAGGATCTCAAATTCAGCAGGCCAGGCTGTGTTTGCAGAGATTCTGGGACAGCTTTGCCAAGGAAGGCCGGGCTCCATCCCGCGTGTGACAGCGGCCCCGCTGCCCTGGGGTCCTGGGGGTGCAGCAGCCACGCGCCTGCTCCTCGGCAGGAGACAGCTCCCAGCCCCATCCCAATTAATCATCTCCTAATGACTTTCTGAACCGGGAGGATTTCCTTAATTATACCACGCATTAGACTTTAATCAAGAAATCAATTTTTCACGCCACCCCAAAGCCGCGGGTGCGGCGCCTTGGGCGGGGAGGGGCCCGAGTGTCCCTCGGCCTGCACAGAGTGGAATTCGAAGTGGAATTTGGGAGCGGTGCGTGCCAGGGCTCCTTCCCAAATCCAGCTGTAAGTGATTTAATTAAGATCCCTGCACAGCCCCGTGCCTGTGCCCCCTCAGCCGAGAGTTCCTCCATGTGTTTTTCAGCCACCTGACACGGATGCCAGGCACGGCGGGCCCTCGTGTGCCAGCTTAGTGCCCGTGTGCCCAGCTGGACTCGGTGGGAAAGGATTGTATTTGCAGCAAAGTGGCTTCACTCACTCCCACCAACACCAACACAGCCCCTCATGCACCTCTGCACACCCTGCGGAATTAAACATAAACCCTGAGGGTGCTGGGACCTGCTCCGGTGTGACGCCGTGCATGGCGGCAGTGATCCGAAGGAGAGGAGTTAATGAAATATTAACCTCGCTTTTCTGTTCCACTTTTCAGGATGCTGCGAGGCTGAGGGCAGCAAAGGGTTTATCTGTTCGTTGGGGAGGATTGATGGTTGCTCCTGGCCCGATGCAAACCCTGATCCATCCCCTCTCTCCCTGGTTTTGCTGGGATTCACCCCAGCCCAGCAGTGCCAGAGCCAGCGGCTCCTTGCAGGGGGATCCCACAGGATCTCTGGGGCCTGGGGGTCTCACCCCAACCAGCAGCACATTCCCAGCAGAGTTTCTCGGCACAGCACGGCTCAGATTCTTTACACTCAACCAGTTAATGGTTGGGGTTTAATCCTCTCCCTTCTGAGGAGTTCTGGGTGGCACAGCCAACCCCAGCCAGTTTTATTTTCCCTGGTACCATCCTTCCTCCCATCACTGCCCTGCTCGGATGATGAGGCTGCTGGGACAGGGATGGGATTTCCAGTACCTGCTGCCTCTGCGAGGAACTAAAAATAAAGAAGCATCTGCTAAAAATACTGAATGATCAGGGAAAAAATGTTAAACCCCAGCGATCTCCCTGGACCCTGAGGATTAATTTTAATTTCCCTTTAATCCGGACACAAATTGTGACGTCACCACTGGCGGGCATGGCTCAGCTCCGTGGACAGAACCTGCAGTTGTGCTCCCCCAGCTTTTGGGTGCATTCCAAAGGAAAATGGACACAGGACAAGCAGGAGGCCACAGGGTTCAGTGTGGGGTGCCAGAAATGTCTTAAACCCCGGGGTCGCAGCTCCCAGTGATTCCTTCCCCAGCTCCACACCTGGATCCAGGCTTTGTGCCGTGGTGTGTGCCTGCCTACAGCCACTTAGGGGGTGCTCTGATCCTGTATCCCATTGTGGGAAAGAGGAGAAAAAGGGGCCAGGAGTCCCAGATTACAGCCTGGACTTCTGAAAAATAAGATTTGCCATTGCTCTGCACTTTTGAGGGAAGGAAAACAGCGACCGGTGCGGGTTAATTTGTGATCTTCAAAATAGACAACAGAATTAATTTGTGGAAGGAATTACTCATCTAAAGGGGCAAGGGATGTTCTGTCCCCAAAAACCTCTGTGAGCACTGGAGTGACCACCTGCCCCCACACTGCCCCGGGCACACAGCCCCTCCCTCCAAATCCTTGGAAAACACTTCCCTGCCTTTTTCCCAGCGGTGAGACGGGGATAACTCGAGGAGAGGGGCACGTGCTGGGCTCTCCCTGCGGGTCCCCTCTCCCAGACACCCACAGCGGGGGGGTGCTGAGCATGATTAAACAGAAACTTCCCTCCCAGCTTCCCCACTGATCAGATATATGCAAATATATGCGTGAAAAATTTACATACAGAGCTCGCCTGGGACTTCCTTTGGTGCTGGGAGGAAAACTCCCTTGATTCCCAGAACAAACCCAGCGCTTGGTGCTCCCCCCATGCAGAGGCTAAATTTGGGGTGGGGGTTTGGGGATGGTCGGGCTCAGAGGAAGGAGGCAGGAAGAGATTTTGGGGGTCCTTGGGCAGGAAGGGCTTGGCCTCAGGAATATTTGGAGCACTGAGGGCCCATGAGCAGACAAGGGCTCATAGTTTGAGGTGTGATTTATGTGCAGCAGCACATAAACACCTGAAACAGGGTTTTCAAAAACACCTCAGACTGCACCATAATGCTGCTGCTGTGGGGCTCCACGTGGAAAAAAAGTAAAGAAAATCAAATGTTAGCAATTCCTTAAAAGCTGCTCCAAATGTGCTTTCAGTCCAGGAGGGATCAGAGAGGCAAGTCAATATTTTCCTGGAGAGGAAACGCCGCTGTGTTTACACCTGATGCTGTTTGCTGAGCGCTCCTCTCAGTCCTGCTCTGTGTTTGCCCGGGGCAGGATGTGGGGAAGGATTCAGGGTTCGTGTGGAGGAAGCTCTGTGGTTTCAGGAGCTGCCAGGCACAGCATCTTTACTGGGTCGTGTTTCTGTGGGTCTCAAACAAGGGGCTGCTGTTGGGTGAGGCGGGTAAAACCCGAATATTGAATTCAGCAGGGCCCAGCCTGCGGCTCTGGCCTGCAGGACTCTTCCCACGTGGTGGCTTTGCTCTGCTTGTTGGGATGATCCCCCACAGCTGCCTCTAAGATTTCCTCCTCCAAGTGCTTGAAGGCACCTGACCCAAAATTTGCTGCCACCCTCCTGTGGCAGATGCAGCGATGCTGGGTGTCACGTGTGACATCCCCGTGCCTGGCACAGCGGAGTGGAGAGACCCATGGGAGGGGGATGAGCCACGCAGCACCTTCCCTGGGGAAAGCTGAATCTGTGCAGCTCATCCTCCAGATCCCACCCAAATCCTGCACCCTTCGTTTCCTGGAGCAGCCACTGCCCACTTGGAGCACAGAGCAAGAGCTCACCCGGCCCAGGGTGGGAATCTCCCACAGAAAAACTTACAAGGCCCTGAAAATGGTGGCCAAAATCCAAATATCTCCCTGGGATATGACAGGATGAAGACACTGCCAGCTCCCTGCTGTGGGTAACACAGAGCTGAAGGGCTCAGGAAGGTGCCCCCGTGATCCCTTTGCTCACCAGCCTGGAAAAGGAGCACAGAGCTCTCCCCTTCCCTGCCAAAGGTCAGGATTAAGCTCCGCAGACCTTGGCAAGGGTTTGTGCAATGAAATCCCCTCCAACAGCTCGGGAAAGGCTGGGCTGAGCTTCACCTCCTCTCACTCATTGGAGATTGGGGTGGTTTGGCCGGGCAGAGCAGCCAGGGGACGTGGCTGGGCTCCCTGTGCCACCAGATCTGCTCCAAATCTCCCCCACGAGCCCTTAATCAGCTTCCACCTGGGATTAGCCCAAACATTCCCAGGCTCTGGTTCAAAATAGCTTTTCTTGCTTGTGGGCAACTAATCCTACAGGAGCCCTGTCCCCGTCAGCCAGCACCTCCAGCAGGGGTGGGGTTTTCCTAAGGCTTGAACCTTGCCTGGTCCCCAAATATTTTGGGATTGAGAACCCAGGGCACGGAATGCGCATGTTCAGAGCCGGGCTGTGATGGGGATTCATGGAAGCAGCTCCAGTAAACCCAAGCAAAGCCTGGCCTGGTGCAAGGCAGCACCAGTACAAAGAGCACAAGAGCCCAGTTTGGGCTGAATGATCTGTATTTGGGGGAAATTCACGTTTGGCACAGGGGATTTCACTCAGGAGCTCACAGGGGGCAATGTGCAGACCCCTTCTGCCAATATGGAGACAAAGAAAGATCTGAGGCCATCAGGACCTGGGGATGAACTGAGTAAAAACCAGCCCCTTCTGTAGGATGGATCCCCAGAGCAAAGAACTGCTGAAAACCCATGGAAAAAATCAACTCCCACAGACCCAGGCAGGCTGGGAAGGGACGTGCAAGCAGTCACATCCCCAAGTGCAGCTGATGACGTGGCTATGATTTAATAAAGGACATTATTAGTGCCCTGCTAATGGCTCCGGGCGCCGGCAGCGGAGCCGTGCGGCTGCTGGCAGCTCCCAGCCCGGCACAGCTCATTCCCACCAGGCTCCAGCGTTCTAAAGATTAAATTCACCCCCACAAGCCTGCGAAGGGATTTGCATTAACAGTCTCCCATCGCAGCCCCAGTGACAGGCTCCTCCCACAGCCCCATGACCGGGCACAGCAGCTCCAATCCCACAGCCAGGCAGAAATCCCACCTCAGATTAAAGATATCAGAGGCTCATCCCTTCGGCCACTTCATTTCCTCCCCATAAAACCTGCTCCCACCTGGCTCCTTCCCACTGACCTGCCTCAACACCTGGCAAGACTGAGCAGCAAAACCCAGTTGAGGTTCCAGCAGCAGCACCATCACTCCCCCCCGCAAAAAAAGCTCCTTCCCAGCAAAAATGTCCAGGAACCAGCAGCAGCTGGGGACAGGAGGAGGCCCTGGTGATGGGCACAGCTGGTACCTCCTCAGGGGCACCTCAGCCTTCACTCCTGGTGCTTCCTTACCCTTTATCTCATCAGCAGTGAGTGGGGTGTTGATGAGCTGCCCTGGGGGAGATAAGGGCCCCTTGTCTGTCAGTCAGAAATTGATATTGACTGGTGAGATGTTAATTTTTGTGTCCTCAGAGAGGGAATTTTGGCTGAGCCCCTGTTCTGTGCCATGAAGGCTCCGCTGCTTCCCCCCGGTTCAGCAGCATCTGCACCACGGTTCATCTCCAGGCAGGGAACTCCAGAAAAAAAAAATCTCTGTGAGGCAGAGATGGAGCAAATCCCCCGTTTCCACAGGGTGAGACATCTGCCAGCAAAGGGACTTGGCAAAGATGGGGAACCTGCGTCAGCGGCTGCACCCTCCAGTGCTCCAGCTCCTCCAGCACCAGGGCTTGGCTGGGAGAGGCCCTCTGTTTCTGTCTGAAACCTCCATAAAAATAGCACAATTATGGGAAAATCCTTGTCCAAGTGGAAAAGAAAACACCAGTCTGGCTTTCACGAGGAAGCAGAGCCCTATAAAAGCGCTCCTATAGCATTTGCTGTTTCTGTCAGGCATCCAAAGCCTCGCTCAGAGCCCTTCACCCAGGGGCACAGCTCCCCGGGGCGAGGTCGGGCCCCTGCTAAAGGATTTTATGATTTTTTTTCCCCTCAGCATTTCCCTTCACCTCATCAGAAGTTTCCATACATTGAGAACAAACCGTCTGCAGGAGCCTTCCCTGTGGAGCAGAGCGGGGCAGCCCCCGCCGGGAGCAGCTGCTTGATCCCGAGCCATAAATAACAGGCCAGGCTGGAAAGTCTCCGTGGGGTTCTTTTTCACAGAAGTCGAGCTGGCGATGTCTGTCACCCCCTGTCCCTGCCGCCCTTCCAGCAGCCTTTCCCTGAGTCCCCCCGGGGCTGCCCTCACAGGGCTGATCCCCCCTTACAGACCTGGGGTGCCCTGAGGGATGAGGGGATTTAATCCTGGAGAGATTTAGAGGTGCCCATCCCTGGACAAAGCTTGTGCTCACAACACCCCCAGATTCCCCGAAACAGCGCAGAAACCTGCCTGGCTCCGTGGTTTTTTGGGGCCACATGGAGAGGGGCGGCACCAGGGCTCTGTTATTTCCCCTCTCTGCAGCCAGGGCAGTCCCCGCGGGGGTGACCACGTTCCAGGTGACATTTCCTTCGTGCCTGGCCCCGCTTCTGCGGGACATTTCTCGGTCAGCAACAGAGAACGGCCTCGGATCTATTTATACCCCACCCTGGAGCCGGGTAAAAATAACCCCGGCGTGTTTGGCAGCCTGAAGGCGCTACTGTAAATCCTCCCTGTCAGCAAGAAAATCCCGCTCGGGTCGGAGCCGGGGTCCCGCCGGGAGAGGAGGTGCTCAGGGAAGCCCAGGGACACCCGTGAGGTTGGACCCCGAGCGGAGGAGGAGAGCGATCGAGTGATCCCATGGAGCAGCAGCTGGCAGCATCCCTGCCCGGTGCCAGCGTCCCAAAAAAGCGGCTGGGAAGCAGAGCAGGAGTGTCAGATTGCTCTTGAACCGGGATTAAAGGCCACTGGCGCTGCTGTATTTTTAGCTTCGTGATCATTCTTTGGGAAAAAAAAAAAAACAACCCAGACCTCATTGTGGCCGGTGGGATGGGAGAGGAGTCGGGAGCTGCTCCCAGCTCGGCCCCGCCGCTCTTTATAGCCCGTCCTCTGGCCACGGGAAAGGTCACGGTGACTCCTGCAGCGCTGTCACCTCGCGGGGACCCATCCACCCATCCCTCCCTCTTGCAGAGCTGCAGCCGCTGCCGGAGCCCGGGGCTGCTGCCTGAGTCAGCTTTATCTGCCGGGCTATTAATAGCTCCGCTCGCCTCGGCCCCGCTCTAATTGCAGGTTAATAAAACAGCCCGAGAGACGCTGCCCCGCATCCCGAACCGCAGCCTCTCCCTCCTCGCCCCGCCTGGGAAGAGCCCCGGGATGCGGGAGCCGCCGGGTCCCGGCCCCCCCGGCCCCGGGGGTCGTTCCACGCCGGGGCTGTGGCGGTCCTGGCACTTTTCCACCTCCATCCCAGCGGAGCCAAAGGACTGACGTAGATTTGGAGGCTCTTCCCAAGGCCACTGCTCAGGGACAGCCTTGAGTCGTCCCTCCGATGCTCGGGGCGGGAAATACTGAACCCGATGCTTTTTCCTGGGGGGATTTTCCCTGCAGGACTCGCAGCTGGGGCGGGTGAGGAGCCACGCACACAGCGGCGATGGGAACCCAGGAACGCTCCCATCGGAAGGGAGCGGCCTCATCTGCGGGTCCCCTCCCCAGGCCGAGGGATTCCCACCGCCCACACCACACAGGCTTAGGGCCTTCGGGCTTCTCCAGTGCCCCGCAGCAGCTCCGGGGGTTCCGGGAACGAGCCCAGCGCCAGGAGCTGCCCCACACCAGCCCTGCACGGGGGCCTGGAGGTCGCTTCTGTGGCCATGTCGTTGTCCCCAGGGCGGAGGCCGCGTCTCACTCTCCCGACTCTTAGGGACACCTCCAGAGCGTCCCCGGCTGGCGCGGGGCCAAGAACAGCAAATTAAGGTTTTGGTGAAACCAAGAGCTCCGATCACCCTGACCCCATTGCATGCACGGCCCTGCTGCCCAGGCCATGGGATGTCGGCTCCCATTCGCATCTCCCTCGGCCCTTTTCCCCTCCCAGGAAGCCCCCGGCTCCTCTCAGGGGCAGCTTTTCTCTGAGCTCCGAGTTCAGAGCTCTGAGTTCAGGGCCCCGCGCTCCCCAAAGAGGGTTAAGTGGCTTTTTCGGCCCCGCGGGGAATTAAGGGCGCTCAGCAGCACGGGGCACTGGCACAGGGCACGGGGCCAGGTCCCTGCCAGCTCCAGCAGTGGGATGAACAGGGATTGCATCAGCCCGTCCCCAAACCCCGAATAAAGCACTGCCTCCCACCCGGCCGCGCTGGGATTTGAGGTGCAGGAATTGCAGTACCCCATCCCCCGTGAGCAGCTCTGGATTTCAGGGATTTGCTCGGAATGAAGCAGAAACTTAGGCCAGCAGCTTTAGTACTTGAAAATTTTATTTTCTCAAATGAGCACCAACACATATTGTAAATATGACAAACAATACGCCTCCCTCTAATACTGAAGAACTATATACAATGTACAAATACATGAAAAGGTGAAAACCAATTATTTGAAAACAAACAATTGCATTTATGACTGAAGCAAATGACCTGAAAGAATATGCCAAAAAAAAAAAATTAAAATAAGATCAAAGAAATAAACATATACACAATTTGTAAACACAAGAGCATCCATAGACAGGCTGGTATTGGAAATATTGTCCTTAGTTTTGTCAGTGGGGAAAGCATTCCCATTTCCTTAGGAAGAACAAAACGAAGGATACACACAGTTGTAACGATGAGAACAGCTTATTTGTGGTTGTACCTTACACAATGCCATTCTGCTTGCATTTAAATATGTTGGTTTTTTATTTATTTTTTTTTTCTGAATTCAAGATGATTTTGTTTCCCCTCTTCTGCTTGTTCTTTTTCACCAGGATTTCTGCAGAAAATCTCTGTCTGACCTGATTGTTTCTGAGCACTGAGGCCTCTCCTGTGGTGGGAAGGGCTCCTTCCCACTGAGCTGAGCTTGGTGTTTGGTGTCCCCTCTTCATCCCAAAACTGCTTCCCATGGAAGCTCCTCCCGAAACAGGGAAGTGCAGTGAAATGCATGATTCACACTCTCACAGGCCACTTAGAAAAATGCATACAGAGAAAATTCTCACTTGATCGCCACGAGAACATCAGGTTTTATTTCACAGGGCTTGTTTTGTTCCTGGGTGTTTTGAAGTCGTGTGCACCAAACCCAGAGAATTCAAGAGCTTGCAAGAGTTCTTGAACAGCTCCTTGCTCAGCAAAACACAGTCCAGTGGTTTGTGCTGTTGGTCCACTTTGGGATAAACAAGAGACCAAATGAAATAAAAATGAAGAAAGGCAAAGAGGGGGAAGATTAAAGACAGAAAGGAGAACAAAATAAATGAACTTTACTGCCAAGAGAGGTAAACTTTTACTCTAATTTGTTATGTAGCAGCCTGGTTAAAAAAAAAAATAAACAACAACAAAAAACCCCCTCAAAAATAAAACCAGGATCCAAAGATTTGTGGATTAGGTTAAAAACAACCTCGAGCTCAAAAGCTCCATCCTCCACCCCTGCTGCCCCCCAGCAACAGCGAACCTGAGGCTGCAGCTCCTGTCCAACCCAGCTCCTACAGCTCCAGAGCTCCTGCACTCCAGCCATCACCGCTGCGAGAGAGAATTCCAGGCCCGGATCCCACAAACCAGGGAAGGTCGGGAGCCCCACTGGGCTCCAGGGAATTCCCGGTGGGAGCACGAGGTGACGCCGGGCTCCGGCCCCAGGGAAACGCAGAGGGAAACTGGAGCCCTCCTGAGCGCCTGCAGCCCCTCCCACCCCAAATATCCCCCCTGGGGGCTGCTGTGCCCAACCCAGCCCCCAAATCTGCCAGCTGGGAGTGGGAGCGAGTCCCCTCTCCTGCCACACCCAGAGGAAACACGGATCCACTTCGGAGGACAACGTAAATTATGATTTTTGTTTCCCTTTAAACATATTTTTCCAACAAATACAGAAGGAAACAGGATCATCACAAACAACAACAACAAAAAAAGTGCTCTCAGGGAGGGGCTCTGAGAAAACAGCACCAAATATATTATTTCTTTTAAAAAAATTAAATATTATTTACAAAAGTATATTTCACAAGATAACATCTGGGGGGTATTTTTTTCTGCTTTGTATATATTATCATCTGAATATTTCTTACAGGGGTCAGGATTTCACACCAGACAATCCACCAGAGCAAGAACAATTTAAAACTTACTCAAGTCTGAGTTTTGGGGTAGAGGGGGGGATGTAAACTCGAGGGTGCTCGCAGCTGCCCAGACACTAGGCCTGACATCCAAAAAAGAAGAAAACTCGCTGCTGTCCGTGTTTTCCCGAGGATGCTGCCCATGGAAAGCAGCACCAGGTGCTCAGCAGGCAGCTCCCATGGGCCACACGTCCAGTTCTCCTGGGAAAAGGCCCCACGTGGCTCAGCTCAGCAGGGAAGTTCTTTGGTTATCTCTGAGTGTGCCACCCTGTGACTCCCCCACTCTCCCTGTGCTGCTGTGGGAGCCCCGTGAGCACAGATCCCACATTCCTGCCAGCCCCCAGGGCAATCAGCAGCCAGCTAAAGCTCCTCCTGCTTCCCGGACACACCCGGGAGCTGCACAAGCCCATTCCTCCTCATCCACCAGTGCAGGGCACCCCGGTCCCTCCCCAGGGAGCGCTCTGGGTGCTGGGGACAGCCGCAGTCACACCCGCTGGTTCCCACCAGGGCTCAAGGCCAGGCCCTCAGCGAGTGACTCCGCAGATGCTGATGGGACAAAACCAACTAAAAGCAGATTAAGACCTCGCCCTATTCAAGCTGGGACTGGTTGCCATTAAAAGCCCAACACCTGTGACCAGTAAAAACCAGCCAGGTCTGATGGGCACTGTCCTTTTTTGTCCCAGATAAATGGATAAAAACATTCACACCCGGCAGCTCTCTGGAGCTGTTACTTCTCAGAGCAGTTCTCTGCACAGCCCTGCCTTTTATTTTGCTTTTTTTATCAGCACTCACGCCAAATACCAACATCAAACCACGAGCTCTGTGTGCTCTTCTCAACCTCATAGGATTTGGGATGATCCCTTCCCTCTCCCAGATCCTTTAAAGGCTCTGTGGAGACTAAAGAGCTCTTTGAAGAACAGGAATTACTTCCCTCTAGTCAAAAACTCAATAAATTGCCACTGATCCTCAACCACAGGACAGGGAAATGGCACCAGGTCAGTGCCAGAGCCCACAGGACAGCAGGTGCTGTGGAATCTTTGATTTCTACTGGGTTTGTCGCTGGAGGGAACGTGGCTGATGGGAGCAGAGACAATCCCAAACAAAAGCTGAAGCAATTGTTACACAGCCAGAGCAGAAGGGTGAGGGCAGAAGCCACCTCTGGACAGGCTGGTCACAAACAGATCCAACTCCATCCCCTGCAGGAGCCCGGCCAACTCCACCTCATTTCTCCAAGGCTGTCAAGAACAGAGCTTTGAGGGGTAAAAAACCAACTTTTGCTTCATCAGGTTTGGGTTTCAGCACAAGGATCCCACACTAAATTCCACCCTGATTCTTAAGGGGAGTCTCTATTCCCATTCCCTGCCCATTTCACACCAAACGACTCTTCCACAGCTCCCTGGAGTCTCTCGGGGTGGGGCCCAGTGACAACAGATTACAGCAGCTCCAAAGCTTCTGTTTCATAAGGAGTCACCACCCCCTGCACAATACTCTTTCCTTCTGGATTAAGAAAGATTTCCCCCCATGGATTGACCTACTTGAAAGAATTCTGCAAACAGAAAGAAAAATTCACTCGGGGAGAGATAAAACCAACTCAGCTCCACGGTCTCGGGTCATGCACCAGGCACTGGCTGGGCTGTCACAGAGCCAACTCCACGTGGTCATTCTGGCCTAAAACAGCTCCCCTCTCGCCCATGACGCCCCTTCCCCACCATCCACCTCGGGAAGGTGCTCAGGAATCACAATGGCAAATTAAAATGGGAAGGACTCGTTGTCCCTTGCAGTTCTGACACCCACGTCGACCCCCCAAAGGCATGGATCACTCCAGGGGCTGTGGGAATATGTTTCATTTCTTTTTTTTTTTTTTTTTTTCATTCTCCCCCTGCCTGCACCAGGCTGCTGGGAGTGGGAAAAGGGGGAAGGATTTGGGGAGGATACCTCAGGGCTTGAAATATCCACCTGGGCAACACAACCGCCAGGAACTCGGCTCCCTCCTCGCCCCACTCTCGCACCATTTCTGTGCCAGGCTCCCACAGTGGGGCCTGGGATTCAAGGAAAAGGTTCTGTAACAGCATTTTCCTACTTGCACGTGTGAAAAGTTGGTAAAACACTGCCGAGGGTGCTCAGGGGAGGCCAGGAAATCCAGCGGTACCCTCTGTTACTGTTTGTCCCCATCCTCCTCTACAGAATTTCCTCCTCCTTGCCTCGCACATGGCTTTTGTCACCCCTGCCACATTTTCTAAGCTGCAGCTCCAGCCTCCTCGTGCCTGAAGTGGTTTTCTCCTCCTCTCTGAAGAGCTCAAGAGTCAGGATTTGGTTTCTGCAGCCGTGAGGCCGCTCCCCATGGCCGTGCTCCGTTGGGACGTTCGGCCTCCCTACCCTGAACCAGCGAGAAAAAGGAGAGGCAGGGAATCTCTCCAGCCTCCAGGTCCTGCCCCCTCAAACAACGAGTTCATAAATAGCAAACAAAACACAGATTGTGGGGGAACTGGTTCTGCCTCGGGCTCAGCCGGCTCGGGCTGAGGCTCCGCCGATGGATTCGGGACTCGGAGAGAAAACGCAGCCGTGAGGTAATTTCTGTCCTTTTAGACAAGGAGAGATTCCTGTGTCCTTTTAGACAAGTAGGTATTTCTCTATCCATTTAGACAAGTAGATATTTCTCTGTCCATTTAGACAAGGAGATGGTTTCAAGCCTTGCTTAACCGGGACTGAAAGGAGAAGCACAACGTCACCTTCTGATGGCTCCCCTGCGGGCCCACTCCCCCACCCCTTGCCCACCTTCTCCTGCCCAAACCTCGGGGTCTTCCTCCTGCACCTGGGGAGGTGCCAGGAGAGCCCAGGTCAGGCTGGATCGAGCACTGGGCACATGGAAAGGCTGTCGGGCATTCGGTGCATTCTCTGAGCCAACGCCAGAACAGAGAGAGAAGCAGCCAGGGTCAACTCACAAACAGAGACAAAGCAAAGAGACAGAGAGACAGAAATTTAGAGGCCAGTCACCAATAAAGATGGAGAAGGGTGTGAAGATGCTCCCGGATTGCAGAGCCTCTAAATGCATGGAACCAAGCGTTCAGTCACTCTCTCACTCTTGGATATAATGTTCGGTTGGATGGCATTCTCTTACACGCTGCTAGGGCTGGGCTCTTGCCACTCAATCCCAGCCATTATCCTTGATCATGTGAGCTAGTTCAATGATGTATTTGCCTTCTTTATACTTCTGGCTGCTTTCAAAAGCGTGTTCCTAAAATGAAACAAGGAGGAAGAGTGAGAGCGAGGTGATATTTGGATGTAAATCACGTTATGGATCAGATCTGGGAATGCTGGTGCAAGTCTGAGCCTTGCCTACAGAGAAAAAGTCAACTGCAGGTCTTCCTGTTGGCTCTCAGGAAAATTATGAGGGAAAAGATCTTGAATCCCGCTTCCAGAATCTTAAGTCCTGCTTCTGGCATCTGCAATCCTGCTTCTAGCTGTCTTTACAGGCTGGGAAAAAGGAACTGGCAGCATGGAACGTGCAGATTTCTGCAGGCCAGTGGCAACTGCTCCTTGGACCAGGATTTAGGGATCATTGGTGGTAAAATCCACCTCTCTGCAGGGTGGTGTGGGAATTTATTAACGTTTGTTGGAAATGAAGCGGTTCTCACTGGGAATGGGATGGATTACGGTGAATTAAATGTGGAAATGGAATCCCATGAGAAGATCCCACTCTGCACAGATCCGTGCCTGCAGCTAAGGAAACACCCAGGAAACCTCTGGGATCCCCAACACCCCTGAGCAGGAGGGGCTCCCCTTACTGAGGCTTCAAACCACCTCAGCCCTGCTCAGGTGCTCTCCCTGTGCACCTGTAACTCACCTGGCAGGAGATCATTCCTTGCTGTTCATGGAATTCTGTGTTTTCTTTCACTCTGCTGATGCCCTCAGTGCCCTGCTCCATTTGTGAGACCCACAATAGATTCTGCACGGATTCCTACCCTACCAGTTTTTGATGCTTTATTTTTTTATAGCCTTTCAACTGACTTAGTGAAGAATATTTCTGTCCAGAGGCCACGGGTACAAACCAGGATTTGTTTAGACACTGGTGAAAACGTTTGGACAAAATGGTTTTGTCCAGAAGCAGAAATTAGGATGTAACATTAGGTTTTATTGGAAGGTAATTGAATTTATGAAGAGCAAACAGATAAACTCATGTTCAACAGCATTTCCAGTGAGAAGGACACTGGACTAATGGAGCATTCTATTATTCTGATAACATCTACCAGAATAATAGAAAAAAGACAGTGTGAACCATAAGACTAAAGTTATCCTCATTTATGTTAAATGTCACTGAGGGGCACCCACCAAAACCAGGTGTAAATTCTTAGTAAAGAAAACTACATTAAAGCTGATTCTTCAAATGCAACACACACAAAGCAGGAAGAAAATAGATGGTTACAGACGAAAACCTGCATTTTGGGTGCCCAAAATGGTCTTTCCACTCCCTCAGCTGGAGCAAAACTGCCCAGGGGCAAAGCCAGGGACACAAATACTCACATATTTCCAGCCCAGCGTGGTTTTGCAGTTTTCACAGTAAATATCTGCCACGGCGTGCAGTCCTGTTAATAACACCCGCTCCTCTGCAGGGCCACAGCCCACGTTAACTCTGGGACAAAGCACAGATGCTCCCCGTTAGTGCCTTTCCACACCAAGATGCTCCAATAAAGCTGACAATGATTTCATTGCAGTGTTTGAAAACATGAGCAGGAGGTTCTGAGTTTCCCAGCTGTGCCCGGAACAAAGCTCTCGCGCAGTTCCAGAGCAGAATGAAAAGGTAAAATGGGATTTTATTCAATGAAAAAACTCTCTGAAAGCTTTGAACAGAAGATTAATAACACTCCAGTCACTTGTGCTAATTAGGCATTTGAGAAAGATTTTCATTCTCAAATTGATAAAATGGTACTTCTACTTTCCCACATGGAAAATTGAAAAATGTGACTGAAATCAGCAGCTCTGCTGAAAGACAGACCAGCAGCGACCTCCCCAAAACTATTTCCAGTCACTGGGAAAATTATACTTAGTTTTTATGAAGTGCAAATTTAGATATCATTTATCTCCACATTTACAAAACTCTGGCTCTTTGGTCCAACTACATCCTGGGAGAAGAGAATGACTCAGCCATTAGCTCTGATTTCTCAGCCTGATGACGAAAAAAATCACCTTTTCCTTGCTGCTTATCTGAAACCTCTACACGACTCAAATATGAATCAGGGGCTATTTCTGCCTCTTTCTCCAACCATTTTCAGGAAGCTCCCAAGCCCCAGGCAGAGGTTTTATGAAGAAAATTATGGGGTTTTTTCCCTTTTCAGGAGGGTTTTGTTAAACCCGCCCCAAGCGACGCGGCGCGCGCGGGGTACTCACACGGAGTTGAAGAGGTACGCTCGTCCTTGGCTGCCCTGGAAGGACTGGAAGGCAAGAAAACAAAGCTCAGTTGGCTGCTTGAGAGGAGAGAGGGCAACTTACCCAGCTCCAACACCTGCCCTTTTCACAGGACACACCTGGAATTATCAGTGTTTTCATACAGGCTTAATATGTGCTGCTCAAGAGCTGAGTTTTCTCTCTTATGTCCCAGCAAAATCTCTTTTCACCCTTTCAGTGTTTATGAACTTCACACGGCGCCTCAGCCTCACCTGAAGGCTGCCAAAAATTGCTTTGAATCTCTTTTCAAACTGCACTTGCACATGAATTTCCCTTAGGAATGGCACAGCCAGACGCCGAACCAAGCTGAGGGATTGGGATCTACCCGTGCCAGGAGCTGTGCACACAAACACAATTCCGGTGATTTCACAAAAGGCCTCAGCCCTGGGGTGTGTGCAGGCCTCATATTCCCACTGGGGCCTGGGAGATCTTCAGGACTGGGGCTAAACACAGCAGGAGATGGAGGGGAACACGGACAAGAGAAGCACAGAGCAGCCAAACCACCGCAGGTAATCCAGGCCCATCCCCTCTGCCCCACATTTCCTCAGGATCTTTGAGCCTCACCAATTTCTGGCAGCGTTTTGGAGGGATCAGGGCAGTGCCAGCCTGGCAGGACACTGCGGGCATTCCCAGCACTTCCCAGCAGATCCCGCTGTGCCATGTCTGTGGCATCACCCTGTGGCAGTGCCTGCCTGACAGGCACCAAGCGCCACCTGCATTTTTAATGCGCTTTGACAAGCACACACTGAATTAAACATTTGGTGCCTGTGAGCGAGAGCTGGGCTGTCTGTACACAGGTTACCTTGTGGGACACCTCAGGGAGTGTCTGCACCGCGGGGCAGGAGCTGGGGAACTCAAAAAGCAGCTTTTCTGGACCATTTCATCCTTTACTTTGCACCTCACCAGGAACCTTGAAGTTCAGTGGTTTTCTTAAAACCTCAGCTGATGATTTCAGACCAAAAACCCTTAACGGTGGGGACAGGGTTTTGAGGGAAGAGAAACATTCCTGTTTTACCTCCCTAGCCCTCTAAGGATGGTCATTTATTTGGTTAAGAGCAACCCCACATCACATAAAACAATCTCGGGGGGGGGTCCCTGCCCTCCTTGGGCTGTCCCCCTCCATCAGTGCACTCCTGCACCTGCCCAGCTCCTGCCTCGTGGAGAAGCAAAGCCCTGACAGCTTCCTTGGGAAGATCCCCAGTTACAAAAGGATCCTTTCCACAGAGCAGAGGCACCTCAGAGGGCAAAAATGCCACGGGGCACCCGGGCAGGGAGCCACAGCCAGCAGTGCCAGCTGCCTGTGAGGTCTGCAGAGCAGCAAGGGCTCTGCCAGCTATAAAATCCCTGCCTGGCACAGAATTCCCTGGGTCCTGCAGGGATAACTGTTCTTCAGAGGAATCTGAAGCCCAATATTAGTTGCCACCCAGGGCACAGGAGAGCCACCGTGGATTCAGAGAGGATGCCCAAGGCACTGGGGTATCTCTTTGGCTCAGACAAAAGCAGTGCCTGGAGGAATGCCTCTTTTCTTGGGAAGGAATTAAATAGGACACATGGCTCAAGCATGTTTGTGTAATTGCATTTATTAGAGAAGCTTTTAATCCCTCTGCAGCACTCAAGCTCCGTGTTGCTGCTGCTGTCATACCCCACATCCAACCAGCCCGGCTGCTCCCAAACACACCCTGCACCATACCAGTGTCCTGGGGGGAAAGTGGGAACCCAAATGATGATTCCCTGGCCAGAAAGGAGGGTCCCAGGCAGACGTGGCTGCAGCACACAGGAGGGCACTGCCTGTCCCTGCTGCATGGCTGGGGTGCCGTGGAGAAGGGCTCAGGGATGAAACACAAAGTCCCACAGCAACAGCCATCAGAGCAAAATGAAAGCAGATGAAGCTTGCTCACCATCCAGTCCTTCCCAGTGAATACTTTTCCATAAACACCAAAGTGGCTGAGTTTGCCAAAAACAGCAACTATGGGAGCAGAGTTTTTATTGGTACAGAAATAGGATTTTCCGTTCCTGCTGTCTTTAATAAACAACGAACCCAATCCCATCAGCTGTGCTGGGGCTCACTGGACACTGTTCCACTCCCAGGGACAGTAGCATCCTTCCAGAGGTGCCTGCCCTTCCTTCCAGCTCAAGCCAGTGCTTGAGGGTACCTAAGGGTGGTCACTGGAAAAAAAAAAAATCACATTATTTATCCCCTGCCCAAGCAGAAGTTTTCAACAAACCACTGCTCAGCTTGCAGTGCTTAGTAGTCACGCTGCAGCCAGCAAAGGATTTGACAAAAAACAGAAAAAGAAGGGAGAGAAGTCTGATAACCACAAGTTCCCCAGAGCATTTGCCCTCTGTGAGACTCAGCTGGCTGTATCTTCATAAAGGTGGCACAGGCAGCTTTTATCTGGGTGCTGTAACCTGAGCACTTCCTGGAGATCTTCCTGCTCTTCTGGCCAGAGAAACTGGCATATGCTGTAATGGGAACTACAAAATCAGAAAAAAGCAGGTATATTTACACACGAGCCGACTCTCCTGTATTTGTTTTTGTTGTTTTGTTTGGTTTTTTTAAGAGACACGCAAAGATTTCCACAACACCTACTTTCTGTGCTCTGCATTTTCTCTGTGTAGATTTTGCTGATACACATTCAAAGGTNACAGCCAGCAGCCAGACCTACTTTCTGTGCTCTGCATTTTCTCTGTGTAGATTTTGCTGATACACATTCAAAGGTGCATCTCACCCCGCCTCCCACAGAAATCCAGACTTCCTGCTCTCTGAAATAACAGCTCCTGGCATCACTTTCCAGCTGAAAGAAATGGCAAGGATCTTTCTGTTGTTGTTTCCCACTGGAAGCCCAAGCACAGATTTTTCCCGGCACTGCTAACACTCAAGAGTCTGGCTGGAAACACATCTGGATGTGCCAGCAACACAACCCTCCCTCCCCATCCTGTCTGAGCCCTCCCAAAAACAACACGAGCTGCTGGGATTTGAGATGCACGACAGCTCATTCCTCCTGACACTCGGCTCAGGAGCCCTCCCCACTCCTGCCTGCTCCGAAGAGAGGCATCCAAAAGCTGCAGGGCCCCAGGAGTTGCTGATTGGAGTATCCAGGTGAGAAGCCACGGGCCTGGAGGCAGCAGCTGGGAGAGGATCCCAGCCTGCCAAGCTCTCTCCTCACGGCAGAAGCTCCGTGTTGAGATGCTTTGGCAGCTGCTCTGGTTCAAGAAGCTCCTGCCACCCAATCTGCAGCCACTCGGTTTTGCCCCTCAGCTGTGCTGATCCCAAATTACAGCTGTGAAATGGTTGTTTTAAAAAAACAAATGTTTTGCAGGGGTGGGAGGGAAATGGCTTTTCCCTCTTTGCCCTGTCATCCAGTAAAGGACAATCCCAAGGAGTGCTTCATGGCCACGGTGTGGGGCAGACACAAGGCCTGTGGAGCAGGGAGTTTTCTCTAAATGCTCTGGCAGAGAGGCAGAGTGCACAACTGCAGCTCTGGTGAGAGACTGAGAGTGCAGAGAGGGACTTGGGGTTTCACAGACGCTGCCCAACCAGCCCTGCCGCAGGAGCAAGCGGGACCTGCACCCAGATCCATCCTCTGGGGCAGACACGTCCTGCTCACCAGGGATGGACCCAGCCTGCAGGAACACGAATCCTGCTCTACTCAGCAGCCACGACCTTGGGAGCTGTTGGTTTGGGTGAGTTCATTCGTCACATTCTGCTCTCAGCCCGACGTGCTGAACCCACAGCTCCGAGCACGGCAGAGCCACCAGAGCAGGGCTGTGCCCTTCCTCCCCTCCAGCCTGCTCCCTGTTCCACCTCCAGACCTTTGCTCCGGCACATTCCCCTCTCTGCTGACCGCTGGAGACACAGGAGGGAATTCTGACATTCCATCAGTGATGCCAGGGAAAGGCACCGACTCTGAAAACACCGTCCTGCTTCCCCCGGCACCTCCAGCTCCTCATTCACAGCACGGCCCACTCAGCAGTTCCACTCTCTGAGCAGATGACAGGATTAATACCCCAAGTCTTTGTGACGGTATTTGACAATAGGCTAAACACAGAAAGAGCTGCTGGAATCATCTGGAAAAAGAGGAAGCAGTTGCCAGGACTAAATGGCTCCACAGTGCTGCTTGTTCCCTGCAGACTGCAGCAGAGAAAACCCCCACTTACCTATATCCAGCTGGCAGCCTTGTAACAATCCAATAAAGCAGAAATGAAAAGGCAACCGGTCCCAAGGAGGTCCAAGAGGGAAAAGGAACAGCGTGTGCCCCTTCACACACTGCTCCTGAAGTAATTCCCACTGCAGGGATGCAAATGGAACTGAGGGCCCAGAGCCACCCCAGAGAGCCAGAGGCTGTGGCATGTCCGGGCAATGCGGAATGGCAGCGTCAGGAGGAGCCAAATGAGCACAGGAACCAGGATTTTCCCAAAAGGACACGTTCCCTGTGGTATCCCCACTGGGGCAGTGGTGCAGTGAGAGAAGGGATGTTACAAACCCTCGGGCATGGAGTCTGCGCCTGAGAAATCCACCCAAGGACCTCTCCAGGGAGATCTGAGATCACTGATTTCCCAGGTCTTGGGTCTGAGTTACTCCAGCCACAGCACAACACTGACTGTCAGATTTATCTATTCCCACTGCTGGTTTAACCCTGAAACATGCAAGGCTGAGATCTTCTCATAAAATACAGCTTGAACAGGGAGAGGAGACCTTTAAGTAAGACAAAATGTGGTGTCAATCCGACTCGACGCGAGTCTGAGTGCCAAAATGTGCCCCAAACCCCAGGTTTCCTCATGCTCATGCGCTTAATCCCAATTCCTACCTGCTGCTTTCCCACATCCCACACAAAGCTCAGCCTTCGTGGCACCTTTCAAGCCCTATTTGATCTGATTTGATTAAAAAGATGAGCCTGGAACGTGTTTAGAGGGAGCACTTCGTGTAGCAGCACCAGGTGCACGGCGGCTCCGCGAGGAGTTTCCTTGTGAGTCACTGAGCAGCGGGGAGAAAACTGGAAAATAAAACTGCGAAAATTCCTGCTGCAGGTTCCTGCAGCAGCCACTCCAACCATCCGCTCACGTCACACTCCAGCACTTCCCATGGGAGCAGGAGCTCAGTTACTTGGTGCCTGTATCCACACAGACTACAGAGACCTCCTCAGGGTTCATTAATTCCACCTTGCTCTCCCTCACAGGAGGGGCAGGCCATGATCAGATTAAACAGAGATTCAATTTTGCTCTGATGACACGAGACACAGACCCATGTCAAGGGAACAGGTTCCATTATTCCACCTCGTGCACAGATGTGACCTTACCCTGTTCCAGCTGCATTCCTGAGTTTTAATTGAGTTTTAACACGGGTCCTTAATGCTATTTAAAGCCCAAAGTCGATACGGAATTAGCGGACCAAACTCATCTCTGAAATAATTCAATTAATTCAGCACGGCCTTTATTCCCCTGCAGTTTATGCTGCTGTGCAAAAACACAGGGAATAACCAGGATCTGCTGCATTCCATCCTCGGAGCAGCTCCATCCCAGCAGCTCACGTGGATTTTGTGGCTCAGGTTATGCAGTCTGAGAGCAGGAAGGTGCACAGATGAAAGGCTTTCTGTCTCGTTTTATTCTGAAGGGAGAGATCATTGCAATTTTTTTATTCTGCCTCCCAGGTGTTGATCCAAACCCCAGCCCTACTCCAGCCTACAAGAATCCTTGTGCTTCAAAATCCCAGTGTTCCAGTGCCATGCAACAGCTCCCAATCCTTAAAACCCTCAGGCAAAGTTAAGGAATGGTTCATTTTTAAATTCTTTTCAATAAGGACCTTTTTGGTTCAGTTTGGTTTGGTTTTCAAAGGGAGATTCTCTCATCCTCTCACGTTTCTGGGAGCTGGAGCCAAGAAAAATCCTCATTTTCACAAGATTCTGTGAAAATGCTGAAGTATCATGAACCACAGTGGACATCCAGCATTATCCCTGGAATGTCACTCTGCCCAGGAGGATGGAAAACCAACAGGCACGTGGGGCTTCGTGAATGGATTTAAATGGGTCAGGATCCAGGGGCACATTCCCAATTATTAATCCATACCCAGAGGGCAGGGCAGGGGATTTCTCTCAAAGGGGAAATTTTATATTGCAGTTGCAGAAGGGAAAGAGAGAATCTCATCTGAGGCTCTGCAATTAATGAACAGCAGCACTCAGGAAAATACAAATTGCCTAAAATCGAGGGGGTGGCTTTTCCTCGAGCACTTGGATTTCTAACACAGATTAAGACACTGCTCTGCTGAGCTAAATCCTGAGCCAAACTCTATAAAAAAATTCACAAAATAGTTGCAAACTGCTCTGTCCCCTTGTCCCTCACGTGCCTGCCAGGCTGTCCTGCCTCACTTCAATCACAGCACTGAATTCTCCTCGTGTTGTCACAAGCCCTGGGCTCCTGGACTCCTGTTCTTATTTGTTTTTAAATGAGTTTCCAGCTCACAGACTTCAAAGGGAAATTTCAAAATGTGAATGCTAAGGGCGCAAACTACTGAAGGCAAATAAAAGAAATACATCAAATTTATTACTTCTATAAAACTTCGCAATATTTTGGGGCTTCTCTTGTGATTTCCACAGCCTCTGGTTGCTGCTGCTGCTGTGCTTCAAAACTTGACATTAAGATGAAAAAGGAAGGAAATACTGTGGGGAGAAAGAGCAGATGGAGTGTTTGCTTTTAAAAGCAATTACTCCAATTTATTTAGGGGCAGAGAAAAGCAGGGCAGCTCCAGGAGGCAGATCCCTGTTCTCTGCAGCCCAGGCAGGGAGGAGAGATGTGTGTGATTATGAATCCCAGGAGAGCAGGGAGCCTGGGCATTGGTTAACCCTGATCCCTGCACTTCCATGGCCTCATTCCCAACGGGCAGCAGCATCCCCAGAGCTGGAGTTGAGATGAATTTGGCCCCTCTGGCACTGCAGTCACCAGTGACAGCCACTGACATTTGGCATGCAGCAGGGCAACACGGAGAGAATTTTGTTATTTACTGTGCAAACCTACAGAAGGTGACAATGAAGCCCTTTCTGGGCAGACAGGGCTGAAAAAATGTGATTTTTGCTGTGGGTTTTATCCCCCACTTTTGAGTGGGCTCCTGTTTTCCTGTAGGCTCAAAGCATCCACCAATCCAGTCATTTTAAAAAGCAGTGGCAGAGGGAGAATAAAGCCCTTTATTTCCACAATAATTATTGCTGCTGCATGGGTTTTGGAGATAAACACAGAGCTGGGATGGAAGATGGAAACTGCTAATGCAACGAGTTATTTAATTAGCAGCATAATAGTGAGTGTCCACGTATCAGTGGAGCACTGTTTGCCATTAATGCAGCCCATAATAGCAGCAATGCTGACAGTGAGGGCAGACTTGTTTCTCAGCAAAAGCAGATCTGTCCAGGGCAGCAGCTCCCCCGTGTCCCTGGGGAAGATCCACTGCAGGGAGATGAAGCCACCAAACACCCCATTACTGAGAATTTCAAGTTATCCTTTATTGTTTAATCCATCACCAAAATTCTCAGTGTCTGTCTCTCGTCAAAACAAGTTTTGGTACTGAAATCTATTTTATTATTGTGGATGTGTCCTCAGAGTGGGCTGGAATCGAGGTGTTTTTATTTGAGGTACTCCAGCTCAATCAGATTTTAACTCATTTTCTCCATGGAAATCACTGCTGAAAGGGATCACTGGAAATCTCCCCAATTTCCAGGTGTTCAGCCTCAGTTTCTACCTTTGTCATTCCTACTTACCCTGACAGTTGTGATTCCCGTGTGCATTTGAAGAGAGGAGACTCTGGGTGGAGTTTCCTCGTCTGCCTCAGCTTCAATCCTTGCCCATTCCAGTCCTGCTGGATGAGGAAAGCTGCAGATGCTGCTCCAGGGAGGACAGGCTCCTACAGGGATCCTAGAGGGATGTGCTGCTGCCTGGCAGGCACAACAGCTCCCCTAAAGCAGACGTGAAACCCTCTGAGAGCATTTCCTGCTACTCTCAAATAGGAATTATCATCAGGGACTCCTCAGGGCCTTCTCCCCAAAGGGAGCAGGTGGGAAAAGCCCCCCTGCATTTCCCCCATATTTGTGTGGGTGATTCAATTACAGATTAAACCAGAGCTCTGTGTTGTTCCCGGGCTGCTCTTACAACGATAAATCAGATTAAAAGCACACACGTGCAAGGGAAATTCCCAGGGCAGCTCCTCCCAGGAGCAAGCCTTGGAGCCTGCTGGAATTCCCTCCTTTTCCAGCTGCAAGGGCCAACAGCTGAAACCCTCAGGAGGGCTCAGACCTCACCAGCTCCGAGCTCCAGTTGCTCAGGATTTGCAGCAGTTGCAGCAAAACCCCTGATGATTCAACTGTCCTTCGTCCCTGGCAGCTCCCTGGATAATAAATGGGAACAATATTTTATTTATGCCCAGGTCATCAATTCTAAGGCAGAGGAAGCAGCAGATGAAAGGAGAGCTGTTTCCATGAAGAAAGTGATGGATTAGAAAAATCCATTTTTATCCTGTTCCTCCTCCTTGACAGGGAATTCTAAACTCTTGTGATTTATTGCCTTTTCCCTTCTTTTTTGGAACAGAAGGAAGTATTTTTAAAATCGCACAGCAGTTAATTGCTGTATAAACACAATTATGCAGGGAGGTACAAATTACCTTGGCCTTGTTCTATTAAACAACCATATCCTGGCTAAAATAAAAGGCTTGATCCTGACTCTCTTCAATCCCACTATGGACAGCAGGATCTGAGGGAACACAGTCACTTGTAGGGTAAACCCCAGAGGAAGCAATTCCACAGGACAGAAGGATCTAATTTAGGTGGCTGCATTATGGAACGAGCACTACAAACTCTCATTACCCAGCTCGGATTTCACATCCTGACTTTTTCCCCCCTGCAAAGGGCACTTGTTGTTTGTTTATTCCCTCCCAAACACAGAGCTGAGGGACTCAAATAACAACCTCAGACCCTCTGCCCTCCTCCCTGCAAACACCAACCTGCCTGGAAAGGGTTCTGGGGATGGATTTGTCTGGAAAAGTCTAATCAAGGCTTCATCTCCTGCTGAAATGCTGAAGGAAAAGGCCCACTGAACAGCTTTGATGACACATTGTTCTACTGAGGACTGAAATCCTCTCGACCTGCATTTCAACTTCATGGAAGCCAAGAATTACAAGGTGCCTCCCCTCTCACGTTCACAGCAGTGAAATGGGAAGCTAAAAAACTCTTAATGACTTCTCCCGGAGCTGCTTTGCTGTTTATCATTTACTGCTTGAACTCTAATACTTGCAATTAAGAGCAAGCTCTGAATAATGCCTGGAAGTGGCAAATTCATTAGGGAACAAGAGCTGGAAAGCAGGATCCAAAAGCTCCTGGACAGCTTCTAGAAATGTGCATAAAATTGATAAATCTGGTGCATGAAGAGCTCACAGCAAATAAAGGAACAGAAGAATTCTATGCAGTGCTGAGCCGGTGAGACTGAAACAATTATGAAATGTGTGAGCTGAAAAGATGCTGCTGCCGAGAGTGAGGCTGCAACAATGAGACCAGCCCTGCTTCCACCCCTAAAAAAAGACAGTGAAATGCTAAAAATGTAGAAGGGAACCACAAAAATTATATGGAACCGGAAAAAAATCAAACTGCACTGTGACAGAGCTGAATCTGTTTAGTCTGTCCAAAAAGTGATCAAGAGTGACTTTGGTTATTGCAGGCCAGAACCTTTTACAGGAAGAAGAGTAGGGACTAGAGATGTATTTTATTAACAAGAGAAATGAAATAATGGCCAGTGATGGGAAGCACAAGTCAGACAAATCTAAGTTCAAAGTCTCTGATTTTTAATAGTAAGGATGATTAACCACTGGGAAAAAAATGACTAAAGGGAGCAGTGAATTTTCCATCTTGAAGTCTTCAAATGGAGACTAAATGCTTTTCCTGCAAGAATTGCTGCAATCCTGGTGAAACCCACTGGCCCATGCTCCAGAGGTCAGCTGTGATGATGTGATGGCTCCTCCTGGCCTTAAGAGTTCATTACCGTGGAGCTGGGAACTTAAATTCACATTTGGGCAGGAACAAGATCTACTTTAAAGCAAGAATAAAACCTGTGTATTGAAAAATAAGAACTTCACCCTTGAGAAGGGAATACCCATCTCACCTCATACACTGTTTTTTCCTATGATGGAAATGCAGGGTTTTCAATCCACTTGTCTTGGACACTTATAAAATGCCTCTTTTTCCATTAGGTTAAACATTACCACGTCGTAATTTTAAGATTATTCTTCTACCTTCTGTGCATGTTGCCCCCACCCCGCAAATAATTTCACATCTTCAAAGTGAACTGAACTACAAATATCAGCTGGCTCCTGACATGTAAAGCCCTGAAGAACATTAAACACTGCCTTGTCCACATGAAAGAAAGAAAAAAAGAAAAAAAAGCAAAGAGCCAAGCCAAAAAACCCAACGACTGCTGCTCCTTTCACCTGTATGTGGTGCATCAAATGCTCCCAAGCAGCTGAATTCCTCCAGAAGTTCTCTGGAAGCACCAAAGCTTCAAATCCTTTTCAGATCCTCCAGCTGCAACATGGAGCAAAGTTTGAAGCTTTCAGCGAGCCATAAATCTCACCAAGAGCTGCTGAACCGCCAGGCTCAGTCTCCAGCAGCCAGGGAAGAGAGAAGCCACAAGGATTGGGAGGGAATTTTCCTGATAAACCTCCCAGCTCCCGACTGAGAAGATCAAAAAGAGCTTCTAAGTGCTCCCTCATTAACAACCCAGCCCCAAATGAGAAAGTCAGGCACACAGGAGTCCTCTATTTTTCCTAAATTCTCAGTGCTGGAGGAGCTGCAGCCTTTTGTGCTGAAGAATTTCCCATTCATGCTCAGCGAGGTTCCATGCAGACATCAAAGGGAAACATTAAACTTCCCCGGCAGCCTCGGGCTAACTTCAGAGGATACATCACTGCATAATGTTTAGCAGTTGGATCACAGTAATTCGTGGAAAAAAAGAAACTGCAGGACGCCCACAAGACATTCTCCACATATTTCCATAATCAGGGACATTTCTGCTGAATTACTGCTCACACAGCACAAAAAATCTGCACCCAAGACACTCCAGTGGCATCTTTGGCCTGGATCTTTTTGCTCTTGTTCCCATCCTCCTTTAAGGGCACCAAGCACATGTGGATTCAAACAGAAAAAGGCTGACAAAGAGTTGGAATAGCACAGAGGAGGTAGAAATGAGCATCACCCCTGCCAGTTTGAGAAACTTGTTTAACTTTACCTCGTTCAATGTCTATTTTGCTGGCTGTTGCCTCAGGCCCCACTAGAAAGTGATGCAAAAGAAAAACTCCTGTGTCTCCTTCCTGGAGACATCGATGATGGAATATGTATTTTTCTTACACATTCTGAAAACCATGGCATGTTGTGCCTGTAACAAGAAGTACCTTTCACTTATTTTTTTGGCATTGAAATACACTTTTTAAGTACAGTTGCCTGGCACAGTGATTTTGTTTTTACATTAAAATCAATGAGGATTGGGACACCCTGTACTAATTTGGAGGAGCAGACAGGACCTGCTCCAAACTCTTCCAAGCAGACTGGACAAAGCAGCAACATTTCAGGTGGAGAAAAGGAGGAACAAAGACATTCAGTGACTTCCACAAGGTCACACAGGAATCTGTTGCAGGGCAGGGTTGAGTTCCCAAAGTCTCAGCCCACTTAAGCACTGGAAAAAGCAATGAAACAAGAGTATGTACTAAATTTGGCACAGCCTTTTAAATGATGCATTGCTCCAAGGGAACAAGAACCTCCACTCATGGTAACCCAGACACCAAAGGAACACAGAAAGGAAAACTACTCACTCCACCCAATTTATCTGATCACCTTAATATTTCCTCAGTCAATAAGGCCTTTCTTGGCCAGACAGTCCAACCTACAATTTAGATCTTGTTACAAATCAGACACACTAAACCACTTTCTCCCTCAGGCTGCGGGAGATAAAAGGCCAAGTAAGCAACATTTTGGTAACCGGCTTCATGTAACAGCTTTGGATTTTCTTAAAAGCCTCAGCATCGATTGTTTTCTTTAAATAGCAATGGTTTATTGAGAAACCTTCTACCCCTTTTAAAGCACAAAGTTTTCCTGAAGTAGAGAAGGGAGCAAAAACTGCCCTGCCAAGGCATATTTATCAAAGAGTTTTGGATACCTGGTGCTGGCAAAACACTTTGAAGCCAGAGTTAACACTGGTGCTGAAGGGCTGGCAGGGGACACTTGGGAGATGGAGGGGAAATGAAAGTATGGACTGACATAGAACAATCCTGGGATTCAGCTCCAGCTCGTGTTTCATCCAACAGCTCCAGCCAGGGCTGCAACTTGTGTGCATCCAAAGGAGCTAAAAGCTCCCGGAGCGCAGAGCAGCCCAGCTCTTGTGTGGTCTCTGCACAGCTCGGGGCAAAAGGAGCAGAGGGATGAATTTCACGGAGGCAAATCACCAACACCCTGCTGTTCCCTAAAAGCCTGTTTTCTGGGGAATGTTCCCAAGGACGGTGTCATTTGGGCTGTTTGGATTCGAGTGGCACAGTCAGGTTCAGGATGAGCTGCTCCACAGCCGGAGAGACGCTCCCGTTCGTTCGCAGAATCTCCCACTCCCTTTTCCATCCCCGTTCCTCCCTTTTCCTCTGCCACGTTTTCACATGCAAGACAAGCACAGCAACTGCAGTGCCTGGTTCAGCGATGTGAACTTAAGGCTGGGATGAAAGAACTGAAACATCTCCCCGAGGCCTTCTGCAAACTGAACTCAAACAGATAAAAAGGCGACTATTTAAGTTTGCCTGGGAAAGTTCCTCCACATTTTGGAAGCCCCTTGAGGCAGGGACTGCCCTTGTGTTCTGTCAAACAGCCACTTGTACAAGCCACGATTGCACAACTACTTTTATAAGGTTTCCAATTATACAAAGAATGTGTTTTTATTCATGTTTACAACCCTGAGAAACAAACCCTGAAACCCCAAACCCTTTGCATTCAAATTCCATGACTTGCTAGTGGCTCCACCAGCAATGTGGACCCAACCATTAATTTACACCTTGGTCTAGGATGAACTTTTAGAAGGAGCAGATCCCACAGCACACTGGAGTTAAAAGTTCCACAAGTCACATAGTGCTTTCCTCCTTTCCCTCTCCTGTCCATATTTTAGCAGTCAGCATTCCTGGGCAGTTTCTGCCTGCCTTGGGCTAGAAGCTCAAATTCCAAGCAGTTGGCAGCACTGGCATTGCCCTGCTGGAAGCTACTTAACCTGCAAAGCTGGCTGCATTGGAGCATGCACATGGAACAAGGAGGGGAAGGAAGCGTCAAAGGTGAAAGCACTGGGAATGTACAGCCTTGTTTTTCCCTGGCTGGGGACCAGCTGTGTCGAGAAAAAACAAAGCAGAGCACAAACTCTAATCTACTGTAAAAACAGCAAGTAAAACAAGCTTCTTTCCTCATCCAGTAAAGCACCTTTTGTGTCCCAACACAAAATCCAGGGTACCAAATGAAAGTCCAGGGACTCACTGCCCCATCTCAAGTGGGTGCAGGAGCCTGGACTCACCCAGCTGCCCCAAAGGTGAAGGTATTTCACCCCCCGGGCATAGATGCAGCTTTATTTACACTTCAAACCCCTTTCCAAGGGCACAGCACCTCTGTCCCTGGTGAGCCCTGCCTTTCCAGGCTGCTCCAAGCAGCTGAACTGTTTAAGCTGCACACACAGAGCTCACAGCACCATTTCCACTCAGCTCAGCTCGTAAATCTCTGGCTGTGCCTGTTTTTTCTGAACACAGATTCTATAAGCTGAATAAACTTTACGGAACAGTTATTCCAAGGCAGCCGAGACCTGGGAACCCGATGCCTGACCACAGCCAGGCACTGCAGGCTCCAGCAGGCACTGGGAAAGTTTAGTTTTCCCACTTCAGAACAAGCTCCTCTTACTGGCCTGCTCCTTCTGCACCAAAACACTTACTGGCTCCAAGAGTTTTTAATTTAGGTTATCCTAACACCCCTCAAGAGTTGGAAGGGACCCACCAGGATCGGAGTCCAACTCCTGCACAGGACACCCCAACAATCCCACCCTGTGCCTGAGAGCTTTGTCCAAATGCTTCTGGAATTCAGACAGCCTTGGTGCCGTGAGCAAACCCTGGGGAGCCTCTTTCCCCAGGCTCAACCATCCTCTGGGTGAAAAACATTTTCCTGATACTCAGCTAAACATTCCCTGACTCAGCTCCAGCCATTCCCTGGTCACAAGAGTGAAGAGATCGGTACCAACCCCTCCCCTGCAACTTGTGAGGATGGTGAAGACCCCAATCAGTTAAAAAAAAACCCCAGCAGCTCACAAATAGATGCTTTGGGCTGAGAGCCCATTTTCCAAGGAAGAAGGCAGCTGGATAAGGCCAAGCACTTCCACGGCCACCGATCTGCGACGGGAGCGAAGCGGCCGCTCCGGGCAGCGCCTACCTTGGAAATGAGCTCATCGTGGTTGGCCAGGTGGGCCCTGCAGTGGATGCAGCTGTAGGTCCTGTGGCACGAAGGCAGATATGCCTGGAAAGTCTTGGACCTTGTCATCTTCACCATTGGAGCCACTGAGCGCTGGCTGAACTCCGGGGTGGCCCAGGAGGCGCTCCCGCAGGACGGGTCGCACGGGAAACACCGGAACACGCAGGTAAAGGCCGTGGTTTGGCAGGGGATGGGTGTGTGGGGCAGGCTCCACACGCTGGTGATGCTCCAGAGGAAGAGATTTGGGCAGAGGAAGCGAGGATTTCACACAAACCTGCGGTGGGAAACAGACAGAACACTCAGCTCACAGAGGTGACAGCGCTGCGCCAGCCCGCAGGGGGATTTAGGGTTTGACCCAGAGCAGGAGACAGGAGTGATGCCTGGGGATTAGAGCAGCAGGACAGATATTTATTTGCTTGCTGGCTGCCCTCAAACCTCCCCGCTGTTATCTCCATGCATTCTTCCAGCACTTAATGGCTCTGGAAATGACTGCAGAGGTGTGAAGATGCCGGGATGATTTCCATCATCTCCCAAAACCCTCTGGGGAACCCGGCACCACCCCGGGAGAAAGTGAGGAGCAGAGGTCCAAGACTTTCCCTGCTGTCCCCTGGCTGACTCACTGCTGTGACACCCCAGAAGCCCATGGGAAAACTGGGAGCTGGATCTGGGTTTTCTGAGCCACCAGGTAAGGCCTTGAGTCATCAAACCAGTTTTTCTCTCCATACTGCCCTACTTTCCACATGGGAAATGCAGGATTCCTTGGTTACACTCTCCTTTATAACTCCCTGCAAGCTCTGAAGGTAGAAGCTACTCTACAAACTGCACTCCAGTGTTTTATTTTTTTTTTTAATCTGAACGTCTGACAGCAGCCAAAGCAAGGCACAGCCTCTGAAGACTACTCCTGATAGCAAGAGACAGTTAAAAGCCCTATTCAGGATGGAAACACCATTTCACACCCTGACAGCACCTGCGAGGCAGCTCGAGTCTGGGTCTCTTTTTGTTGGCAGAAACCGAGTTTTTAGATCCCACACCTATCAAAGTCTTACCAGCTACAAGTGCTGCTTTTGAGGATGGAAAAGCATAAAGGAAGCAGTTCCCCTCCCTCCCGGATCCATGGCGTGCATGCATGCTCTACAAATTAATCATGAACTCTGGCTGCTCCTCCCAGGAGGATTTTCCTTTCCATAAAACATGGGATTCTGCTCAGTTTCTGAGCCTGCACTTTGGGTATCAAACATGGAACAACACCAGCTTCCCCACTACCACCACCACCCATCCTCAAAATGAAGAAAACAAGAAATAACCTCTTAGGCATCCATGAAATCCCTGCCTCCAACACCTTCCCCAAGCCTTGTCATGGTTGACAAAGCACGTTCAAGGCATGCAAGCCATGGGCAGGGACACCTTCCACTGTCCCAGCGTGTTCAGAGCTCTGTCCAACCTGGCCTTGGACACTTCCAAGGATGAGGCAGCCACAGCTTCTCAGCCAGGCCCCAGCACCCTCACAGGGAAGGATTTTTTTGGTGATACCTACCCTAAACCTCCTCTCTGTCAGTGTGAAGCCATTCCCCTTGTCCTGTCACTCCCTGTTGCTATAAACAGTCCCCCTCTCTCTGCCTTGTAGCTCCCTGCAGTTCCCAGAGGGACGATGACCACACACAGTGCTCAACAGGAGGCAGAATCCAGTAAAACAACAGGATATCCATTTTTTCCCCCTTTTTTTCTGAAATATTTTTCTTCAGCTCTCCAGGAGGCAGCTCCCTCACAATCAAACGGGAAAAAAGCATCTTGCTCATCAGGCAAACTGCTGATAAAGCATATCCATCATGATCATAACAGTCAGCACTTCCATAGCAGTGCTCATTCCTAAAGCTTTTTGCAAACACCAACTAATCAGATTAACCTTTTCCAATTCAAGTTACAGCCACAGCTAAGCAGGACCCACCCTGACACAGAAGGGTTCATTTTCTAGCTTGTTAGGAACTCACCCCTCTCTTGTTCAGTCCAGAGGGGGTCTTGCCAGGAATGTACCTGGCCAGCTCCTGAGGAGTGGGCACTGTTTGCTCCACAGCTGCAGCTCTGGATTTCAGCAAGGTTTGCGTTTTACACTCGTCAGAGAAGGAAGATAAATCAGTCTTCACCTGTATCCTGCCCCAGTTCCCTGTGTGCATCAGAATTTTGTCAGAACTGAGCTCTGCATTAGTCAGCATTGTTTTTCCCATCCAAGGTGAGAAGCACTCAAGGACTGCACCCTAAATTTGCAAGAGGGCAGAAACCAGATGTAAACCAAAGCAGAATCCTCATTTTCAGCTGATACAAAACCATCCCCAAATTCCAGGGCTCCGATTCAGCAGCTGATGTGTTTTATGCCAGCCCTAAGGGATCCCAGAACCTGGAATCTGTGAGCATCCAAGGGCAGGGAAGCAGGAGACCGAGTGTGCCCGTCCTGGGGCCAAACACAACTGCATCCCCAGGCACTGAGCCCTGTCTGCAGACAGATTCCTTGGACAGAGCAGCTGGAGGGAAGCACGAGGAAGCACTGGCAGCCACTTCACCTGATTCCTCAATGAGAACCCAGACTGTGTCCAAACCTTCAGCTTGATTGATCTGTAATGAAATGCTGCAAGCCCCTCTCTCCTTCACTTCAGCACGGATCAATAAAATGACCGATCACCAGTTTTAGCACTTCCATCCTGTCATGCCAAACTTTCCTTTCTTGATCAGGAGAAGGTAATCCACAGAGCCCAGTGGAGAGATAAATAAACCCCAACCAGAATAATATCACAGCAATCCCTTAATTTGTTGTTTGCTGACCCCTCTGTCCAGGCCTGCTAAGCATCAATGCTCCAGAACAATGAATAAAGCAGGAAATACTACAGCTGCATTTATCTGACAGAGCAATGAACACACACAGGAATTATCTGCTGCACGCAGCTTTCTGCAAAAGCATTTCATGAGCATTCATTTATTTGACCTCATAACACACTGAACGTCAGCAAAAAACATTTGACCTTTTAACAGCAGACAAGAAAAAAAATATTCAGGCGAGATGATATCAGAGGAACTGCAATTCCTGTTCTCAGGGCTGTGCTGAGAAGGCAAACTCCATCTCTCTGCTTCAGGCAAGGCAGAGAATAAAGGTTTGTGAGCCAAGATCTTGGTGGGAAGCCTTGTTAAGAAAATGCCTTGAACAAAAATTTCAGATAAGCTCAGCTATGGCAGCTATAATTTATCAAGACACCACTTCCACATAGTCTGATCACATGTGCACTGTCTACCAAGAGCTCTGTCCTCATCAAAGTGTGGGAGAGGAGGGAAAACCTATAGGAAATGCATTCTGACATCCTACAAACACAGCCAGCAGCTTGTAAGGACCAATTTCTGTCTTAAATATCATTTCGAAATGTATTCAGTGGCTCCCAGCAATACAAAACCCAACCCCTTGGATTTTTCATGTCCTAATGACAACTACATTTGAATTAAGAGACAATTACCAGCTAACAGTGCATTTGCTCTGCTGCAGAGCAAAGGCATGAGGATGAATTTGGGCTGTGCCTCTGGTTTTCAGAACGATGAGTTCATGTTCATCAGCATCACAAGCAGTGGGCATCAGTGGAGTCATTCCACTCACTTTAAAACAGAACAAAAGAAGGTTTGTTCACTTTATCATCATGCCCAGTACTGTCAGAGAGATGAGTATCTGTCACCAGCAACATCATCCATTATTTTTCTTTTCTCATTCAAGAGAAATTTATCTCTGGGATGGGACTCATTCAATTCAGTGGGAGAGAAATTTGTGCCTATTAATAAATTCACAACTCAGAAAGCTGGTTTAGACAAAAGGAAGGAATTCTAAAGAAAAAGCTTTCAACATCATTTATTGTGGGTTATCAGTGAGAGAATCAGCTGAATGTTCTGCTTGCCTGCACTGGGTGTGTTGGGCTGTCCTGCTTCATCCTGCTGAGTTTTGAGCAGATATCAGCTTCCGGATGGAAAAATCACGACACACATTTTGCCATTTGGACAACTTTTTGGTTCAGAATCCACCCTCCACCTGTGGGTGTCCAACACCCCCTTTCCCCACGAAGCTGTCAGCAATCCAGGAAACACAAAAAAAAGGGAGGAAGTCTGTGCCAAGCACTTGCCAGACAGGGCCACTGCGTGTACAGGTCCATATGCCAGAGAACAAAACCATCACACACAAGTCTAATTTTGAATAAAAGCTATTTGCAATGCAGCTCAGATGCAAATGTTCATTGTGGCAGGACAAACAACAGGTTTGTTGGGTCTGAGTTTCCTTTAGGGATTATTCAATTTTAAAGATAAACTTCAGCCTGTGAAATACTTATTAGAATATGGCAAATGCTACAGAAAGCTGTTTGCAGCAGCTCTGAAATAATCCAGCTATTTGGAAACCCAACCTTCCTTCTCTGGTGGGACTCTTCTCATTAATATAGAAAGAGTTTGAGATGTGCTGATTGCCAGTGCAAGGAAAGCACAAGAGGAACTGGGTTTGGAGAGGTTTCTGTGTCTGAGCTGTGGCAGCCTGGGTTGCTCCAGGCTCTGAGCAGGAGTCTCAGAAAACTCTTGAGGTTAAGTACAGCCACTTATCAGGGTTTTCTTGACAAAAACTGCTTTAATATTCCTTGCTGCAGCTTGAAGGAGGAAGGCTGGTCTCTAATTGGAGTCTGGGTTTGATGCCAGTTTTGCTTCCCTATGGAATAGAAGTTATCAGTGTCGAGTGTTGGACCCTCAGAGACACCTGGCACCATTAAAGGAACATTTGATACTGTGATGGTGACAAAAAAACCCTTTGGTTTGGGGCAGTTCTGCAGAGCCTCAGCTCTGGGAAAGATGAACCAGATCGTCTGAAGGTGGGAGGGTGGGATGTACCTTGTGGAAGGTCTGGGAGGAAGGATGAGCATCCCGAATTTAAACCGGGAACACAAGGGAAAGCCAAGAAAGGAGCTGAAATAGCAGATGGGGGAACACAATGTGCTTCACTCCTTCAGCATCGAGTTTCTGACATGCACCAATTTCAAACCCCGGCTAAGGTGACACTGCAAAGAGCTCGGCAGCAGCTCCACTGATCCCTGAGTGTCCTTCTCTAACACCTGCACCCCCTCAGCTCATCCTCCAAACCCTGGAAGTAGGAAAGGAACACGAGAAATTGTGGAGGACAGCCAGCAGGAACTCTGTGCACTGACTTTTATCAGCTTCATGGGCACAATGACAACACAAATAATAATATTTAACCCCTTTTCCTCCTCTGGGTATCTCCTAGCAAGTGACTTCATCTCTTCCTGCACCGTGAGGAAGCACTTCATGGTTTTGGGAAAAAGGGGATGGATGGATGGATGGATGGATGGATGGATGGATGGATGGATGGATGAAGGTGATGGCAAGCAGCATCCCAGACACCGGGCAGGAAACCACTAGAGGGCATCAGGAAGAGCTGCAGCAGGAGGCAATCCCAGCCTCTCCAGCCGGCCACAGGGAATCCGGGATGGGCAGGATGCCAACCCTGCTGCACCTGCCGTGCTCCACATTCCACAGCCAGCCTGGCAGGAAAAACCCCGGTGTTATCCTGCTCAACAGCTCCCAGCACCAAGCCCGGCAGAACTGCCAGCCTGATTATATTAATCATCTTTGAAAGGCTGGGGTTTGGTGGCTTTTTCCCTCGTTAAGACCATCACTCCACGTCTATCACAACTTTTCTTCTCAAAAACAGACAGAGCACCCCCCAACAAACCCCCCTGGGATGTCTCTAGAGGTCACCTGGAAAGTACAGGAAAATGAGTTGAAACTTAAAAGGAACAAAGAGCAAATTTTAAATCTCACTTCGGGTTAGAAGTTTGTTTAAGTCTGTGTAGCTCTGTCACTGTAATCCAGTAAAAACCCATTAAACTTATTAAAAATAAAGTAATATTAAAAATATTTTTTAAAAATGGTTTTTTACATAGTTAACTTAGGTTCTGTCAATTTGGAGATCAAATCAAATTTTAAAGTTTCACTTTTGTTTTAAATAACCCACACCAGTGCATTTACAGGTTCTTAAACGCAAGAAGCAAGTCCAGAAGGCTCCTGCATTCCAGGCAGGAATTCTTGTGTGAATTACAGCACTCAGCCAACTGGAAAGAACAGGTTCAAATAACTCAGTGAAGATGGTGCAGAGGTGCTTCTTTTTGTCTGCTGACTACAGAGAGCAGGAGACAATGAGAATTTTCTGAGTTTCTTTACAGTCCTAAGGCTGGGCTTGGACCATTCAGTGTCAGCACTGCTCACTCATCTCTCCCCACACCATGAGACAGCATTGGGAAGCTGGGAAGGGGAATAATTCTGGATATTTTAATCAAAGCCTTTCCTTTACAATTTCATCTCAAAAAGGCATGGGACAAGCTAGGACACACATCACCCGGCTTCATAATTTATTACAGAAGGTTTTTATAACCTTTTTTTTTAATTTAAAGGTATTACTTAAAGATCATAATTTATTACTTTTTCCTGGCCTGTCTCTGAAACCACACGAGCAAGGACTGCAAGATTCAGCCTCTCCAAGGAATGACTGACACCTCTGGCTGGATTCTCTTCCCACTCTCCCGAGTTGCCTGGCAGCGATATCTTTGCAATGCAGAAGAGCCTGTGCTGCTGATAAGGAGCAGCAGGGCGAGATTACAGCTGCGAGCTGCCCACCTTCAGGTCCCTCCAGCCAAATCCAGGGCCCAGCTCCAGCAGAGGCCACTCCAGTGGTACCAAACACAGCGGGAGAAGTCGCCCGGAGAAGCCGCGCGATTCCGAGCGAGGCAGCGCTTCCGTCTGCTCCCACTGGCAAATCCCACTCGTGCCACAAATAAAAGCTGCAAGCTGGACTAATTTAACACACAAGTGACTCCATTTCCTCCTTCGCATTTTGCAAAGCTCCAGCAGCCCCAGGAAGGGGTAAGAGCTGCTGCAGCTGAACTGGCTGAGCTGCAGCCCCTCCTTTCAGACGCGCCCTCGCGCTGAGCAAAGCCACACGTTCAAGGTGAAGGTCACGTTTGGAGCCCCAGATCAAGGACTTTGCTGGAATCACACAGACACAGCGTTCTACAAAATGAAACAGGACCCTTGCCTTGCTATTCTAGCACCATCCTGAACTAAAAGCATCAAGGAAAAGCTGTTCCCATCCTACTGAAAACTTACTGACAAAATGGAAACGCTCTTCATCATCCCAACTTCTCAGCTTGATTTGCTTTAATTGCAAAGCAGTCTGGCTGTCCAAATAAATCTCATATCACTGCATTTTCTGTGCTGTTCCTCAGATCACTTTAGTATCTCCCTCTCTGCCAAACATAGGTATGACCAGGATTCAATTACCTGGGGCTGCTGGATGGATCATCCATTTCTCCCTGATAAAGCCAGGGAACACAGTGAGAACATTTATCTATTGCAAGGATCATTCCAATATCCTCAAAGCCATTAAAGAAGGGTCTGCTATATCTGCCTGTCATGACTCACTACTACAAGCAGCCCTTGTCAAATCCCTAAATTTTCACCTGCCCACAAACCCCACCTGCTCAGAGGGTTCTTCCCAGGCACATTTTTAACCTGGCCTTGCTCTGCCCAGCAGCTCATCTGTCACAGGACAGACAGGGATTTTATTTTCTACCTTGGTACATCTGATTGTTTTCTCAGTAAAGCTGAGGATAAGATGGTGAATTCTGACCCATCTCTGCCAGAAACACTTTTAATGCAACAGTTCCTGCATTAACAAGGGACAAACCATGGCACTTCAGCCACCGCCGTGTGTCAAGGGGGCAAAGTCAGGTGAGGATTTAGGGCTTGGATCTTCACATGACTGATACTTTATTACTGAATCTAGTTTAAGAAGGTCAAGTCAGCTGTTACTTTGCCAGGTTTTGTCATTAGTTCCTCCTGGATATCCTCTCTAGCCTGCCAAGGTAGGTGAACTGACTCACCTAGCACAGTTCTACTGACACACGTTTGAGCTGGGAGGTCCTGGGAGTCTCGTGAAGATTTCTTATTTCCTCACAGTTAATAATTAACCCCATCTTTTTCTGTGATGCTGGACAGTCTGTTTTTAGTGACCTCTTGCTCCAGCTGTACTTCACCAGCGAAACCTCAGAGTTTCTTCTGGAGCTCCGCGGCTGAGCCGTGCAATGCCCAGGTCACACCACGCTACGTTTTGTCCTCGTGGTGCCAGTGTGAAACAGGAGAAGTGACACCACTCTGCCTTCCCTCTCAGCAGATCAGAAAGTTCCCTGAAGGGCAAATTCAAAGCATCCTCAGCTTTTGGAACTTTATTAGTAGCCTTCGCTCGACTGGGGGAGTTTCGTTCTGTACAAGTCACGACGGCAGCGAAAACAAAAAGGAGTCTAAAAGTGCTGGTTTTTTGTGAGTCAGCAAAACATCTCACGTTTTAACATTCTCCACCAACACCTGGGCAGGTGTAAAAGAACCAATCTCTAGATGGACATGTCAGTGAGGAGACCGGAAGCAGCTCTGCCAGGTTGCATTCCCATAACTTCCAGTGACTCATAGTGCCTGGCACTATCATTTGTTAAAGCAAGAGTGAAGCAGGGATAATAGCTATTTACTAAAAACAGAGGAGCGTGATTAGCTTTAATTAGCATTGTCAAGTGACTTGAGATTGTCAGGTACAAGATGTGGGAGAACTAAGTCTCATTAATTATGTTATTTCCTGCAGCCTTTAAGTGGCTTGGCCAGTCCAGTGACGCTTCCGGAGACGGAGCTGCTCCCGATGGCCAACACTTCCCACATCAGAGGGGGGAAACCCTCCCAGACAGGCCTGGAAGATGTGGCTGTCCAGTAAAGGGCTGCAGAGAAGAAGAATCAAGAACAATCAGCTTATGTGCTGCAGGACAGCCACAGACCCTGACAAACAAGGACAAGAAGGCAAAATGACATGGCAAAAACCAGACTCGGAGATAATCGACTCCAAATTCCAGGGAAATGAAGATCAGGAACCAACAGGGGCAACAGGGAACATGATTCAGGCCCAGGGCACAGCACTCCTGGAAAACTGTCTTTTTATCCCCCCGAAAAGACCAACTATAAAAAAATCCACATTCTCAACCAGCATCACACGACCAGCGGACACCAGCTAAAGATCTGTTCTAAAGAAATGAAAAATCTTTGAGTCAGAATAGTCCCTCTCTTCCATGGACTCCTCTTGGCTTCTGGAAGGAAAAGGAAACCTGCCCTTAGCCATTAGCTAGTGTGACTAGATCTTAAAGACAAGACCTGCAAATAAAGAGGCACAGAAAAGAGGGACCATGCTGAAGGACCAACTTACAGGTCTCTGTAAAGGAGGGGACAAGGCAGCTGCGTATCCTGGTTTCCAAGCTACGCTCTGCTACATCTTGGACATCCTGATCAGCTTCAAAACAACCCACAGAACTGAACTCTCAATTTCCCCACTCCTGACTCCACTCTGTGATCCCTCTGCTCCAGCACTCCATAGCTGACCTCTAATGAAGACTCTGCTTAAGCTCAAGCAAACAAAGCTTTGCCAGTTAATGACCAAAGCCCAGTGAAAGCCTGGCTCTATTGGTGTCTCTTCTTCCTCACACACATGGTCAAAGGCAAGGCCGTGATGCAAGAACAAGAAATAAATGTTTTTTTACTTCTCTGCAATCCCTGAAATGCTTTTGTGGTACCACACCAGATGAAGGAGCTCCCACTTTCTAAACTGCCAGCCAGGACCTACACCAGAGTGACCAGTTCCTTAATTAAATTCTCTCTCAGCAACAGGTACTCAATCCATGAGTCAAGGAGCCTTTGAGGGAATGTGGATTTACAGGTAGGGATGCCGTCTTCTTCAACACAACCCTGACTCAACTGCACACACCAAGCAGCAAGGAAAGGAAATCATTTATTCAGAATCTATGGATCCAGAGGACATGAGGGAGCTCAAGGACCAACACAGTTTTGTCAGTTATTCCAATCCTGGCACTGGGAAAGAGACACCTGCAAAGAAAACTAAAATAGTAAATAAGTAAGAGAAGCACTTGACATCTCCATCAGATGAAAGCAACGTCTCTGCCCTCCCTACAGTATTCCCAACTTCAGCTTCAAAGCACAGCCCTCACTTTTACACGGCCTTTCAGCAGGGAACAGGAATCAGGGAGAAAAGGAGAACATCTCAATTCCCCGTTCCAGCACTGCTCTTACAGAGCAAACAATGTTTACAAGGAACCAGAGGCGTGGATCCAACACAACGAGATCTCGAACAAAATCAGTGGGAGTGCTCTGCAAGGATGAAGTCACAAAACACATCCTTTCCAGGCAGAATCCTCTCACGGATTACAAGGCAAGCTCCCTCAGTATCTGCTTGTTTACAACCCTCTCACTCAGCACAGGCCTCCCTGCACTGCCCAGCTTTAAGTAACTGTAAACGCATTAGGAAAAATCCTTATCTGGAGCAGGGAGCAGGCCCTGAGGAAGGCAGGGCAGGAAGGCAGGTGCTGCGCTCCGTCCCGCCCTTGCCCGACTGCACGCGAGGAACACTGGTCTGACAGGCCTTCCTCGGGCTGTCTTCTAAGACAGAAAAACGTGGGAACAGAGCCACTCCAGTAAATCGTAGGGTAAGAGGGCAAGGATTCCACTTCTTTTTTTCCTACCCCGTTATCACATTTTAAACTGGAGCATTTCAAATCAGTTTGGCTTCAAAAAAATCAGCGTTAAAACCTGAAGCTATGGACCCGTGGCTACTTCTGTCACCTCGAACTCATTTGGCTTTTCTGGCTCAAACCCAGAAGTTTCTATGGAGATGCAGAACCCCGTTACCATTTCACTCTCAGCCCTGGCCGTCGGCGGAGCTCCGCAGAAGAGGAAGCTGCTACACCCTTATCAGAGGCGACAGCAACAACACAGACCAGCTGAGTTACCCTGCGCCCGGTTTCGGTGCTCCGTGCGCCAGAACTGCCCTGGGAGGGGCATCCCCAGGGCGCCCTGCAATCCCTGTGCCGCCCCGAGCACGATGTCAGCGCCGGAGCAGAGCCACAGCTGGGCACGGCCCGGGCTCCGGGGACTCGCAGCGCCGCTGGCAAACGGAGCTGCTGCCCCGGAGCCCCGCGGGAGGATGCTGCACCTCCGCGGGGTCACCGCCCGAGCCCCCCGCACACCCTGCTCCACCTGCGGGGTCAGGGCTTACAGCGCGTTCACCGCCACAGCCAGACGGGTGGCGAGGAACGATCATCTCTGATGCTCCTCCTCCTCCTCCCTCGGCGTTTCCTTGTTGATCCCGGGGTCGGTGGCACCAAACCCCTCCCGGCCGGACCTGTTGCCCCCCGGCCTCCATCCCCTCGCCCGGCCGCGCACACAAAGGCCGCCGCTCTCCCACCGCCAGCACCGGGGGCTCCCCCACCTCCTC
>WEIT01019411.1:129640-148423 GCA_013389985.1 Dryoscopus gambensis | reverse complement strand
CCGCGGAGGGGGCGCGCAGGATGCGCGGGGGGCTGCGCATCCCCCGGGGCTCCCGGGCTCCAGGGCCACGGCGCAGGGGAAGGGGGCGGCCGTGGTCACTTTCCCACGGTTGTGCGTTAGTTCCGTCCTCCCCCGCGCAGGTAATTAGCGCACGTTAATGAACGGCGGGGATTAGCGGTGGCTGGTGCGCGGGGCGGGCTCTGGGGTTGCCCCCGGGGGCGGCGGAGCAGCGGCAGAGCACAGACACGAAACGCACCAGTATTAACCCAAAAATTCACCCATATTAAGCCCCAAATCCACCAGCGCTAACCCCAAAATGCACCAAGATTAACCCCCCAAACCCACCACTGCTAATGCAGCTTCTCCAACCTGCCGCAGGGCTCATTGCAAAAAATGAAGATATTCCATATTTCTCCTGGAAATCTCCATCCCAGCCTTCCCCATGAATTTTTCCAGCAGGCATCTTGGCAATTTTGTACCCAGACATCTGCAGCTGTGCTCACATAAGCCTGAGCACACACACAGCAAACCCCAATTAAATGCCATCCCCTCGAAGCTCTGTAATTAAGACACGAGCACCCAGCAGCTCAGGCCGAGGTAATTTGAAGGCTTCTCACTGCACGTTTTTATTCCCAGCTCAGCCTTTGAGTGCTAATAACAATAATTCAGTGCATAAAGTACAGGTTTAGTACTCCCAGAACGGTTTGGGGTGGAAGGGAGCTTAAAGCCCATCCCATTCCACCCCTCTGCCGTGGGCAGGGACACTTCCCACTATCCCAGCTTGCTCCAACCCGGCCTGGGACACTTCCAATATTAAAAATATTTAATTAATATTTTCTATCTGTCCATTTCTCATACCCAAGGATTAAAGTTCTACGTCTTCGGGGCTGAAATATATTTGCTTTATGAGATTATTCTTGTTCTAACACTCTTTGCTTAAGCAAATTCTTAATGAGATTTTACTGCAGAATTCCTTAACTGGTAACTCCTGCTAACTGCAAGGGCAAAGTTCTGGTTCTAATGTTAAATATATGGACTAATAAGGCAATATTTCTATTAATTGGGATACTTTTTGTGGGTAAAATAACATTCTACCTTGTGCTATAAATTATTTCCCTTCCACACAAGCCAACCCCACCCCTCTGATCACATTACTGAGCCAGCTGCCAGCTGGTTAAGGAATTCCACAAGCAGATTTTAAACACCAAATGACATTTTTTTTCCACCCCCTGTACAATTTAAACACGCTGTTAACAAAGATTCAAGCACCAGGGTAGTTAGCAGCTATTAAATATTCCTCCAATAAAGAGGAAAATTGCCGTGTTATCTTTAGACAGCTGCAGGAGGAGCCTGCTTTGAAGGCTTACTTTAAGCTTCTTCTTTTCTTAGATAACCTCCTCCCTTCCCCAGCCAGCAGCAAAGACCCAACACCAGATTTTCAGCCCCTCTCCCCCAGTGCTAAAAGCTCTGTATTTAACAGATCTAGACAAGGTTATCAGCAGGAAGTGGCGACAGAATTTACTTGAACTTTAAATCACCCAGAAACCACAAGAAACCAAAAACAAATTTACATCATCAAGAGGCTGCTGCACAGCAGTGAAATTATTTTCCCCCCCCCCACCTGTGCAGCAGAATTTTCAGTTTGATAATAAAAAATACATTATTGCTTACAAGGTGAACATCAAGATTATTTATATATATATATATATATACACACACAAAAGTTTCTATTGTAATAAGGTTGGTTTAGGGTGGTGATTAATTGGAATTATATTGGTTTAAGTTCAGCATCACCATGGAAATCTGGGGGCTCACACAGCTTTGAAGTTATGGTAAAATATCACCCTAAAAAAGCCAAAATTTCTTCTTTATGTTCTAACCCCTATGATTTACAAAAACTGGAAGGTTTTTAGGGATAACAGTGTTTTATCAGCAGCATTCCACTCATAAAATGCTGGTTGGGTTAAATGCTACTTATTAAAGCCTCAAGTCCCATTTTCAGTTTGATTCTGGGTTACAGAGCTCGGTTGCAAACTTTGCAAGCACAGCTCGAGCAGCACCATGAAAACTTTTACTGGGCTGAGCTTTGAGGAAATCTATTGATTTTTTTAAAAAAACCTGAATTTTGGCTCTACAATATTTGACAGCTTAGCTTTCAACTGAACAGCTAAACAGGATTTTTTATTGCGCTATTTGCAAACACTCGTTTTTTGCAGCCTGAGCAGCACAGCTACTGCTTGTCCCTGCTTAGTCTGACATCAGTTTAAACCTTAATTATCATGTAAACAAGAAAAGCCCAACTGATCAAGCATCACTGCCTGGGGGAAACTTTTGCCATGGCAATACTGAGAGGGGAAAAAATACCAGATCACCCACTGAGGTATTGCCTCGACATCTTGGGAATTGAGTGTTTAAATCTGATAAAAATCTCAAGTTTCTTGGTATTCCTGAATTTTATCTGCAGCAGGTGTTAAGGCCTTGTAATCAAGACACCTCAGGTGATATTGCCTTTTTTCTTTATTTGTAAAATGGGAATACTTTAAATTTCTTAGAGACATGAGGAAGCATCCTTCAGGTGTTTCCATCATTAACAGAATTATGGTTTTACCCCCCAATTTGCAGCATCATTTTTGGTCCAACAAGAAACCAGCCAGCATCTCCAAGCGCTTTATCCTGCTCCAAAAATCACCAAGCCACGACCGTGACATTGCAGCTGTAAAACACCTAGAGCCGATCCCTCGTTTTCCTTTCCATAGCAACATTCCACGCTTTAGAATTAGCAACTCCCCCTCCCATAAATCCAGCTTCATAAACCGATGGCAGAACTCAGGCTCTGGGACAGAACGAGCGGCTCTGCAGTGCGGGTTCCCCCACCAGGAACGCGCGGGCTGTGGCGGCATATAGCGGCAGCAGCGGGCACGGAGGGCACGCTCACATTTGTTCCCTACAAAATTCCATCCCCTCTCCACAGGCAGCGAGAATTCCAGCGGCAAACCAATGGTTTTTTTTTTTAAAAAAAGGTATATCCTGAAAATTCCTTAAAATAATCGGCACCTCGCACCTGCTTGCTGTGGATGAAGTTCTGGGAACTGTGAAGTTGTTCTGAATATTCTGTTTGAGCTGCAGATTTACAACACCTTCCACCACCTCAAGTGATCACAGATAAACACTTTCCAGGATAAAAGACTCTTTAATGCCCACCCCCCCCATCCCCTATTCTGGTTTACAAAACATTTAGGGTGTGTTTTAACAAATCAAAGAGCATCCAGAGCCATCTGGAGAATCTTCTCATCACACGGGAAAAATCCTTTCAAAGTTACTCAATTTTGTAACATACAAACCCCTACTTCACCTCTCTTACCTAAATATGAACCCTCAAGGCTTTAAAATTACAGTTGACCTTAAAACCTAATATTTAATGTAATTTAATGGCAATCCAGTAGGAAAGCTGGAAGTTTACCCCTAGGACTAGAGGAAATGTTACCCTGCTGATCATCAGAAAGGACAGAAACGTGCTGCAAGTGGAATTCCTGTGAATACAAACTCAAACAAACTGCACTGTAAATACAAAATTAACCTCCGAAATTAGCTTTTTAGGGAAAGAAGTCACAACTAACAAGCAATCAGTTTTAGATCTTTTATGAGCAAAGATGTTTTAATGTGCCACATTTCAAAAGCATCAGATCTTTCTTGACATGAAAAGAAAAATCACTTCATAGCTTTGGAGCTAGAGAGGTCCACGAGTTTCTGCAAATTAAAAGTGCATGAAATACATGCATCATCCTTCATACATAAAATAGTTTGCAACAGGGTTGAGAACAGAGTGTTAAAACAATATTTAGAGTTAAAAGTACCTGAAAAGAATCTCTCCTCTGAGAGAGAGATTAACTGAACATCCTCCTGGACAGTTGTGCAAGTTCTCAACAAAAGCTTTTCTGTACAAGTGGTTTAAAAATCACACAGCGAGTTCTGGAATATTCACAACAAGGATTTGATACAACAAATGTTTTGCAGTTACCCCAATTCCATGTTATTTTGTTACAAACAGTTATCACGGCCCAAGCCCTGTGCACTGGTGCCGGGACTCATCCATGGAACATTATCTGCCTCAAGAGATCAAACTTGAGCTCCTGTGCTGAAGCCCAAACAAGTGAATGAACAAATCCAGCAGCTTTTCCAGCACTGCACCCTTTCCCTCCCAGTCAAATTTCAGACACTGAGCAGCAGATTTATCCAAGAGAGGTCAATGTATGAACAGCACAGTCAGAAGCTACATCAGATGGAAGAACATTGGTGGTCTGATAAAAATGTGGTCGAAAAAGGGGTTGAGAATCTTAGAAGGCAGAAATTTCCATCTCTACTAGTAGGGAGAGAATAAAAATATTAAAATTAAATATAAACCACTGTCATTTCAGTACCTGTGTTTTATCATTCCATATAGAATAATGGAAAACTCTTGAGACAAAGTAAGTCAGAGATCAAAACTGGTATTTGAAGACTTAGCTCTTCTTAACAAAACAAAAAAGTTTTGCTTAGCTAACCTAAACAAAAGTTTTCATGTGTAAGAGCTAATTGATGGTATCCTCTAAAACCAGAATTGTATTTGCATCTTAATATCGGTGCACGTGTTGGAAATTCAACAGCAATAAAATTGAGTTTAAAAAACCCACATTGCATAAAAACTATCTGGAGCTACAAACTGGTAATAACCCAGGATTAGGGCAGAAAGGTGGAATTTTTAAATTTACTTACTGAGCTGCAGTGTGGAACATCTTCTCTAACTATTCTGTGACTTCTAAAAAGCAGGCAGAGCTGTGACTTGACTGATTATCAGCACTTATGTGACCAGACAGAACTGGTCTGAAAGGGAAACAGAAAGCTTAGTACCTAATAAATAATTTCATCCTTTTCCCCCCATGAACAGTTAGGAAGTTACATTTTCCTCTCTTCCATTCAATAAGCAACAAGGCTGATTAAATTAGGAGGAAATTGAATCTGCAGTCATCTCCACCAGGCAGATATTCAAAAGGACAACATTAACTCATTTGCCCCCATCACCACATGTTCCCTTGAATCCCAAATGCAGCAGTTTTTTTCCATTTCATCCAGACATACTCCTCAGAAAGGACCTGTGGTGCAGAAACAAACACTCTCCATTGCAGATGGATTTGGCATTTTCACAGCCTCCTGAGAGGCAGTGGAACAGCAAAGATGCTCCACAATTATAAACTTGGCACAGCAGCCAGGGGGGTGAAACAAGAACCCTCCCAAATCTGAGCTACCCAGGGGGAAAAAATGACTTAAAAATCAGTTTTTAGCACAGTGGGTGCACCTTGCAGTAAATACACATCTGGGTACTGTGTTTATTATTAAGATCTATCACTTTCACGTGAAGTTCCTTCAAGAAACAGAACGAAACTCTTGTTTAGAGAGAGCATCTGATGGTTCAGTGACTGAGCTCTATACACTGGGTGTAATTAAGACACAGTAATCAAACTGCTCCTGAGCCCCCACCCACGATATGAGCACACCGAGGCACAGGGCACTGCAGGCTCCAACCTGTCTGACACATGGATATCTCCTGCTCACAAGGACAGAACAGCATGGCAAGCTTCCAGAAATATCCTCCTGCCTGACCCCATTCCATCACACCTGGGGTTTCCTGGCTTTTGCCAGTTATTTCCATGCCCGTGCACACGAACAGTGGATATTGAATGTATTTTTGTGGAGAGAAAAGACTGAAGTCTACACACATTCTAGATTGACACTTCCTCCCTTTATAAATATACATATAAATCTGCTTTGGGTGGATTCATTTAATAGGAACATTTTCATTTGTCCCTAAAACTCCTGACCAAACTCAAGTCTTCTTTGGTCCCTCACCCTAAAAACAACTTCCCGTTCATCAAGAACCACAAATGTGCAAAAGACTTTTAGGACATCATGAAAAGGCTATTTCAAAGGGAGTGTAATCTGTAATAAGTGTAGAGAGGTCCACTGGAAATCCAGCTACTGCCACGCCAAGGTGGCCTGACAGGCAGGCCAGAGCCAGGGGCAAGCCTGGACCCTGCAGTGCAACTCTGTGTCAAAGCCAGATCCTGATTTAAATCCTGTATTTACACCTGGACCAACAAGTCACAGAGTTGCCATCACCTCAGAGAGGGTCTAAATCCAGCTCCAACTCAAGTTCAACATTCTTGTCAGTGAGAATAATGGAATAAATCTGTACTGAGTTAATTTTGGCTAAAAAGTAACCACCTCCGCTGAGTACACTTCACTACCTGGCCAGCCACAAGGTCTGCTTTGCTATTTCTCCTGTGCCTGTTTTTCTCTGGTTTTGGGGTGTTTTTTTTGCTCTAGAAGTTATCTGAAATCTAAAAGCAACACAAGAAATGCAAACACACAGGCTACACTTCCAGAAATTCTTCAGTTTCTGCTCACTAGAATATAACTGGAATAACTGACATGTCCTGACAGCTGCTTAGGAACACTTGTGACAGGTAAGATAATGCTTATTATCTACAGGTACCTTATCAGGCAACTTTCTCCCTAATCATCATCATTTGTGAAGTGTGCTGTTGCTAAATGAGCTATTTACAAATGTAAACTATGTAATTAAAGTTTTAAAATAAATAGACAACCTTTACATTAGGTAGTGACTTGACAACAAGGTAACAGATCATCAATTACATCTTTCCAACAAAAATGATCTGTGCATGCTGCCCCCAATTGTTTTTTAAATGAGGAAAATCCTTGGCTCACAATCTGTTCTGAAAGGACTTTCTCAGTTTTCTTCCTTTATGCTGGGTAATTATGTAAGAACTCCTTCAGTTTTGTTGGATAGTCTGTCATCACTCCAGTAGCTCCGAGATCAAACGCTCTCTTGTATTCGTGTTCTTCATTCAGTACCCAAATGTACACCTATGAAATGGGATAGAAGAACCAAGTTATTACAGGAAATCATTTTTTTAAAAGGTGGCTTTTGACCTAAATTGTTTTATCTGAGGGAGATGTTGCTGCATATTTAAAATGATAAATAGTTACACGGTGAAGCTGCACACAAACAGACCCAACTTTTCCTCCTCACCTTCCAAAAGGGACATTTTTTAGGGGTGCCTCCAACTCCACTACCTGAGACTTCAGATCCTTCTAGAAGTCAAATTGTTATTTTGTGAAAACCCCACATCAGATAACGAGTTTTGCAGATTTTATAGGCTTAAGTTTGAAGTGGGGAAAGAAACTCCTAAACTTAGAGGGTTTTAAACAAAAAACTCTTTTTTCCAAGCGTACAAATCTTCCTTTGAAACCAGAGCACTGCAAATATAACAGCAGCAGCTTTTGCTTAGGAACTAAACAGCAGCTTACAGTCCCAGAAACACAAAGAACATGCTGGGGGGAACAGGAACCCCTTTGAAGGCTGTGTCTTTCTGGTTGGAATTCTCACTTTAGCTTCGCCCCACCGTACCTGGATGCCCCGAGCCGTGAGGTGGTCAAACAGTGCCTTCCTCATCAGCAGCCTGGGGAAGGAGAGGGAGATTAATTAACAACTCCAAGTATATATGGAATTTTCAGTGTTTGTTGATGTCCTGCAATGAAGTTCCCATACAGCGTGTAGAGTCAAATGTTTTCCACGAGAGAAAGCCAGTTCTAGAAAACTCCCAGTTTAAGCAATTCAAGTATCAGCTCTGCTGAAGATCAAACCCAGCAGCTTCATCCTTCCTCCTGCAGGTCCCTTACATTACACCATGTCTGATGAACCAACCAGTGTGCTCTCAGGAGGGATTTTATCCTTCCCACCAAAAGACACAAAAACGTCCTGGCCACTGGAGAAATTAAACTAACAGATGTCAGAGACAGGAGCAAGGGCCAGGAGACCCTGCAGTCACTGAAAACCTGGGACTAAACTCCCTCTGAAGCACAGATATTGTTAAAATGCAAAGTGTTCCTTGTGTGGCAAACAGTGTCTCTCCTCTGACAACATTATCAAACAGTCATCCATGAAATCTGCATTCTGCATCTAATTGCATGTTAATTAGCTGAGCACACTTAAGGACAGAAGCTTAACAGACACAACTGGAATAATTCCCACTGTTACTGCACTTTAGGATGCTTCAGTGTATGGAAAATAAGAGCATAAAGCACACCTACATAAGATTTGAATATGATTTATCCTGCACTGACAAAAAGCTGGAAGAAGCTGAAAAAATATAATGCATAGATACAGCAATAGCTAATCCCAGTTGCTTAAGTCAACTGTTAATATAAAGGCAAAATATAAATAAAAATTTAATCAGATGAAAATCTTACGTGTCAGCCAGCCAGATAATAAATTTCTGGCTTCTTGACATCTTCTCTGGTTCTTTCAGCCTGTTGAGGAAGAAGAAACCAAAAATTACCAGAGCACAGATTAAAATCTTAGTTGAGATGTTCCTGCAAAAGGAACATGAAGAATTAATCTTGCTCAAATTAGAGCAGTAATTTCACTGCTCAAGACAGTGACTTAGAATTGGGTTACACAAGAGAAATGAGCTACATTTAAGGGAAGCAGCAGAGATGAGAATTCAGCAGCATTTTGAGTGAAGTATGAGAAAGATTGTGAAATCTCATATCCACCCTATTGCTGACTTGTATCTTGGCCCTAATCAGACTAATTTGTTCTCAAGAAAAGAGGAGAAAAGAGCAAGAATTAGCTGTAAGCACAGAACTGCCGTATATTACTGTGCACAGAATTCTCTCAGGAATATCCAAAAGCACCTAAACCAACAGAAAAGTAACCTCAGCCCAAGGACACCAACAAAACCAGTGCTCAGGGAGGCATCATGGTTCACCTGCTTTACACTGATGCCAGTGCAGCACCCACTGATGGGCTGTGACTCACTTGAGGATGATGGAAGGCATGGGAATCTCAAAGAATTCCTCCTTGAAGGGAATGAATGGCAGCAGACCAGTATAGAACAGGCCAAGAAGCAGGAGGACACGCTGGGCACAGAAGATGATGGGAATGTCAGAGTTCTGCAGGAACCAGGGAAGAGATTCTCAGTTATCTTGGTAGATTTTGAGTCTGTTGCAATTAAATTTACTCATCAATGCATGTCTAAAGTTCAGCCTAAGATTAAGCTGCCTTATATGAATAAATCTAACTGCTGTTCAGGTAGGAAATGGGGTGCTGTCCTGCACAAATAAATTGAGATAATCAACTAGACTGAACTATCAACAAGATGAATTTCACTCAGGTGTATAACTCCCTTGGACTAAGCACAGTTTTAATTTAATTCTAAATTGTGAAATTCCTCTGCACAAAAAGGAAGAGAATTATAGCTGTGAAAGAACATCTTTATGCTGATGCAACCATGTCCACTAGTGGCCACATCTATTATTTTCATGCAAAGAAACAGACCATAAGCAATCCTTGCAAAAATTGCTTTTTATCAGATGAATGATGTGCAAAACAGGCTCTAAGAACTCCTGGCATAAAACTGCAATGCCCTATATTTCATAAAATGAGAATAAAACATGACTAAGCTTAATTCCTCAAGTATTTTATGGCAGGGTAGAGGGGTGTTAACTGTGCTTGTCTTATTTTAGCAGCACAGCAAGCAGAATACAATCTGAGCACAGAATTTCTCACCACAACTAGGAGCCTGGCCTAGCTGGTTAAATCTTGATTTGCAGGGTGCTTCTCTGTAGGTTTTGCCAGCACACAGGAAGAAAGCTTAGCTCAGCCTTACCTCCTTGAAGCACTTGGATACAATCTCATAATTGACATTCCCCCACACGGTCAGATGCTCTCTCTTGTACTGACTCACCAGCTCTGAGACCTGCAGCACAGAAAGCACAACTCTCACATGGAGTCACTGGAAATTAGGTGCAGCATTATTGCTTAGGAAATCATTACAGGAAAGAGTTCTCTGCTCTCTCCCATCACAGCTGTGATGCTTTCATGGGAACTAAACAGGTGTTCAGATTATTCCTACAACAAACCCTAAAGAATTCAAGAAACCCGAATGACAAAATAGTATTTGCTGGAAAGATTTCCCTCTGTGTTGAACACACCTACACAGTAACATCACGTTTTTATGCTGCTCTGGGGAGCAACAGTCCATAAAAAGACCCTTCCCATGAAGTACAAACCAAAGACATCTCCAGCACTGCTGGAACAGTTTCTCACCCAGCTGAAGGGTCCTAAAGAGCTTCTACTGAATATCTTGCACAAGATCCCTTCTCTGTCTCCTGTATTACCTCACACACAGAGCAAGACCCAACACGTGAAGGGTGAAGCAGTCCAAGAACACAGATCTTGGCAGCACAGACTGCCACAACTCCAAAAAACTTCTGGAGTATCAGCATCATTCCATTGCCTTCGCTCTCAGTTCAGCAGAGATTCTCACGTACCTTTCTGATCAACACGTTGTTGTTCATTTTGATGTCAATGTTGACAGGAGTTTCTGGAAATGCCTCAAACACCTCTTGCAGGAGTGGGATACGATTGTCCTTCCCCTCACACTGACATTCTGGGGACACAAGAAACTCGTCACTGTTGTGGCCATTTTTAACCAACCATAGATAAAAGCAGAAATGTCAGAGCGCTCATCACCTTAAAACTTTTTATAAAGTTCCTAGGATAATCACGTTTTTAAACAAAAAATGACTTCATTCAGCTGTCATTAACTATGACAAGCTCATTTCCATAATTAAAATGCCCTGAGCATGTTGCACATTCAGGTTTTAACTTCATGAAATTCACTCATTATTTAGCAACAGTAGGAGTGCAGGCAACATTAAAATCCTGAAATAGCAAACACAGGCTCAGTTACCACACACCAAATGCAACGAGATTAACGTGAAAAAGACTAAAAGAGAACAAAATTTCCTTATGAACTCTAAGTCATACCTACAGTAACTACTGTACTGGTTTCTACAGCCAGGATTATATTTTTCTTTTCAAACTTCTTTTATCATGATATTGAGAGAAGCAAATGCACTTTTCTACACCCTTTGCCAAAGCAGGAAATTACAAAATGGAAAACTGAAACAGCAATAGACAAACATCTCACCTTTCTGAAATGTGACATCCAACTTGCAGAGATAAGGTGGAAGTTCCTTAAAAACAAAGAGAAATGGAACATTAATTCAAATGCAGGGATATAATCATGACCCTCCTCCAAAAAGACCAAAAAAAACCACCATAATTCATAAGCCACTTATCTTTAAAATCATTTCACCCACAAAAGTGATTTAGCAGCACCACTTGCAGTATTAATTGAACTGTTTGGCATTGTTAGATTTGTGTCTCCTGTAGTGGAATAAGGCAAAACATTCCCAGAAGCCTGTCCAAGAATTCTGAAAATTCCAGTGTCAAGGCAGGGGGGAATCATCTCCCAGTTTCCCCACTGAAAAGCTGGCCACACCAGGAAGAGTTTGTTGATTAATCTTCCTCTGTCATCAGTGTGGCAAAACATCCCAGCTCCAGAGCCATTCATCCAACCTGATACTGGAGGAGTAAATCACCCTCTGGGATGTGCCAGGTTTGATCCTCTGACTGCACGGGGAGTTCAGTGAACTTTGGGGGTGGTTTGTTTGGGTTTTTTATTACGATGAATCCTCCCCTTTGGTTTTGGGCACCAGGCACACACAGACACAGCCCCCTGCCCATCCCACAAATGCAATTTTCAAGGCCCCCAGAGCCCACTCTCTCCTCAACTCACCGAGTATTTGAGGTCAGATATGTTGACATCAACCCCTGTTGATCTCTTCAGGTTCTCATCATGGGACACAACCACTTGCTCATCTTTTGTCAGGTGACAATCCAGCTCCAGCATGTCTGTCCCCAGATTAACTGCGCTGCAAGGAAAGTCTGCCTTGAACCACTCGAGTTCTTTGTGCAGCTCCAAACCCAACACATTCCATAACCTAATCCCACTGGAGGTACTTTGGATGCTTTACGGTGCAAGGAATCCTCACAGTCCTGCTGCAGAGGGAAGCTGATGCAAGAACAAACAACATCTCATGAAGCAGAGATGGGATTTTTGGCTCCGTCTCCCAAAGGAATCAGGAAGCAAACCTATGGATTGCAGCCTGCCACCCCAGGATGGGGAAACCCGCTCCTAAAGGATTGGTTCAGGATTTGGAGTGGGGTGTTTATTAGCAGCAGCACATCTGCTCACTGGAGGAAGTGAGGTTTTGAAAAAAGTAACTCAATTTATGATAAGAAACAACAAATGTCAGGGGTGTGAAAGCTGCTTTTTCTTACTTTGTTTACATTAATCAGGAAGGGATAGATCAGGAAATGACAGTGGGACTTTCAGGCTTTTGGCTTTTTGTGGGGTAGCAAAACAACCTTAAACCATTAATGTAATGAAAAAGTTTTAATTTAAATTAAAAAGGAAATAAACCACTAAACATCCTGTTATATTTTTCAAAGCAAAACAGCTCTCCTGTTCCAACCCACTGCTTTGAAAAGCTTTAATCCAATCTGAAATGAACTCCATAGTAGTTTAGCTCATAGGAGGAGTAAAGAAAGCAGAAAGCAATAATGATATTGATGTAAAATAAGTACAAGAAACGTCACACCAGAATAAAAAAAAAAAAACAACAACTTTACTGCAATGAGCAGTGAATTGCTCATTTAACTGGAAAAAAGGTGCCATTCCAGCAGACAGATAAAAGTCTGACTTCTTCCTTCAAAACCTTTTTATCCCCCTCTGAGCAAACCTTCATCACCTGGTGAGTTGTGCCTACCTGAGACTCAAAGCTCAGTAAATTCAGTAACAGCCTTTTCCTTATGGGCTTTATTGGCTGCTGAACACAGGCCATGAACATCCACAAACGCAGAAACAAACCAAAAAAAATAATCAGAACACACTCCCCAAAGTGTTTAACACAATTTCTGGTCCAGCTGGGGATAATGATCAAGGAGGGTTGTCAAATTAAAGCCAATTTGTGAACAGTTTTCCAGTGCTGCTAATTAAGAATTAGGAGAGGAACAAAATCCTGTTACATATGGAAGAATCACAGGCTGTACTGGGTGATTTTTTCCTCCTGAGGGAAAGCATCTCCAAATCTGCTGCAGGAGATTTGCCAGATCTGTAGATGTTCCCATGTAGCACCAGGTTTTATCATTTCACCAGCCAATTTTATTAGCAATATTTCTTGCTTAAGAAACTCAGGGCTGATGCTGCATGGGAAGGGGAGAACAACAACTTTCCTTGTTAACAAATCTGAGACTCTGCCAGGCCCTTACGAGCAGCTCATTGCTAAATAAGCTTCCTCAAGTGCTGAGCTTTCCCAGCTGGAAATCAGCTTGTTCTGTCAAATTCACGCTGCTCCAGAGAAGGCTCCAGATTCAGAACATCGTTGTGGATTCAGATCCAACTGCTCCAGAACTCAAGCTGCGAGGCAGGCTCACATTTGCAAATTAGGATGAGAGTGCTCTTGCTTAAAATCTGTTATTTTATAATCTAAAACCACCACAGAAGCATTTAAATATGGTAGAACAAGATTACAGCCCCTTCCCCCCCATTATGCATTACACCTAATTAAAGAAAACAAAACAAAATATTGTCTTTGGTACAAAAAGCTTATAATTTCCTTCCAGAATCTTTGTAAATGAAGCAGTATAGAAACTGAAATTGCCAATAAAGGCCTCCTCCCCCCATACACACATTCTCTTCTGGATTCAGCCACAGCAACAGCCAAATATTCCTACGTGTGCAAACCTGCAGGAACAGCTCCTGCAGACACGCCCTGTTTGGCTTCACACAGAATCTGATGGACTATAAATTGATCAGCTTGTATCAGCTGCTTGAGCCAATCCTGATCATTTTTCACCATCTAGATCAGTGATCTTCTGCCCCATTCCTTTTGCTACCTCACTCATGGAGATGGGAATGAGCAAGTGTGAAGGATAAAGCCTTTACCCCTTCCCAGAATGAGCCAGAAGAGTTTCCACTGCCTTGAAAAAAAGCAGGCCAGCAGAAAAAAAAACCCAAAAAGCCACACAAAACTGTGCTGAGCTTCCATGGAGATAGAAAATAGTGCAGTACTTTCTTTTATTTGGTTGGGAAAGCTGGCACCCCTCAGGCTGCAGGGAAGCAGCAAGCTGATGAGGCTCCTCAGCACAAAACAAACTAGAAAAACCCCAAACAAAACAAAGAGGAGCCCACATAATGTGGTCCCTTCTCAGCAGCAGCTGGAGTTTTAGATATGCTTCTTCTTTAAATGCCTTTGAGAACCTTGCTAAAATTCACTACTTAAATGCTGGAGGCTTAAAAGGCTTTCTGGTCCCAACCCCATTTTAAACCCCCGGGTAAGAGGCTTTCACACATTGCGTGACTGCAGAGTGTGTGTGCAGGAAAAAAAACAAACAGCAGCATTTTCAGCTTTATAATGATAAATAAATTAATAGAAGTAATCACCGTTAAGCACAGTATTGTTTGCTGTTTTATTGGCTAGCACAGAGTGGGCCTCAGGGGTTTGTCTCCATTTGTTACTGTGTACAGACCATAATTTGTGGTATCCCAACTCCTTCTGGTGAGACTGGAGTGGATGTTTGGCAACCCACAGGAGCCATCCAGAGGAGACTTTCAGAAACAGGACACTGTAACCCCAAAGAACTGATCCAGTCCCACCTCCCTTGATTGCTTCACTCCCTGAAGACACTGAGAACACCTAATTTAGGCATCCTCATCCCTTTGTACTCACTGGTGAAAGGCTGCCATTGTGTTCTCCAGGTTCTCTCCAGCACCTAGAGAAATAACAAAAATAAAGCTTACACAAAATCCTTTTCCTCCCTTCAATCCCACTGAAAAGAATTTTTAAAAATAACAGATTTTAAAATGTACATATTTTGAGAAATGAGTATGAAGCTCAAGGCAGAAATCTCTGTTGCCACCAACCTACTGGGGAGACACGACCTTCTCCAGGTAAATTAATTAAGAAAAAGAACTTACCTTGGATTTGTGCAACACTTTGAATAGTCAAAACAAAGTGTTTATTTTACCAGAGGTGTTTAACTAGGAAAATAAGCCCCACATGCATAGTATATGCAAAAATCTATTTAAGAGTTGGTGGGACGAGTAACAAGAAAAAAAAACCAAACAAAAAATTATGAATAAAAGTACCCAAGACACTCTGAAGCTGACACTCCCTAATTGTACAACCCAGCTGATGCTCAAAGAGGTGACAACCTCTTTTTTCAGTGCAAGGATATTCCCCAACAGCACAGACCTGTCAATAAAGGTTTGTGCTGCTGGAGAAGGGAGGTCTCACACATGAGGAATGAAACACACATCAATTTCAGTTAAGAAATGAAAGCACAAGCAAATTTAATTTTCTCTCAGGCAGGAGTAAACTCTGCAACTCCTAAGACAGCATTCTTTGCAAAAAAAAATCTTTAAAAATCAGCCTGAGTAGGAACTGGAAAAGGTTGTGCCTTTTCCCCACCTCAGAAAATAGGCAATATTACAGACTGAAAAACAAAACAACCTCAGGAAGATACCCGTGCTGATGAAGATACCTATGCAAAATTCAACTGCTCTTTGACAGGAATGAATGACAGACTTTGTAAACAGCAATTATAAGAGCTCCAATTAAGGCCTTGCCTATTAACAAGGCCTCACCAGGACATACTTACCTAAACCTGTGCTCAGTTACTTAATTAAAGCAATGTGCAACCACCAATTTAAAATTGTTTTTCTCAGGTAGGTTCACAAAATGAAAGACTTAACTTTGAACCGTGACGACAAAAATCTGCAGGGTTTAATGTAAAACAAGATGGTGAGTCCACAGCAGCTTCTGTGATCAGACCAGTATTTTATGGGGTTTGACTGCAGAACTAGGAATTGGCTGAGTGGCAAAAGTGAACCAAGGGACAAAGGGGAGCACAAGAACCTCATGGCATCCATCTGGTGATTGCTTAACAAATGGGAAACCCCTGCACAGGACCTGGCTGATTAGTTACAAATTAACTGCAATAATAATTGGGGGTTTTAGATAACTTATCAGCTGTGGCAATACAGCCCATGCATCCTGAACGGGGAGGGAAGGGCAGAAACACCTGAGTCAGGTCTTCAATTTGTGAACAAAGCAAGAGTATCCTAACATTCCTGGGCAGAAAGTTCCAAAAATAAAACTTTTAAATGGCTGATCTAACAAACCACATGTCAGGGAGGAGGTCAAGGGCCAGGGCTGGTGAGTCAAGTGCCCGACTTGCAGCGTTTGAGGGCAATGAGGAACAAAGCTGAGAGATCAGCTGAAACAAGAATTCTGAATCAGCAACCACAAGCAGAAAAGGGAACTACCCAAGTTATTTGATCCAAGTAATTTTCTCCTCTGAAAAGTGAGAAGGCTGGGCTGACCAAAGGGCTTCTGACACTTCCCCAAACGCTCCTCCACCTTCACGTGCTGTCGCATTCCCTACGTGGAACTGACCTTTCCCAGCCAAAATGGGCACATCCAGACATTAGGAGGGCACATTCCCACTCTGAAAGCACCACCGTGGCCAAGAGAGAGCCAACACCGAGCACTGGCTCAAGGAGATGGACCCTCAGAAGTTTTTGGGGCCAGCAGGTCAAGGGAGGTGATTGTTCCCCTCTGCTCAGCACTGGTGAAACCACACCCGGAGCACCACATTCAGTTCTGGGCTCCAAAGCACAGGACTGACACGGATCTACTGGAGTAAGTCCAAGGAAGGGCTGTGAAAATTAAGGGATGAGAGACTCTGGTGTGCAATAGAGGCTGAGGGTGCTGGAACTGTTCTGTCTGGAGAACCCTACACGTGTAAATACCGGATGGGAGGGAGTAAAGAAGACTCAGCCAAACTCTTCTTGGTGGTGCCCAGGGAAAGGACAAGAGAAATGGGAACAAATTTAAATGCGGGAAATTCAGTTTATAAATGTAAGGAAAAAACCTCTTTTTTTATTGCAAGAGCGATCAAACCCTGGAACAGGCTTCCTGGAGAGGTTGTGGAGGTTTCATCCCTGGATGTATTCCAAACCTAACTGGACCAGGACCTGCTCTGGTCAGATGAGATGAACTGCAGTTCAGATGATTTTCCAATCTGAACTATTCTCTGCAAAAATCATCATGCCACCCTTTTTCTCAGAGACCTCGCAATCCAGGGCTGCTGGCATTGACAGAAGACTCCAACACAGAATATCAAGACTCAATAATTGTTCTCAGAAATAACCAATTTTAAAATTATGCAAAGTGAAGAAATAATTCAGGGATGATTCTGCAAAACGAGAGGAGAAAATTCTTGAACGAGAAAGCAAGGGAAATCAAACCCCTGACTTTAAAAACGTCACTGTACAAGGTTTCATCTCAGAGAGGAAAAAGCCAAACAAGTTAAGTGTTACCTTGATCTCCGAAGTTAATTGGAGTAATGCAATAGGAAACCTGACACTGAGTCTAAAGCTACAGCATGACTAAAGCCCGAGGAGAACTCAAGTCCCGCAGGAATTTATGCCACAGGGTAAACACGAAGAGAGTAAAGCAAGAGTGATCTTCAACCTCGGATGAGCAAAAAGCTGCGGCAACGTTCAGGGCTGCCCTCCTGCCTCAGGTGGATTTCACAGGACGCAGAACAATTCACAGACCGTGGACTTTGAATGCCTGAGGAATAATCCTCCCTTAAGTGAGGCTTTCCTGCTGTCCCGATGGAGCTTAGAGCAACTGGCCCAAGCACTCGTATTCGAGGCTTAGGGCTGTGTATCTTAACTAAGGTCCTTGCAAAGGAGTGAGAACAGAAGAAGATTAAGGGGTTCATACCAAGTTCCAACAAAATCACCTGCAAGTTTTTAACAGCTTACAAATAATAAAAAAACCCCAAACCCCAGGAAACCCTCAAAATTAAGAGCCTTTTCTTTCACTGAAGGAATAATATACCTACCAAGAAACAAATAATATACACATTCCACACCAAAGCTGCATTTTATGCTACATTTAAGACTGCAGTTAGAAAGAAACTTAAACTGTCGAATAAACTAAATGAAAGAAGTGCCAGGGATAAAATCATCAAGAGATCAGCTCTAGGGTTTTTTTATTTTGATAATTCAAGGCAGCAGCAGTAGTTAAGGACCACTGGCTAAAACTGTGATCAACCCCTGCATAAACTGGCGCTAAGTATGATACTGAAAACTGTTTAAACTCAGCATCAGACACCTCTCCCACCGAGTATCGAAAGATATTTACTAGAAAACTGGCTATTTTCAAAAATTAAGCGAGGCAGCAGGGAAAAACTGATCTCTACAGAACAGGAAGACACGACTTGCTGCATTTTTCCCCTCCCAATGCTTTGGAATAGGTAGAAGAAACTTAAAAACGTATTTTAGCTATTTTAGACAGAATCAACATGCCTGACTCTCAAATGGGATCGGTTTTACCAGGGCACTAAGCCATTCCACTGTCTGCCAGCCACACCAAGGGGAGCAAGAACAGAGTCACAGCAAATTCTGTTTCCCCTGAAACAGAAAGCAAAGATAACAGGCGGTCACAGGCAAGAAAATTATCTCTTGTACCTGATCTAAGCAACAGCCAGACACCCCTCTGGTTGGGGAGAGAAATACCAGGATACAGAATCGTTAGAAGAAAATATAGACGTGTTTGAGAAGGAAAATAACACGCCCCACGCAAAAACAAAGCTGATTTCGGCTGGCGCGGTTGGACTTCGGAGATTAATTCCGCGCTGAACCGAGGCACTGGTCAGCAGGTGGCACCTAAAATTAGGCTGTGGGAGGAAGGTTTAAAGGGAGCCCGCTGCAAGCCACGAACACCGCGCAGCCCCTC
>WEIT01019411.1:43032-107800 GCA_013389985.1 Dryoscopus gambensis | reverse complement strand
GCGCTCCCTCAGGGCGGTGAGGGGGCAGCGGGTGCGGCTTCTGCTGCGCGCCCGCCCGGTTTAGCGGGGCCCCTCGGAGGGTCCCTGTCCCCTGTGTGAGCGGGGGAGAAAAGGCCGAGTGGTTCCGAACGGTGGCGGCCCGGGCGCTGGGAACAGCCTGCGGCGCTGCGGGGCTTGGCTCGGGTGGGCAGGGAGGCTGCAGGTGGGGAAGGGGTAGGAAATGAGCTGGCGGAGCGCCGCCGGTGCCAGTTCCGGAGCTGGATGGATCCAGGGATGGATGGGTGGAGGGGTGGATGGAGACCTGGCGCACACGGAACCCGCCTTGGCACCGGGAAGGTGCAGAAGTGGCCGTGACCCGGCAGCTCAAACACCTGCTGGGGGCTGTGTCACAGCCAGGCTGGGGGAGAATGGGAAAGACCAACTGCGATCACCTCCTGTGAACGCATATGGTGCGTTTCAGTGCCTTGCAACTGTTAACGAAGACATTAATATGTGGGAGATACTGATTAATTTTAATTTTTAAAATTAAAGATGTCGTGCTTTTGTGCTGATTCACAATCTCTATGATGTGGGGAAAAAAATTAGCGCCCCGAAGGACCTCGTGAAGTTCGGTAGTTGAAACCAGAAGGGTTATAGCTGCTGTATGATACCGAACGTGAAACTTCTTTATCAGTGAAATATCTATCAATATGGAAAGCAAACATTGCTTTCAAAATACCTTTCTCGTTTGGGGAGTGTTTTTATCACCCAAGACTGATTAAATGGGGTAGGAAAGAGTATAGGAATTGTAGAGCTAGTGCTAATGGTAGACCTTAAAAGAATGTAAGTCTTATAAAAATAAAAAAATTACCCAATTCAATTCAACCCCTCTTGTGTATAACACATGCATGCACTTACCATGATTTAGAAATAGTTTAGTGCCAGTCCACTCTCTGCAGGTACAACACCATTTCTTCTGGCAACTGCTCAATCACAAGCAGGAATATCTTGGCTACAGGAAGGACTGCTCCAAATAAGATAAGACAAATAGGAGCTATTCCTTGAAAAAGGAGAATAGTGTTATAAAATGGATGCTGAGAGCTGGTGCAGTGTAGGAGAAGCTGAGGGGGAGAGTTGTGGTGTCCAGGTCATGTCTCCCTCGGAGATGTGCTGTTTGGAACGGGACTGAACCCTGGCACTGTGCCTGGAAAACAAATGCAGCCGCGATGTGTTTGAAGCGTGTTTAACAATAGTGCTAATCCCCCTGTGCAGAGCATTGCGGAGGTGTTCCGATGTTTTATTTGTATGGAGAAGCTGCGGGATGCCCGCCTGTGCCCTCACTGCTCCAAGCTCTGCTGTTTCAGCTGTATCCGGGTGAGTTTGCTTGGTTTAGTCTGTTCTCTCAAATGTTTGACCTGAAAACTGAGCTTATGAAGACATTCTTTTCCTGGAGTTCCAAGGATTCCTTTTTTTCCCCCCTTCCTTTAGTTTCCCTTTCAAAACCTTTTATAACACCCCTGAGGAAGAAGTAGGCAGGCTGTGCATTGCCTTCAGTGGTGCTAATTATAGGCACCATCTGGAATAATTGCTTTAAGGAAGAGACACGCAACGATCCCTTCTTTAGCACCTGCTGAGAGTTGGTGATGCCAGTATGGAAGACAAAAGTTAGGACAGAAATCAGATGCTGACTTGGCATCCGGGAAGGTCACAGCATCACCTCCTGTACCATGGAGGTGTTTTATAATGCTTGTCGGGCTGGTGTGGTGTGATCAGGTGGGGCTGAATCTTTCTCGGGGGAGTCTGAGGCAGCACCTGAATCCTCATTCCTTTGTTAAGGCCATAATTCCGTGTGTATCACGCTCCAGTTCCAAATCCAGATGCTGTTTTGTGTTGCTGCAGCAGCAAAAGGTTCAGCTGAGGTTTCCAGACCTCCAGTAGTATTTCCAGAAATTGGAACAGACATTCATCCTTCACTCTGGAAGCTCTGACAAGAGCTGTAGGTGAAGGATTTGTGCTGCATATTAAGGATTTTAGGTGACATATTGTTGCTGGGTGGTGAGAGATTATTCATGAGACTCTTTAAATGTAGTAGAGAGCTGACAAATATAAACCCATCAACTGCTGAGCTTTTACACTTGTGAGTTGTAGTGGGCAGGTGAAGTTTTTTGCTCAGCTGTTTGTCCCTGGAGCTTTCTGGAAGAGAAACATTCCCAGGCTCCTTGTGGATTTGATCACTGAACTTCAGGTATTTAATTTGTCTATAAATAACCCAAGAGGAAGAAATAAATTATCTTGAAGACTAATTAGACTCTGAAAAAGATGCTTGTGGTGTCTTTTTCTTTCCTTTATTGAAACATGCTCTTTAGTCTAAGACTCTGGGAATCTGCCAGGTGGGTGGTTTCTAATGCAATATTTGGTACCTCAGAATTCTCTGTATAATTTTAACTGAAGCATCTCTGACATCTAAAGCCAAATGATTGCTTGTTACTAAGACACAAGTAGCAGCTTCTTCTGTGACTAAGTGGTTGAACAGTTAAATTGAAAATTTGTTGAAAGAAGGAAAAAATACAGGAAAGCTGTAATAAAAATAAGTAACTCCTAATTAATGACAGAATGTACTTGCCTGCAGTTTTTTCATTCCACCCTGTTTAAAAAGGTTTTTCCTTTTTCCATCACAGCGTTGGCTGACTGAACAAAGAGCTCAGTGCCCTCATTGTAGGTAAGGTATTTTTAATATCAGCAGTTGGGTGGATTGGCCTGTTGTGATCAATCTCTTTTTCAATGCAGATTGCACTAAATTTATAAATTGCCCCTGGTATAATACTTACTGTAAAATGTGTTCTAGTTTTGTTACAAGCTAAGCAGGATCTTTGTTCTTCCCACATAACACTGCTGTGCTGTAGCTGGTGTAATAAGAGTAACTAGAGGGAATTCCTCTTTATATTCTTCTTTAAAAAGTCAGAGCACAGAAGCTTCAGTTTCCAGAGTGAAAAGTGTCCATTTTTTCTGCCTGTAATTTGTGTGATGTGCCCGTGCAGCTATCCTGTACCATTTTAGGATTAAGTTCCCACCTCTCCCCAGCCCCCAAATGAGCTAATTGATTTTTTTTCCCCTTGGAATAACTAGTACAATTTCTGCTTTTTCTTTTTTTTTTTTGCCCGTGACTCTTGTGGTGGTGTAGAATTGAACTGAACTCACTTTCAGTGCTTCTCCTTTAGCTCCTGGAGCCGAATTCCTGCTCTAACTGTGCCATCCTTCTTGCAGAGCCCCCCTGCAGCTCCGAGAGCTCGTCAACTGTCGCTGGGCAGAGGAGGTCACCCAGCAGCTGGACACACTTCAGCTCTGCAGCCTCACAAAGCACGAGGAGAATGAAAAGGACAAGTAAATGGAGTGTTCTTTGCATGAAGTGTTTTGTGGTTTGGAATATAGGAGCCAATTTTAGTAATGTACTCTGTATATCTGTGAAGTGCTTCTTGAGAGGATACTAAAAGCAACATTTATCTTACAAATGGTTTTTGTTGAATATAGCTGTTCTTGCGGAAGATGGTTTGTGCTTTACTTGCAAGATCGTGTAGCAAAACAAGTGAAAATATTAAACTGAGTTTGTAGAAAATGCATAGCTATTTTCTGATGGTGGTATGTATATTTTTTTGCTTTAAGGTGTGAAAACCATCATGAGAAGCTCAGCGTTTTCTGCTGGACCTGCAAGAAGTGTATCTGCCACCAGTGTGCACTGTGGGGAGGAATGGTAAGAGGAGACTTGCTCGAATGCACATGGTGGGAGAGACTTCAGACCTTGTGTCTGACAGTGGTTTTGAAGAACTAGAAATGCTGTGAAGCTGCTGTTGTGGCTGCTGGATTGCCAGGCAAATACTGCAGTTTTATGGGTATTTATTATTTAATAACATTGCTTGTGAAACACGATACTTCCTGTTCATAATTAGAGAAGGAAATGGAATTTTTGCCAAAAGCAGGTCAGAATTGCCTTCCTTGTTATAACCTTCATGATGTCTTGGACAAATTCTTTGTGATGGGGAGAGTTTTATGGGCAAAAGAAGAAGTCTTGCTCAGAAGACACAGATAACATTTGTTATTTAATTATCCTGGTCTCTAATCTCCAAAGCTGTAGCACAATTCCTCAGTGTTTATCCATCCAGTTGGGTATTTCAAGGAGAAACAGCTGTTGCTGTCTGGAATGTAAGTGGTTTACTATGTGCTGCCTTTGTTTGGGAATGGTGTATTAATAATAATAATGATAAAAATAAACCTTCTATCAATATTTGATTTGGTAAAGGATTGCATAGTGAATGAAGCAGTTTATTTTTGGAGGACTTTTGAGTCTCCAAATAACTCCTGACAGGAAGCTCTGATGGAATGAGAGCCAAATTCATGACTTCTTACAAAGGGAAGCGAAAGACTGACTTCCTACATACAATCTGCTTTGGAACCTTTCCAGAATGAGTGAAACACTCGTAGGCTTTCTTCCCTTCTGTTTCAGGAATGTAATGGGAGTGGAATAAATCGGAAAAGAGATGCTCTATTATTCACAACCTCCTCCTCCTTCCCGTTTTTCTCTTTGAACAGCATGGAGGACACACTTTTAAACCGCTGGCAGAAATCTACGAGCAGCACGTCACGAAAGTAAATGAAGAAGTGGCAAAGCTTAGGAGAAGGCTCATGGAATTGATCAGTTTGGTGCAGGAAGTGGTAAGGAACTTTTCCTGTCGTGTTCCAGTGGCAAAGGATAACTGTAACGTGGGAAGTGGAAGTAATACCTGTTAGAAGGTGGTGAGATTATCCCATAGAGAGATCTTTTTGTTTTTTCATTTGAGTCTTTTTATGCATTGTGGAAAGATCAAAATATTCTCAGCTCTGGCTTAGAGTTAGAGAACAGGATTTTTCTTTTGGGATGTGCTGCTTAAAAGCTGGAGTTGCACAGTTCTTTAAAAGATGTATTTTTGTCAATACTTAAAGTGCACTCTGTCATGATAAATAAGTACAAAAATGCTTTTTTCTAGCAGCTTATTTTCCTTTTTCTAGGATAATAATCTGTAAATGTATTTGAGCCTGCAGGATGAGCAGCTCACTGGTTGGAGATTTGTTTGTGTACCTCCTTTTCCTTCCCTGTGGGGTGAACATATCAAAAATCCAGATATTGACACGTTCAGCTTGTGCAGTTTCAGTGGGAATTCCAGCAATTTGATGCAGTTTCTTGTTTCCCAGGAAGGATTACTTTTGTTGTCTGTTACATTTATGATGTGTAGTCTTAGTGCAGATAAAATCAGGAATTTTTTGGGCGAGTTTCTGTATGATTTTTGCCTGTTGTTCAGGTGGTTGTTTGCCACATGCACTGATAGGTTTTGCTCTGCTCCACCTCAGATGTGACTTTACCACCACATGGGCCACTTGTTTTTATGAAATAGTGAGAGTTTGTGGCCTTCCCCTGCCAGGGAGACAGATGCTGGTTTTATCCATTATTGTTACCACAAAGAACTTTTCTGTTTTTATTACATCGTTCTCATTACCACGAAGATAATTTTTCTGTGCTGCTCGAGCTGCAGAAGAAAAACTGGCAGCTGCATTTACAGGTCTGATACTAAAGAATGCCCATATGACAAACCCCTGTGTGATGAGACAATGTTGCTCAGCTTCCCAGTTAACCTTTGGGCACGCTGAGCGATCCGCTGAAATCCTGGCTGCTCCAGGAACAACGCTCCTGGTTTTCCTCATAAGGGATTTAGGGAGACTTCAGCATTTCTGGGATGTGAGAGGGCGGAGCCAAGGTGTGAGTGAGTGGAAGGTGCAGATGTGTGAAGGTTTCTGTGGGTGCTTTCCTGCCCCGTTCAGGAGCGGAACGTGGAGGCCGTGCGCAGCGCCAAGGACGAGCGCGTGCGGGAGATCCGCAACGCCGTGGAGATGATGATCGCCCGCCTGGACACCCAGCTCAAGAACAAGCTCATCACTTTGATGGGTGAGGATGGGCCTCTGTGAGGAGGAGAGATTTATTCACAATGTGTAAATCCACTGAGAAACTGTTTCCCTGGGAGCGTGACTCCTTCCGCACTGTCCGGTGTTGAGCAAGTTCACTGCTGGCAGAAAACTTCCACCTGCAGCAAAGCTTTTGGTTAATGATGTAGTTACTGTGATAAGTTCTAAATTCGACATAACCTGATTACATTCTGTTAAAAACTCCTATATAATATCTTGGAAAACATTCCCATCTAGCTGCAAGATGTTTAGCACCTTCCAATTAAAGTGCTTTTACTTCATCGTTTATGTTGGTCAAGAAGGGCATCTTTCTAATGAGAAAAATTTGAAAATTACATCTTTGTGATGAATGCTCCTTTTAGTGTAATTTTAATATGAGACAAACTTGTCTGGATAAGAGTCAAACCTGCTTTTCTTTTTGTCCAAGAAAGCCCCCCAAAACAACAAACCTGCCATTTCTGGGACATGGAGTGTTTCATTACTAACTTAACCTCAAATGAGTTCTTCACTACTGCTCTAATTAAAAATGTAGACTTGCTTTTCAAATGCTTTCTCAATCAACCTTGGTATATTTAGAAATCCTTTACCTTAGTATGTTCTGGGGCAGCATCTAACTGGAAACAAAAAAAAAGGAAAGTATAGTTGCTTAAAAAACTGTGAGTATGTGTTTTTGGCGTTTTTTACCATGACTTTTCTTTAAACAGGGCAAAAGACATCACTTACTCAAGAAACTGAACTTCTGGAAACTCTGCTTCAAGAAGTAGAACATCAGGTGATTATTAAAAGAAATTAAGTGTTGTGTTGCATAGATTCCTCCTCAGCTGGCCTTTCTTAATTTTTTTATTTTAAAACTGTTAATTGATGGATATTTCTGGATGATAGCTCTTCATTGAAGTGGCCTTAGGTTGCACAATTTCTTCTTAAAAACAAGTGTGTCTTCTAGAAATACTCAAAGGTGTTGCTTGAAAAACTAGTACAGGGATTAACGGCAACATGATACAAAACTACCCAGTTCTGTATAAATTAATTTAATCTAAGGGAGGTACATGACGGCTGTTGTAACTTGCATTGTGGAATTCCAGAAAACAAAATAACCCAAACCCAAAACCTCCAAGCTCCACTTTTACATTGTGTTGTGGGTAAATTTTCTGAAGCTGTGACAAACAGGCAATTTAGTTGTTTAAAAATAAAAATGGACAAACCCTTTGATTCCTACTGACCTAAGGATTTTTTTTTCCCTTTTTTTTCCCCTGTCTAGTTACGGTCCTGCAGCAAGAGCGAGCTGATATCCAAAAGTTCAGAGATCCTGATGATGTTCCAGCAGGTCCATCGGAAGCCCATGGCCTCGTTTGTCACCACCCCTGTCCCCCCAGACTTCACAAGGTGAGCGTTGCATTTCTGTTCTGTTTGTTCAGTGTTTTATAAACATATTTAAAGTACCTGAGAGGAGAATTTCCTCTTAGCTTACTCCTTGTAGTAACCTGGGCTGCAAGTAAGGTTTTCTGTCCCAGCAGGGCTTATTTTGTGTCTGTAGTCCCTGCAGGGGAGTCAGGACAGTGGGTCCCAGCTCACAATTTTTCTTTTCTCTTTTACACTTAGTTTACTGATTTGTCCTTTTTTTCTCTTATTATTGGGTCATTCAGTATATAATTGCCAGGCTCTCATGAGATGCCTCTGCAGGTCACCTTAATTCAGAATATACAGCCAAAATCACTTCATAGCACAAATCTTCATCAGGAGAGTGCTGCTGGTGCTGGGTTCTGAGGGAGTCTGTGCTGAAAAAATGTCTCCAAAAAATGGAAAGTCAGAGAAGTCTCAAGAATTCCTCAGCAAAAATTGCTTTGGCTGTATCTTGGTTTAAATCTGAATGTTCATTTTCCAATGGCACCAAGGTGTCTCCTCCTAAGGAGGCTTATAAATGGAATTATACTGCAATAACCCAGTGTAGTCCTGGTGAATTTCAGTGGCTCTGGTAACCTAAATCATCTAAAATGCTTAAACAAATTGCAAAAGTTGGGAATTTTTATGCTATGTTATTAAAGTGTAATATGTTTATTCTTTTTCCCCACAGTGAATTGGTTCCAGCCTATGACTCAACTACGTTTGTCTTGGAAAACTTCAGGTAAGAATGTATCTTAAATTACAGTGACTATTGGGAACATCCTTCAGTTCCTTCCATGCATGAGAAATGTTATTTAAAACACAGAATAATCTCTACAGGAAACTGTGAGATGTGGACTAAACTATGGGAATTCCATTAAAAATCTCTTGTTAACCAGGTGAACAATTAACCCCACTAAAACGATTCTCCATGATAAAGACAATTCTCTGTGCAGCTCATGGTTCCATGAGGGGTTTGCTTTGTCCCAGTACCAAATTTTTTTCCTCCTCTCTCACCAGTACCTTGCGCCAGCGAGCAGATCCTGTGTACAGCCCTCCCCTGCAGGTGTCAGGCCTGTGCTGGAGATTAAAAGTTTACCCGGTGAGTTGTGTCTTCAACTGGAGTTGTTATCCCATCCCAATTCATTCCCAGGCTTTCCAGTGAGGAATCATCAGTGTGTCTCATGCTGTACATGAAAAGCTGTAGGAAAAGAACATTAGAAGAGTTGATCAGCAGCCACTGGAGAGTTCTCTCTCTGCCTCCAGCTCTCCAGTGAGAACATGCTCAGTATAGTTTGTCTGGTTAATTTAAAAGCAATTAAAGATGGGTCCTACTAATATGGCATAGGAACTTTAATAGATATTTTAATGTCTCGGTGATTTTTGCAGATGTTCCTTACAGAACTGAGGTATGGAGTAACTTACTCTGTGTTTGAGTAATACTTAGTGGGGAAGGTGGGAGGAGGACCAGGCATTTGTTGTTGGCTCTGCATCCTGCTCTCAAACTGGACATTAAAATGTGTATTTTGCTATGTCCCTTCAGTGGGCCGAATATTCCAGTTACTGAAGCTTTGTCCATGTTGGAATGTTGACCCCCAAGGTGGGATCTTTCCACATTCCCTGCTCTGGTCAGTGCTGTTCCTGCAGCTGTGTGGAGGAGGATGAGTTTGGTGGTGGAGCACCAGCTCTTAGTGATTTTTATGGCATCCTTGGAGAATTGACTCCGTAAGTGAAGCCCATGGATGCCCAGAATTGTATTATTGCAGTGCAGAGGTGGAACTGTGTGGAAGTTTCCAGAGTACTGTAAAATCAGGATTAGCTCCATGAGCTGTGCTGTCAGAAGGCATTAAAATTTATTTTTTCAATGGTAAGTTGAAATGTTTCTTCAAGCTGGAGGATTCAAGTTGAGCCATTCCTCATCCTTGATCCAGGTGAGTGTGATGGAGGTTTTGCTGTATTTTTTCTTGACTTCTGGTGACTCTAATAGTGTTTCTTAGTTAACTGCCCTAACTTTTCATGTTGCATGGGATTTTTTTCTGAACAAATTGCTCTTTTCTCAAGAATTAAGTAGCTTTGAAATGTGACTGTATGTAAAATATTTCGGAACTAATGTTTAACCTAAAATAATATTTTTCTGATACATTGAGTGTTTGTCTATTCAGACTTCCACTTAATCAAATACCTGAAGTGTTAATAGAGTAATTAAAGCTTTGTCCTGAGATTTATATCTGAGATACCAGTACTGCACTGTGTATGTGCTTCTTGTTGATTCATGTTACAGTAGGAGGCCACTGAAGACTAAAAATCACAGCTGTAACATCCAAAGTAGATTCCTGCTGCAAATCCAGTGTTGATTGAAGCTGTTCTCTAAACTTTTCTAAGTCTTCTGTATCAGTATTTTGGTTTTTTAAAAACTTTTCTGGTTTTCCTTTCTATTTTTAATCAACTTCTCCACTTTATTTCAAGGATGGAAATGGAGTTGTTCGGGGCTATTACCTGTCAGTGTTCCTGGAGCTGTCTGCTGGATTGCCAGAGACATCCAAGTAAGCAAACCTGCAGTAAGAACAGATGGTGGGGTTTTTCTGTCAGTGTTTGCAGAGAATGCAGAGCCCTTTGGAAAAGAATGGTGAGACTTCTGTTGTCCGCTGAGCTTTGAATCAGGGACAGAGATAATATTTTAAAGTTATTACTCAGTGGCTTTCTTGAGATAAAAAAGAAGCTGGCAAAACAGCTGATAGGAGTATCTGTGTGCTAGTTCAGTCCTGGAGTTCACTCTATTCCCTATTCCTACTTTCTTTTCTTTTTCACTGTTTATTTAAGTGTTCAGTAAAATTTTAAGCCTCACTCACCCGTTCAGCTGGTCAGGGAAATGCAGCTCTTAAACCTGACCCGCTCAGCAATTCTGACATCTTTTGGTCCCTTGCCTTTCCCCTGGGCAGGTATGAATACCGTGTAGAAATGGTCCATCAATCCACCAATGATCCCACCAAAAACATCATTCGGGAGTTTGCCTCTGATTTTGAAGTTGGGGAATGTTGGGGCTACAACCGATTCTTCCGCCTGGACCTGCTGGCCAACGAGGGCTACTTGAACCGGCAGAACGACACCGTGATCCTCAGGTGGGGCTTCCCTGCTCTGCTTCCAAAGCATCATCACAAATCTCCTGCTGAAATAGGGCATGATTAACCAGCTGAATTTAAAATATTAGTGATGTGTTTTGTTCTAATGGATTTCACTGTCAGCAGCTTTAAAGATGGAAATGTGCCAAAGGGAGTTGTGGAAATTTTAAGCGTATCTTTCTTGGAGGAGAAGCTGCTCCTGGCACTAATAAGGGTTAGAGACCTGTAGCTACCAGAATTAAAGGAAAAAGGTGCTGTCTCCCCCTCTTTAGAAACTGTTCTAGTGAGCACTGGAGAACTTTGGGTGTAGAGAAGGGCTGTGAGTCTCTCCTGCAGAACTCACTGTGGCCAGTCAGGGTGTTCAGGACACTGAGCCCACAAGGACCTGTCGTCTGTTAAGTTTATTTCGCCACTAGATTTTAGGTTTTAAGGCTTTTCTGCATGGCTTTTTGGATGGAGGGAGGGAGGGACATTTAAAAACAGACCCCAAACCAAACAAACTCCTCCAAAAAACCCCTTTTGAATATTCCTTTGAAGGTTCCAAGTGCGCTCACCAACCTTCTTCCAAAAGTGCCGGGATCAGCACTGGTACATTGCTCAGCTGGAAGCAGCTCAGACAAGTTATATCCAGCAAATAAATAACCTAAAAGAAGTAAGTGGGACGTTTGTGAATGTAAAATCACCTGTTAGAGTGTGTCTGCAAGTCAACAAAGGTGCTTAATTTGGTGATGCTGCTCCATCGTTGTCTTCTGTGTTATTTTTGTGATCTTTTAGAGGCTTGCGATTGAACTGTCCCGGACTCAGAAGTCCCGGGGGGTTTCCCCTCCAGACACTCACCTGAGTCCCCAGAATGATGAGGGCTCAGAGACAAGAGCAAAGAAATCTGGACAAAGCATTGAAGCGCTGCTGGAGAATTTCACTGCTCCAGGATTAGCACGGGAGAACAAGGAGGAGGAGGAAGAGAAGACCCAGCAGGAAGACTTCAATGTAGGAATTCTCTGTTTCCTGCCTCTGTTTATGTGCAGCTCTCTGTGATAAGGCAGCAACAGAAACAGGGGAACTTCTGAATTGTAAATGAGGTTTATTATCCTTGCTGTGGAAATAGGAGATGACACACTTGAAAGCTGTGAGTGAGAGGCGACTCCAGAGAGATGTTCCAGAACAGAGCTGAAAGATCCCACCACAAAAAAGTCTCCAAGTTGCTGCTGAAAAATCTGACTTGTGTTTGTTCCCAGCCTTTAATGTGCTTTGAGAGCCTCCTCACTGCTGTGTGATAGCGACACTGGGGACAGAGGGTGTCTGTTCACAGCTTTTGGGGATGCACCAAGGTGCTACTGAATGTTTCTTTATCAAAAACCTCCTGTTCTTCCTGCAGCATGAGCTCTCAGATGGTGACCTGGATATAGATCTTGCTGGAGAAGATGAGGTGAACCACCTCGATGGCAGCAGCTCTTCAGCAAGCTCAACAGCAACCAGTAACACTGAAGAAAATGATATTGATGAAGAAACTATGTAAGTAACTTTAAATGCCTTTCAGATCATCCTGTACCTTGTACCCGGGGTAATCATCCTAATTCCAGTGGAAACTGAGTAATTTGCTGGGGTGTGTGGGATTCCAGTGTGATTTGAGAGGTGGTTCCTATACTGAGAACAACATGAACTCATGGAGCTAGTGCTAAACATTGAATTTTTGGTCAGCTAATTACTGTCTTTCTGATCTCTTTATTTATGTTAGTGCTGCATTTTGTCTTTGACAAGTGATAATCTGTGAAGGTTCTTTCCCAAAACACTATTAAGAAATCTGTCTCAGCACTGTAACAGAACAGAGGTCTGGTATTGGGAAGTGTTGTAGTAGTAGGAGAGTGCTGATAAGGACAGGTATTTAAATGAGGGAATTCAAGACTGAGCAGAGCTGATGTCAAATCCTGGAATCTTAATTAAAATGTGAGAATGTGCTGCAACACTTAGAAATACAGGAGCTGGCAGGATCAGATTTTGCAGCCTAGGTACATATGGCACTTTTGGCCTCTTGGTTAACGAGTCAGTCATTTAATTACTACACTTCATTTGTTCAGTTTGGCTAGCTTGGAATGCAGGAAATACGATTTACAGCACTTTGTTGTTTTTGGTGCCATAACACACATCTAACAAGAGCTGAGGAAAGCTAACAGTTGTATTCTCCTTCTCCCACCCTGATCATCCCCAAAGGTCTGGAGAGAATGATGTGGAATACAGCAGTACCATGGAGCTGGAAGATGGAGATCTCATGGAGGATGCAGCAGCTGCTGCTACTCCTGGAGCATCAGGTATGAAAAATGACTCCAGAATTCCCATAAAAGCGAAACGCTGCTGGATTCCTTCCCCTGCTCCTCTTGGAAGCAAAGCCAAGCTGCGTGTTCTGCAGGCAGTTCTATTTTGGGAACTGCTGCATCATGTGGTTTGTACTGATTATTGCAGTGTAGCAGAAACGCTTCATTGGCTCAATAAAAAAAAAAAGAGGGGGGATCATCTGAAGGTGCTGGTTTAAAAATTATGCCAAAGTTTGGAGGGCGGCTTTGTGCCTCTGAAATTCCATGTGTTCCCATCAATAGGAGACTGACAAGGAATTTTGACTCATGTCTGTGTGACCTCTGAGTGGGTGACACATTCACTTGGGGTTTCATGCGCTGCAAAACCCAAAGAATGTGGAGGGAAGGAAGTGAAGAATCCTCACAAGTCAAGCAGAAATACATCTTAAATGCAACGCAAAAAGGTGTTCTGGGATTTTTTGTAGCCTAGAGATGATCACAGCCCAAATTAGCCACAAGATTCTGAAAGAAATGTATCTATGTAGAGATATATTATGGAATCTAAGTATATTTAGGACAAAGATACCAGAAGTGGCATTCTTTGGAAGTGGTGTTTATGCTGCTGTACAAGTCTGTTGGTGCTTGAAAGACAGAATTCCCCATTTCAAAGTTCTGAAGTTCAGGGAGGGATATGTTTGTCTCCTTATTCCCTTAGAGTAAGTCTGATCTTTCTATTGATCTGTTAACAAATCTGTTTATTAAGAGATTTTTATTAGAAAGTAGAAGTGAAGCACTTCCCCCTTTCCAGTTGTTTTTGTCTTACTCTTAATTAGAAGCAAATCTGATTGCTTTCAGCATCCAGAAATCCATGAAATACTGATGTCTCCTTAAGTTTCATGGGATGCTTTCATGGCTAATCTGCTTGTATAACTCTTTTTATTTTTCCCAGGGAATAATGCATGCCTGTGTCCCACCCATCCCACCTTTGTGTCTCCCCTGCTCAGGTTCCAGCCACAGCTACAGCAGTGCCAGTGGGAGACCCTCGCGGCGGGGAGCCAGCGCCCTGGGCTCCACAGCCAGCAGCAGTTTGCTGGATATAGATCCCTTAATTTTAATCCACTTGTTGGACCTAAAAGACAGAAATGGCATGGAAAACCTCTGGGGCCTTCAGCCACGTCCTCCTGCCTCCCTTCTGCAGAACAGAGGTAACTACACCACGTGTGTGATGGTTTAATTCCAGCCTGGAAATGCTGTGGGATGACTGAAAGGCCCCTTTTCTGGAAGGGGTTGGCACTGGAAGCCAACACAAACCACAATTCTGTGCTGAGGCAGCAGCTCCACCTCTCCCTGCACACAGCTGGGAGTACTTGGAGCGTGGTGCAAACCAACAAAATAAGTCCTGGAATTTAGAGGCCATTAGAACTAGAAAAATGTGAGTGGTTGCAAGGCTGGAAAAGGAAAAAAAAAGTGGATCAAAATGTCAGGAGCCAAAAATAGTGATGGTATTTAAGTAACTGAGGAATATTTGTGGTTCAGTTGGGACCCTTGACCCGCAAACACCAATTAACTCCCTGTGCAGCAGCAGCAGAACTGGCAGTCCTGGCACCCCTGGCTCTTCCTGGAGGTTGCTAGTTCCTCTGGTAGTGAGGAATTAAATGTATTATTGAGGTTTGATTGAATTTTGTTTGATTGAAATTTGATTAATTTTGTCATGATTAACCCTTATTTGAGCTGCTGGCCCACAACCATTTGGTGACTTTCTAGAACAGAAGAGAAATAAATGTCCCTTTGCTACAAGTGATGCTTGGATTTGCTACCACAATGCCATTGGTGGTACTGAATTTAAAAGCTGGCTCCAGCTCTTTGTTCCTTTGTCATTAGCTTTTTAAATGTAGTTACATAAACAGGCATGAATTTTCAGTGAATGTAATCCATATTTCCAAAAATGGAAGGCACTTCCAGAAGTACAAAAAAAAAAGGGAGCAGCACATGAACTGTGAGTCCCAGTTCTGTTTTGCTTTTGGAAAAAGCCCCGGACAAAAGGAGCTCAGGAGAGGGCACTGCACTTTGTGCTGTGCCACTCAAGCAGGGTGAAGCTCTCCTGTTGTGCTGAGTTGTGTGAATCTTTAGCTGCTGAACACACAGCCAAAATCACCTGTTTTGTGGAGCTTGCCTTGGGATTTGACTGTTCCCAGAGCTTATTGAAGTTGGTCAGTAAAGACAAAGCTGCTGTTCCCTTTGGAGTTTGCCAGACCTCACCTCCTGAGGTGAAGGTTTCTAAGAGCTACTTGACTTTAGAGTTTGGAACAGCTGAATTTGCAGTGAAACACAGAATTTATAACACTTCAGATTGATCCAGGTTGATCTAATTCCAGCTGAGCAGCACAGAGGCTTATTCAGGTATTAGCTGTTCAACCTGATCTTCTGCTGGGAGGTACTTAAAGGAATTCCTTCCCTGGCTGCAGATTTGAGTTCTCTGTGTTATGAGGTGTTGGTGGTCTGAGAATCTTCTAGGCACAGTCAACAAATTTTATAAAAACAAATTTGAGATGAACTGGCTGGCAAGGTGGTAGCTCAGGTGTCACCAGAATTCCTGCAGTAGTACTGGGAGCCTGGCTTCTCCCAGTGAGCAGGATTGGGAACCTTCTTCCATGACAGGGAGCAAACCCTGCTGTCCTGGCAGGCTGGCAGTGCCTGCAGCCTCAGTGTGGTGCTGTGGCAGGACAGAATGTGTGTCCCTCACTTTTATAGCAGGACAAAAGGTACAATTCTTAGCTGTCCATGTTTATTGGAGAATGGTTTTCCTCACCTGCCGCGTTCTGTGCCTTTTCCTTTGGCAAAGCCTCATCCTATTCCCTGAAGGATCGAGACCAGCGGAGGCACCAGGCCATGTGGAGGGTGCCCCCCGACCTGAAGATGCTGAAAAGACTCAAAACCCAGATGGCTGAAGTTCGAAGCAAAATGTCTGATGTGAAGAACCAGCTGTCTGAAGTGAGGAGCAGCAACGCTGGCTCAGGGGAGGGACAGCCCAGCTTCTTCTCCATCGAGCAGGGGGCCCTGGCTGCCTGTGGCACTGACAGCTGCAGCAAACTGCAGGAAATAGGGATGGAGCTCCTGACCAAGTCTTCAGTCACCAGTTGTTACATAAGGAATTGTAAGTGCATGGAGAAGGGGGGATTTAAATCACCCTTGCAGGTGGTTCGTGTCCCCAGGCAGTTCCTCAAACTCGGGTTCAGCTGGAAGATCAGAAATGTAAACCTGCCCTGCCCTTGAGTTGCTGAAACTGATTTCAGTCCTTCCCTTTCAAACACCAAAACTTTACCCCAGGCCACTGCCAGACCTGATGCAGTGAGGATGTTCTGAGGTTTAACCCAGTATCAGACTGGTCTGAGCTGGTCACTCCCTTGACTGCTCTGCATCAGGGCCATCTGGGAACTTGAGGCTGTTGCAGGGAACGAATTAAAACAGTCCAGACTTGCTGAAATCTAAAATACAAGTAAGCCAGGTTTTGGGTTTGTCTGTCCTTTATAATCTCATGCTGGCTGAAGGAAGCTCTCTGAAGGGTGTTTCAGTGCAAGGCAGGTGAACACGACTCGTGCAGCCCAGGCCTTTGACAGGACAGTGTGGAAGGATTTTGTGCAGGACTGGGAGTTAATGAACAACGAGAATAACGTGGGGCTTCACTTACAACAAGCATAGGGCCAGGGTCCAGCGGTGCTTTGAGTGAACGCTTGTCACATCTTTACACTTTTTTGCAGCTGCCAGTAAGAAAAGCACCTCAGGCAAGCCCCTTCGCTCGGGAGCAGCCGGGAGCCTGTCCCTGAGGAGAGCCATGGACAGCGGCGACGGGAACCTGCGCCTGAAGGGGGACGGCCACCCTGCTGAGGGTACCCGGGGCACTGTCACCTGGGGGGGATGCAGTTGGCATCTCTTGTACAAAAGCTTTTCATGAGTCTTTTATTTGGCAACTGGAGTTTGCCTTAAACTTGCCTGGATCCTTTCTCCCACACAGCGTTGCCGTACCTTTGATAGCGGAGCTGGGAGGCAGCACCTCACGTGCATTTCCCAGAACATAAATACACGTGTTCAGTTCTGGTGTCTCAGCACACACCTCAGGAGTGAACCTGACAGTGAAAATCCGGGCTCAAACAGCACTGAGCCAGGTTTAAATTGTGATTTGGCTTAGAGGGAGCTCAAGGAAACTCCAGGAAGAATTTTATGGTCGTGCTGCTCCTGAGTTGCACGATGCCCTTCCTTTAGTGCAAGCACAAGGAAACCCCTGACGCAGAAATTGGTATTTTACCCCTCTCCAGCGTTCAGGGAAGGATCACGTGGATCACATTTGTGCTCTCTCTGTTCAGGAGGCCTGGGGAGCTCCAAGCTGAGTGCTCGGCCCCACACTCGGGCGCTGGCCGGCCCCGGGGCTGCTGAGGCACTGCCAAAGCAGGAGGAGAGACCCTGTGAGGGGTCAGATTCCGAGGTGGGAGCTTCTGGCTTGAATGGCTTGGCTGCTGTAGAGAAGAACAGAAAAGTTGGTGCTCTGGGGTAAGGGTTTCTTCGTTTTTCCTCTTATCTTCTCCCCCACGTTCCCTTGATCTGCAAAAGCCCCACAATCTCCCAAAACCAGGTGCTTGTAGCATGAAAGAGAAATTACTTTGAAGTTTACTTGGTTGCTGCTGTTCCCTCTGGACAGCAATTTTTGGGTTTATAACTAGGTTACAAGTTGTCTTTTTTTCTTTTTTCTTCTTTTTTTCCCCCGTTTTCCTCTTATTTTGATCAGCTCTGGCTGGAGTCTGACACTTGGAAGTGAAAGGCAGTCCAGGCCTGTTTTCCCACTGTTCCATGCAAAATACCCTCTAAGTGAAATTTAATCACTTTTGATTTCCTCATTTAAGATGATGGTTTTCGCTCTAACTCGACTTTTCAGCTGTTTCATGATAATTCTCTCTTGGCCAGCTAAGCAAAGGGCAATGGAGTTTTCAGGTTATTTTTTCTAAATAAGTAGAGTCACCTATTTTGGGAAAATACTCAAACATTTCAAGGTTTTTTGATTGATTTAGAAGTATTAAATTTTAAAAATAGCTGGAAGCTTAAGTGGGTGTGCAGAGGACTTAACAAAGGAGTAAAACTCAATGTGGCACTCAAAGGCTTTGTTTCCACAACTGAGTTAAGGCTGAATTTCTAACGTGGGGTTTTGCATTTCTCCTCAATTCCTTCCCAAGCTCAAACTCCAAGGGCTGTCGGACGGAAGGAGCCCAGCCTGGCAGCCTGGAGAGCAGCTCTGAGCCCGGGGAGCTGCCGGGGGTGGGCCCTGAAGGTGCCTCTGCAGGACCAGAGGAAGGTAAATTGGATGTGGTGGGGGGCAGGTGCAGCGTGGCTGCGCTCCGGGCGCTGCTGCTCCACCTCTGGAGCGGGCAGGAACAGGAGAAAACCACCCCCAAAAGCTGCTTCCCTGGCTGCTGAGCTTTGCTGTAACGTGGCAGCTGGAGAATAAATCTGAGCGAGGAGAGAAGATCTCTGCGTGGCTGCTGTCCGGGCAGGGTCGGGGCTGTCACGTGGGGCCATCGCTCTCTGGGCAAGCAGCTGCTTTTTGTACCTTGAGACAGCTCCAGGTCTCTGCTTTGCTCTTCAGTGGAGTGGCCTTGAGAAGAATTTCTTATCTAATTAAAATAGCAGTCAGTGATCTTGGCTTGTAATTCTGCTGCCTTCAGGGACACCCCCCCGTGGTAACTTTCTCCACAGCCACACGAGAGCCTCTCCAGCACTTCATTCGTGCCGGGTGTTGTGCTGCATAATCCAGTTTCCTTAGAGACTTGGAGGAAAGTTTTCCCCCTCCCTTCCTGCATCCTTTCCATGCTGGAAAAAAATAACACTGCTTTTTTTTTTTTTTTTTTCCCTTCTGAAAGTCCACATAGAGTTTTTCTTATCTTGCTAAAACTCTACTGCCTTCCACCCCTGCACTAATTTGAATTTCAATGACTGGATTGTAGCGCAAAGCCTATATTAAGGTGCCAGCATCCATCTCGAGCTGCAGTGTGCAATATTGTGTGGGAGTTGGCATTTACAGAAGGTCTCTCAGTGACAAAACTGAGTTTCTGCTCTTAGTCACTGCAGCGTGATCGTGATGTGCTCCCGCAGCTCTGCTCTCAGAGCAGGGGGCCCAATAGGAAAACGCTTTAGAAACTGAAATACTTCATTGTTAAAAACCCCAGGAAGCAAATATTACAATTTTTTTTCCTTCAGAGGAAAAACTACAGTAGAGTTGGCCTCTCACTTTGCTTTTTCTTAGCAATGAGTATCAGCTTTTAAGAGGCAGAGCCCAGCAGACCCTGTGCTGTCCACGGAGAGGTCTGGCTGCCCAGTGCCCAGCCAAGGTCACCACCTGGAGTCACCAACAGCTCTGGTCCTGCTTTGGAGGGGAAATTTGTTGTGTGAGACTCAAATACACTATTGCTGCTTGAAGGCTCTGCTAGGTCCATCTGCCCCATGGGTTGTGCTGCCTTTTAGCTCCTAGAAAAGCAACTTTTATTTTCTGTCCCAGTTGCAGAGTAAACTGAGCAGCTCAGCTGGTGGCACACAGGACAAATCCAGCTGTGTTCAGGGCTGGTACCCATTGCTCTGCCAGACCCCTGAGTGCTTGGAAGGTTCTCCTTCCCTCAGTTCTCCTGATACCAATCCCAAGAGCTGGCAGGAGCTCTTCCATGGGACAAAGTCAGATGTTTCAGCTGTGCAGATCCTGCTGCCATCATTTTGCCCTGGGTGTCTCTGGTTTCTCTTGCAGCTGGGGTGTGTCAGAAGCACGTCCTTCACCTCCTGCCAGGCATGAGCAGTGACAGTGACATTGAATGTGACACAGAAAATGAGGAGCAGGAAGATGCCACCTCTCCCTCAGAGGTGTTCAACCAGGCCTTCTCTGTCCAACCCTCCAGCGAAGGTAGAGCCCCTCTTCCCAAACATTCCCGGTCTTCCCAGAGCTCCTCGGATACAGATCCCTGGGGGGGGATGTGGAGGTGTTAAAGCTCAAGAAACTGCCAGTAAGATTTGGACCTCTTCTCTTGGGATCCCAATTAAAACAGCTCAAAACAGGAGAGGGAAACTCTTGCTAGCCTTGAGAAGTCAGTTTAGGTGAGTCTCCTGGGAAGGATTGGAAAACCCATAGCTCCAGTTCCCAGTTGGAGCTCCCTGTGTGCCAGGATTGGCACTGTAAGTAGGCTAATTCCAGGGAGGTAACCACTGCCTTAGACATGGATTTGCATCTTAATTGGCAGCAATGTGCTTCCAGCAGTTCAGTGGAGCTTCAGAAAGTCCTCTGGTTAAGCTTTCACTTCCAGTCCAATGGATCAAAGCTGTGAGGCCACAGGGGTGAAGTTTTGGCCTGAGTGAGGGGAGGGAGCATTCCCTGGCTGGTGAGGGTGACTGGGTTTTGCTGGTGTTGTTTTCACCCTCAGAGCACTCCTCAGTGTTACCAGACGGGGATCAAGCCGGTTCTGACGATCTCAGCTTTGTCCCTGGAGAGGAGAGCACCAGGTAACTGGGAAGGTTCTCCTTGGCCAACCCTGGGGCTGCACCTTCCCTGAGCTGCTCCAGGAGCTGCAGCCACGGAGCTGCTGCTCATCCTGTGTCAGGATCCTGGGCTCCCTCTGGCTCTGAGGCAGTCTGGGAGGAGGGAGGGAGGGAGGGCTGGCTGAGCTCTGAACACTTCCATAATCAGTACAAAACTGACTGGGTTGAAGTAGCTGGCATAAAATTTAAACTCATACGATTGTGTTTGGAGCCTTAAAACTTCTCCAGCAGGAGAGCTTACAGTGCAAACTGACTTTGTCTGGAGCAGGTAGAGCACGGGCTCGAGGCCTGAAGACCCACGGCTGCATCCCTGGGGAGAGAGAGGTGTGTGCATTCCCTGGAGCTGAGCCGAGGCCGCTGTCCGTGCCCTCTCCGTTCTGGCAAACGTGGTTCTTCTGCCGTTGTCTTAACCCTGCCCTGGGGCACAACGACCTTTGCAGGCCTGGCACTGAAGGGGGGCACTCGTGCTCCGCCAGCCTCAGCTGCTCTGAGGAGTGGTGGGGAAGGTGCTGAGCCCCGTCCCGGGAGGGATGAGCGTCCTGCTGTGCTGCTGGAATGACATCGAGTGTGTGACTGTCCTTTGGAATGCTGGGGGAAAACAGCCACCACTCCAATTGTTTTCCCCCGTTGGTGACGTGGACCAACCACAGCCATTGCCAAACTCTTTGTTCGTTGCATTTTGAGCTGCTCAAGTCCTTGTGAAGCTCCTCTGGGAGCTGATGCCTGGTTAGTGACAAAGCATGAGCCCGGTGTTGTCCTTGTGTGGCTGCCTGTGTCCGTGTGAATGTGCTCTACAACTCCTAGTTTAAAACTGTTTGCACTTTGTTAATAAAATGAATGTTGAAATCTCGAGTTTTAGGTGTTTGTGTGTGGATAAGTGAAAGGGTGGAGGCTGTCAGGGTCAGCTTCACTTGCTGCACTGCCTGGCTGCTCAGGGAGGGACTTTTTCCTGCCAGCCACCTGTCACTTTTTTCCTTAATTATTCAGTGAAAAGCACTTAAACCCCTCTGGGATTCTTTTTGTAGGAGCCAGACCCAATGCTTAAATCTTGATTCAAACAGGAATCAAGCAGGATGCAGAGTTTTTCCCCAAATGTTGGTTTGTTTTTCTCAGCTGCAGAGGGAGCAGAACCTGTTCCAGTGCTGAGCCTGGAGGGGGCCAGGGCCAGGCCCCCCAGCCTGGAGGTGCCTCGTGAGTGTTTGGGGCTGTGTGCTGATTGCTGCACGCAGCTCAATTAGTGTAAGCAGGGAGCTCTGCCTCTTCAGCACTCGCAGCTGCTTCGCTCTCCCTGAGAGGCCCGAGCTGAAGGAAATGAGTGCTGAGGCACGAGGGCTGCTCTGGAGGCAAGAGAGGAGCTGCTGATTTGCTCACCTTATGGACAACTTATTTAGAGCTGGTTTGTAAAGAACAGGGGGGAAAAGAGGCTTGGAAGACATTCATCTCCTTGGGCTGTGACATAACAGCCCCATCCCTTTTGGGCTGTAAAACAGCAGAGCTGGGCCACAATGGGCCCTGGGCAACCACATGGAAGCCAGAGCTCAACAGAGTAATTCCAGTTCCATATCCCACAAAGGAAACCCCCTTTCACCACAGCAAAGGCACAGCTGCTCGCTGCCTTTGTTAGCTCTTAAATAACCAGATTACCTGGAGAGTGGTTTAAATTACTGTTTTATTAAGATATTGGTAAAACTTCAACAGTTTTTCCTGTATAAACAGCTTTCATAAATAAAATATGGATGACTAATACATGGTTAGAACTAAACTCGCAGGTGAACTGTAGAACAAGATTGCAAATGGAAAAGTCCCAACACTGGTACATGATTTAGCTTGAATTTATTCACTTCATAAAGAACATGTTTCATGAACAAGGTACTACAGAAAGGTCAGCAGGAGCACCCAGGAGCTGAGACCGTGCCTGGCTGGCCACGAGCAGCAGCACTCGGGGTGAGCTCAGCCACCTCCCCTGTTCTCATCCCGAGGTGTCTTCCAGAGGGAAGGAGAGGAAAAACCGGACACGACAAGGGTTGTACGAGACCCTGACAGGTGGGGGTTGTTTTTCTTTAGCTTGAATGCTGGCAAGGGCAGTGCCATGGCCGGGGTGCCAGGGCTGGAGAGGGGCACGGACATTGGAGTCAGAGGTCGTGTTAGTGCTTCCTTATTATTGCACATGATACGAGGGTAGAAAGTTTTGTTCCTGTCGCAAAGAGGATGTGAATTAAAGAAAGATTGCCCTAAATTACAGACATGAACAAAGCTGCAGTATCCCCTTGGATGGCTTTGTTTATGTGACTAAGTGCCGAGTGACAAAATTGTGCTAAAGCAGCCCCTAATTTAGACCAATCTTTCTCATTTTGCTTTTATTCCCGCAGAATCTTGGGGTCGGGAGGATTTGGCGAGGAGAAAGTGGACCTGAACTACAGCAGCCATGTCTATGCACACAACTCGTTGTGCCTCATCTGCCCATGGGACAACCGACACACAGTGCTCCAAAAACAGGCGGAGTTTCTAGGATGCTGCACCACCAGAAACGTGGCGTAAGTTAAAGTCTGCTGGGACATTGTCCTTCGGCGCCGCCGCGCCACCGAACTCAACAACTCAGCTACGGAACGGTTTTCACTCGCAAGGACAATGGATGGCACTTCTAGGTAAAGAAAAGTTCCACACGTGCGTTTCCACCCACCTCTAGTGCAAATGGAATGGGTAAAGAGCTCCCTGCTCTGGTGCTGTTCTGCTCTCTGCACCGCACACATTCCTCACAGCTGGAAAAGCACAGCGGCCCCTCCCGGCGCGGGAGCCCCGCGGTGCTCACAGTGAAGAGCTTACGAGTGAGTTTTGAGCAGCTCCAGGCAACACAGCCCCGAGCCCCTTCCTCAAAACCACCACAACTGAAACAGAACAAAAATAAAGTCATGTTGTCACTGCTACCTCCTGGTTCTACAACCACGGTCACCACGTCGACCGAGAGGGATGCGGGGTTGTGTGAACGCGGAAAGGGATACTTCAGCTCTTTATTGGAAAGATTTGTTGTACAAATTTTCACCACCACTAAGATACACGATAAAAATACAAAACACAGGTCACAGACTGAATCTCAGTATCAACAGTTAATAAATACAATGAGATACTTCTCTATTAGCCTAATATTTTACACTGTCACCAGATAGACGATCAAGGTACGAGATACAGAACACTTAGATACCGTTAGAGAGGGATTATTGCTTACGTCAGCAAGCAGCAGATAAGGGCACAGGAGTTTGAACTGAAGGAACTACTTCCTATCACCAGTGGCATTAAGAGAAAACACTGCATTTCACAAGCACTGCTTTTTGTCTAGTGTGTAGAATCAAGAGCAGCATAATCAGACCAATAACCACTACTTTTAATATTATAGAACTTTAAAGGACTTACCTTACAAATGGTTCCTATCTACTCTATAAATATGCAGTTAGTGAAGAAATGAACACTTGCTCTATCTATACAATGGTTTTACCTGACCACACTGCAACTACGATGGTGGATTTTTTTTCTCCTAGCAAGATAAATGGGATGAGTCGCAGAATCACCATTTATGAATCCACACCTAAAAAGCTAGATCCTTCCCAAAACAGCACACATGCAGTCCAGTGCTCTTTAACTGCTCCTGCAGACTGGGAAGAAGTTTTATCATCCGTGACGGGTTTGCATTCTAATTTACTCACATCAAGAATTGCACTTACACCACCTTTCTCTCCAGAACACGACAGTCAGCTAAAGATGGACTTTCAATGAGTCATTATTACTGTGAATAATTTAAAACAAAGGCACCGCAGAGATGCCCCAGAGTTGCATATTTTACCATTTCATGGTTTCTCAAATTTCCTCAGTAAATCTGACTTGGAACAGAAGCTGCAGCTAAAGAGAACCTTGACAACAGCTAAGGCAGAATAAGATGGCAGATAAGAGCCAATGATCCTGTAAGATTAAAACAAAGTCTGAAAAAGATCAAAGGAATCTAAAGCCACACTCCAACTCCTGGTTGCTCACAAAGCCTTTTGCTGTTAATCAGATTGCTTTTAAAATAGTGCATCAAAGAGAGAAGCAGCGGAAATTGGCAGAATTCAAGCCTCGCCATCTCGTCATGTTGAATAATTTTCTTGACTACTTAATATTAAAATACTTTGCAAATTCTAGCTAAACACTAATACTGCTATTGTTACTGCTAAAATGATATGAATTGTTCACTAAGTGCCTATGAAGACTTACTTTATTCATACTCCTCCCAATGCATCGCTGTAACAAAGGGTAGTAACAGGATCTGGACTTAGTGGAGCTGATGGGAATCGGCCGCTTATTTAGGTCCTAATTAGCGGCTCCCCTAAGGGTGGGACCTCACCTCGGGAGCGGGGAGGGGCTGGTGGCCGATGCTTATGCAAAGAAGGGCAGCTGAGTTCCTCCCTGGCCCTCCTGGACTCGGGGGAGCCGGAGCAGAGCCCTGCCCGGGCAGGGAATTCCACCCTCTCTGCTGAAGCCCCAGCGCAGCCCCTGCTCTGCTGCATCCTCGGCATTTCCATCCTCTTTGGATCGCTCCGGCATCCATCCCTACACACCCTGAACACACCTCATGGCAGCCGTGGTGCTGCATCCTCCCTGCTGCCACTGGATGTGAAATGCTGCCTTTGCCACCTGGGAATCCTCACCAGAACCACACAGCTCATCCAACAGCTCCTGATCTCCGCTGGGACGGGTGCAGGGACAGAGGGTGGGACTGGACACCTCCACGGGTTGGGTTCTTTTAAGACCTGAGATGAAGTTAAGGTGGGAAGAGGTTGGCTCAAAGCATTAAGCACAATCATGTTCAACTCATTGAGAACGATTTCCTAAACTGAGAAATGAGAAAAATGCCACTAAAAGCACCAGAAAGATACGAAATTCCCTACACTGCACAGCCAGCCACAGGAAATAATTTTTTTTTAAACTGCAAGAAAAGTTTTCTTCATACTCCACATTTTATATTACATGAAAAAAAAAAGGTAAATTATGAGTCTGTACCTCGATGGGAGTCTGAGACCAGAGCAGCAGGAGCTTAATGTGTCCATTCCTAAGGTACCTGGTAAACCCTGTATGGCTTTTAGTCGTCTACCTGCAAAAGTGGATGTAATTTTCTAATTCATCTTAACGCTCACCTGGAATAAACAGAAAGCAGAACACAAAAAGAAGAACAAAAAACCCCACACCTCGACTCTATGGAAACTTCCCCCCGCTCTAAAAAAATTTGGCAGTTCTAACCCAGATCGTTCTCTGAGTATTGCTCCACAGACATTTCTCAGGCAGGTGCAACCTTCTGCGTGTTTAAGGACCGTGCCCTGGCGTTGTCTGTCCACGTGCAGCGGCTGCTGGGCTCTCCCTGCTGGATGTGGCTGGACACTCGTGTGTGCGGGTGGTCGGGCGGCTGCGGCATTGCTCGGGGTGGCACCACCACCAAACTTTATTAGAGATTGAAACAACTACATTGGTTAATTCCTAGATCTATTTACACAGGGGCTGAGCTTGGCAGGGGACTGGAGTACAGTTCGGAAATGCCCACCTCTTTTTTTTTTTCTTTCGCTTTCTGATGATGCCAGTTTTATTTTGGGAATGCCTACTTTGGGAGTCTGACAGGGGAACACGAGGGGGTGGTTACATTTTACAGCATTGATGAAGGTGGGGGTCTGGTATACAATGACTTTGCCTTCGCATCAAACACTCGCTGCAGGAGCTGTGGCTGGGCAGCCTCCGCCACGGGGAGGGTCGGGCCAAGGCCCTCCTGCTCCTGCGGCCCCGGGCGGGGAAGGCCAGGCTGGATCCTTCTCCCTGGGAAGGCTCGTGAGCCGAGAGCGGCGTGTGAAACTTTGGTTTGAGCCTGGCTCCTCGCCGCCTCTTCCCATTGCAGAGCCGGAAGTGAGGGAACGCAGCTCGTTTTCCCAAGGATTTGAACAGTTCATCTTCCAGCCCAAAGAAGACGGGGGATAAACCCCTGACCCTGTAGATGCCCTGCCCTGCAGCACCCGAGCTCAGAGGGGCGGCGTCCTCCCTGGGATCGCTCTGTCCGCAGCCCGAGGACGCGCTGAGCTCCGGGGACTCGCTCTTCACCGGGGAGCTGCTGATGGAATCTGCACTCTTTGGTATGCCAGGACTAAACACTTGGACTGGTGGCAGACATTTGGCACTCTGAGGTGTACTAGTTTCTGTTTTTGTCAGGTCTAAATAGCCTTGATCATCCAAGGGGTTAACGCTGGACCCTATGCTTAAGCTAGTTCTGTCGGTGAAGGAATCCACTCGTCCTTCATAGCCTAAATCTGCCGGTGCTGAGCACTGGTGCTGGGGCCACGGCCGTTTGCAGTCTCCGTGGTTCTCCTTGTCTTCCCCGTTGTCTTCTTGCCCACCTTGGAAAGAGTTCTCTGTCCAGTCCGACTCCTCGCTGACCGCGACCGCCGCGTTCATGTCCCTGAGAAACACCACAATGACGGTGATGTTGTCGCTGGAGCCGGCGTCCCGAGCAGATGCCACCAATTTATGTGCTACCATGCTGCTGTCACCATTATTCTCCTTCAGATGGTCAGCCACCACTTTGACTGCCTCATCGGGGTTGACTGTGTCATAAAAGCCGTCGCAGGCCAGAATGAGGTAGTCTTCAGAGCCATCCAGCACCGTGGAGGCAGAGTCTGCGTCCCCACAGATGTATGGCTTGTGCTCAGCATCCCCTGTGGAAAAACAGCAGAGAAACACAACTGTGGGTTTGCAACCACAGCTTCCATCAGCCCTTTATTAACTCAGTGTGGAGCCAATGACTCTTACCCCAAGTTAAAGCAATTATATGGAAATTATTCCCTCAGACTGTAGGGGGAAAAATAGAGGTTATTGCTCATAGGTCTATCTTCAGCTGTATTTCAAATTTTGATGACTAGAAAATTAAAATTTTATAGTTGAAAAGCAAAGCAAGTCTCAAGAAGGAATGGAAACCCACTCACCAATAGCTCTGGAGACAGAGAGGCTCCCGTTCACCCTCCAGGCTCCAAACCAGACCACGCAGCCGCCCAGGGCCTCGATGCGCTTCTTCTCATCCTGAGCAGCAACACAAGAGAGGTTTGGACAGAGCAGTCAGAGCTGCACCACGCACTCAACTCTCCCATAAATATTTGGTTTTTCACAGACACGGCAGGCCCCATGAGACAAAGGATTTGCACTCAGATCCAAACAAACCAGGATAAGCGGAACACGCACTGCCGCTCCAAAAGATCCTGGCACGGCAGCGCTCCCCCAAAGCTGGCACCTGTGCTGTCACTGCCCAGGGGTGTTTAGACAGGCCCCTCTCACCTCTCGATCTGGTTTGTGGGGTTTCATCAGTTCCACAGCTTGGCCTCTCCTCACGAGCATGACCTGGGAGTCCCCAAGCCAAGCCACATGCAGCATATTCCCTCGGATGAAAGTCACCACCCCGGTGGTTCCACAGCGCAGGCTCTGGAAAGAATACATTTCCATTTCAAAGCATTTTCTTACTTAACTCAGGGACAGAACATGTTGAAACTGCAGCACAGAGCCTGTTCCCAGGGAGGAACAGGCAGTGCTTTCCCTACGGCTATGACTGCTCACTAACAGCCCCTCGGAGCCAACCTGGCTGAACACGAATTTGCCCCGTGACATCCCTGGCATGGGACCCACCTGCCAGGAGCTGGGCACTGCAGGGACTGCTCTGGCTGCCTCCTGCCACTGACAGGCACACCTGTGTGTCAGTGAACCCAAGGACTGAGCCTGGTCAGCAGGTGAGCGTGGGAATGGCAGCAGCATCCTTTAGAGGAGCTGGATGCTGTGAGAAGCAGGAGCTGACATTTTTATGGGATGTGCAGCTATGGACGGAAAGCCACCAGTGGGGACCAGTGCATGGACAGCTCTGTGCTGACTCTCCTGTGCTTGGAGCAACCCCGGACAGAGGCAGAATTTCCATGTTAATGCTTTTTGAGCCCCTCACCTCCCTGGCTGCCTTCTGCACAAAGCGCTCGTCGGTCACGCGGAAGGCTCGGCACAGAGCCTCGGCTGGGTCGTGCTGGAACATCTCCTGGTGGACCATGTTCACGTGCAGGTGGATGGAGGCATAGATGGCAGCATCCACCCCTCCATGGCCATCAAACACCGCAAAATAAGCTTGTTCTTCTTGGTCCTGCCAGTGGAAACACAGGGGGGAAAAAACTCAGGGGAAAGCAATGCAAGCAGCCCATTGGATTGTCTTAAACCTTTGAACTTGGGATTTGTGGTGTCCTCATTAAATGGCAATTAGAGACAGAGTCTCAAAGCAAACTACCCTGACCACTTGCACTTGCATCAATGGGAAATTTCCACCTTGTTGAATTCTACCTGCAAAGTGCAGGAGATGCCCTGCCAGAATGCCCTGTGTGGTGCTCTCAGCACTCCTTAGGTCCCATTTGTTACAGCTCAGTCACACAACTCAAATAGAAAGTGCCATTCTCATCAAATTGTGCAGGAGATTTTGTGACTGCAAAAACCACAGAGAGAGAAGAACATCCAATACAGTTTGCATGAAGTCTACATCATGATTGGAATCCACCAGGGATAAAATGCCAGTACAGTTAAAATGTGAAGCCAGCCAGACTCTGCTTTCACTCTTCTTTTTTCTTAAATCTAAAACATATCATCTTAGATGCCTGTGTTTTAAGAAAAACTGCATGTGCTCTCTCATCAGAAAATTGTGATTACATTCACAAATCAAATACAGCAAAATCACTCATCTTCAAGGCAGTTTTCTCAGCTTCCCCTTCTCTGCTCAGAGAAACAACGCAGTACCAGGAGACAGAAACTCCTGTGCCTATTCACACACACACCACCAACCCACTGACAGAGCCAATTCAACCTTGACAGCCAGCTCAGTGACTGGAATATTTGCACATTGTAATTTTTAGGTAATGGGCTCCAACACAAATTGGAATGAGAAAGCTGACAATTGACAGGCAAAGGAAACATCTGCCTCTGTTTGCATTAATATCATTTAAAGGTAAGAATGCGGATGGGGCAGAAGGTGGTTATTAAAGTGACAGGGTGTAATAAAGAAGCAATTATGCAGCAATTTGATCCTTAAGGTAAAATTCTTGCCACTTCCTTATATTTTCCATTCCTCAGTGTCCAGTTTTACACCTCAAGGGAGAGCAAGAATGAGTGTCTGACCAATGGCCACATCAAGAGATTAATGGAAGGGAAGGCAGGCCCCAGTTCCACCAAACTCTCCCATCGCTACAACTGTGTGTGAGCTGCACCCCACCGTCCTGTAACTTTTGGGTTTGGTTTAGTTTTTTTACTTCCTTTCCTTATTTTTGCTTTTGGCTTCTTCCACCCAAGAGGAAAGGTTGAAAAGCAGAGCAGACCCACCCCCAGCTGCCGAGTGGCTTCAGAGATGAACTGTGAGGTGGCCTGGTCAACGCCAACTTCCAACCCTCCTCAGGTCCATCACCTTTCACTTGCTCAATGGAAAACTGCCTGCTTTCCCGGGGTGGAAACCACTGATCGTGGAATCTGTGTCTCCCACGTGCTCTGTGCTTACCTCGAGGTTGAAGAGCATGTTGAAGTCAGGGATGCAGACGTGCTTGTCCTCCATCTTCCTGCGCATGTTCTTGATGGCGTGGATGGAGGTCTCGTAGTAGCGGTGGGGCTTGGGCTGCAGAGGGAAATCTTTCACCCAGTTGCTGCAGATCTCGTGCAGTTTGCTGTAAACTAAACGGGCCAACTTCACCGTCTCGATCTCTGGGGAAGGCACAAACCACAAATGAAAGCCTTGAGAATGTTATTAAGTCAGAGTTTTCTCCCTTGCATACATTATAAAGATGAAACAAAACCATTTTAGCCAAGCAGTTGATGTCAGCGGGGAAATTCTGGGCTCTGATGCATGAAAAGAGGAAGCCAATCTCACCATAATCAGCATTCATCAGTAAGCAGCTCATTGTTTGTTTGTCTTTTTAACTTAAACATTTCCCTGTGCCTTTTGGGAACTCATTTGCAGCAGCAGAGAAAATGAAAGGCATTGGATCCCTCACGTGGCCCCGACAGGGACTTTGTCATGACACAGGGTGTCACCAACAAAACCCACCCTCCATAACAATGACACACTGGGTTTGGACCAAATTCTCTATTCTAAACACCATTTCACTGCAGAGCTGAGGCAAGACAGTGGAAATAATCTGCAGAAATTAGCAGAGTCATTTTAAGATGTTTTGTGCACTTTCAGCAGTGCACAGGTGCCTTCTTAGCTATTTCCAGCTTTCCTATTATTCCCATATTCCTGACAGCAGTGTGTCAGAGAAATCTGCACGAGCAAATGAGAAAACCATAAAGGCCTCAAATTTGAGAAAATGCTGAACTGTCATTCCTGAGAAATTGTCATTTTAAAACATGAAAACTCAGGCACTTGACATTTGTTCTGAAATTCAGGGGAGGAAAACAGGAAGTCAGCATCAGAGCTGAACACATCCGAATCTCTTTGTTCATGATCGCTCACCAAAGCCAGGGATCTTCAAAGCTAAACAGCAGCACTTCAGGAGTGCCAATCACTCCTGGAGGAGGAGGGGCTCACATGTAGGGAGGAGAGGGGAGAGTTACAGCATCTCTTGGTTCACAGGAATTCTATAAAGAGCATAAATGCAGCATTTACTAATTTCTGTCCTAGGTCCACGGTGACCAGGGGGCCAAGCCCCTTAGGAACAAGATGCTGTCCCAGCTCTGTTGATTAGGAGTTGGTTCAATCAAGAGGCATTAAGCTGGAAATACACTGGATAAATAACCAAAAGGAGTCTTGGCTCCTTGATCACACAGCTTTAAAACCAAGGGGTGGAAATCAAACCACTGGGTCATCCCACCAGTGCCACAGTGTGGGGGTTCCTCACCACACCCATACTGCTCTCGCTGGTGCCACCAGAATTCTCTTTGGGTAACGTATTTAAAGAGGGAACTCATCCAGCCTGATGTGTCCAAGTTCTATTTTCCAGAGGAAAGCCCACAGATTTTGCTCTCCTATTTCTCCCCAGTGGGCAGAGGTGAAGGGAAGTGGGCACATGTCAGAGTCACGTGGCTGTGGCACCTCTGCAGAAGGATGGCAGTGGACCCAGTGGCCCTGCTGAGAGCCCAACACCCTTCCCAGGGGACCCTGCGTAGTGTCAGCATCACCAGTAACTGCTCGTGAGGTTAAAACAGGAGAATAATAAAATACCACAATAAAAACCACCCCCTCACAGCTGGAAATTACTCATCAATTGTTAATGTTGCCGTGCTGAGCCGGAGCTGACTCAGCTGTCACTGCGGCTGTGTCACGGAGAATTTCATTTCCCTCCTGCTGCTCCCAAATCCCCAAGGTTGGAAGTAATGCTGAGCTGCACCACAGCGAGTGGGAAATCCAGCTCAGGCATTGTTGTTCCCAAAGATGACAGGGCAGAACCAGGATAAAAACAATATGAGGAATCAGATCCTGCTTTGTAGTGCCATTTTTTATGAGCTGTTTTGAAAACATGGACAGTGTGACAACAAGGGTCAGAACCAATGACCAAGGTTTCCCTTAATCTAGGAACTCTAGATCTCTTTGGAGATCTCTAGGATCCATCTCCTAGAACCTGGAACAAGTAGGTAATGGGACATTATGATTTGTTTTGTGACATCTTCTGCATACTTGATACCACCACCAGGTCACACACTCCTGCTCTCCAGCCTCTTTGGTGGTTCATTAATGGTAGCAAACTTCTGTGTGATTCTCTTCCTCCACAAAAAAACCCCAAACCTAAACGTCCTTCACCTGACCTTTCAAAAAAGAAATCCAACATCATTCAGTTCTCACAGAAAATCTCTTGCTCCTCTCCAGTGCAGCTGGAAGAGAAGAGTCACGGCCTGTGACTCAGATATTCAAAGACACATGGTCACCCCAAATGTAAAAGACCCCTATTCTTGCAATCCTATATTTGTGGACTCCAACCAGTTCTCCTTCCTCTAAGATTTGCATTCTTCTGTCATGGAGCTTCTCATTTCCTTTCCACCAGCACACCAAGAAGTGCTTTTACCACTCCAAAGTACAGGACATGATTTGTCACGTTGCAATTGTCAGAGTGAAATGTGCCACTAAGGAAATTTGAAATGGCTTTTTTTTTTATCTTCCAGCAAATTCAAACTTGAGGCAAATCAGGTAAATGTCTCCTTGTATTACACAGAGTAAAAATCCTTCTGGGTTCATAAAAAAAACCTGACATAGAACTGAATATTAAAGCCAGGCAGCTAAATTAAGCTTGGTTTCACATTCTGCAGCAGCTCAAACAGCATCAGGGCACAGTGAACTCTGAGCATCAAACTTCAAGATGCTGAAATCCCATTTTCACCACCTGCCACACTTTCCTCTGCTTTCCTCCAAAGCATTAAAATCTCCCTGTGTGGTACCACTGAGGGCAGATCTCCTCTCAGCGCCTGCCCCAGGGACTCCCCTGGGGAGGTTCTCTAGGATGGAGCTGCTGCTCCCCCCAGTTTTGTTGGGGTTTTCTAGGCCAAGCCCTGCAGTCATGGCTGATGAAGCACTGCTGGAGCACAGGCTGCCCAGAGCAGCTGTGGCTGCCCCATCCCTGGAAGTGTCCGAGGCTGGGTAGGACAGGGCTTGGAGCAACCTGGGCTAGTGGGAGGTGTCCCTGCCCGTGGCAGGGGTGGCACTGGATGAGCTTGAATGTCCCAAACCATTCTGTGACTCTGTCATTCTCTGACACTTGAGCTGATGTTCTGTTTTGGAAAATTATCACTTAGATTATTTGAAATTGCGGGGTTTGTGTGAAGCTGTTGCTTTACTACAGGCCAGAAGATGTTCTCTCTCTTCCTCTCGCCCTAAACCCTCACAATTTAACACTTCACATTGCACCAGCAAAGGGATATTTCATTTCCAAGTACCCTCATTATGACAATTCACCTCAACAAACTGCATCTGGAGCTCTATTCTTAGCGCCATCTCATCTCAATCTATGTTGCATCTGTGTCTTACAGACTTAGATATATTTAAATGGCAATTTTTGTAGGTGTGAGGGGTTTGTGATGGGGTTTTTCCTTTCTTTTTTCCCCTTTTTTTGTTGAATTCTGTAGATATTCTGTGTGGAGGCTTAGTCAACATTTCCTTGGAGACTGTCAAATATTTATGCAAGTTTCAGAGATCTCAATTTGAAATTAATGAAGGCTGCTCAGCCAGAACAATGACAAATCTATTCCATTTACCTGCTCGGCAGGAGGAGGCAGCAATACCTACAGAAAGGGAACCCAGAGCATGTGTTTCTGTTTCTCAGGTTTCCAAGGGCCTCTGGGGAATACAGCAGAATCTTCCTTTTTGAAGAGCTGGATTTATAGATCCTCCTTATCCCCAGAATAATTTACAGGGTTTTTTTTAATCAGAAAATGAAGGAATGGACAAAGTGGTTTGGGGACTGTATTTTCAAGATCAAATGACAGAATTCCTGTCAATACATGTGAGAAACATTGGTCTTTGTTGTAATGAAAAACCCAGCCAGTTTGCAAGGTTATTTAGGCCAGCAGAGTCCTGAAATGATTTAGGGTGCGTGACCTTGAGCTGAATGCTGCAAAAATCTTGTCAGCCAATGCAGATAAATGAGGAAAAGGAATTTTCTTCCTTTTAATCATGAAATCTCTTTATACTACCTTTTGCTAAAACCATATAAAAAACTTACAAGCCATAGTAAAAACCACACTGACTGAAATAATTTAGGACTAAATTATCTCTTCCCACATATATTTGACTTTGCTCCAAGGATGAGGGAGGACAACTGGCACTTGCCAGAAGAACCACATTGTATAAAGTGCTGAGAGAGAGATTCGGAGCCATCAGATACAGCCGTGAAGCTGCACTTAAAAGAGTGATTCCAAAGCTGAGAAAGCTTCGACTGAGAAATGAGACCTCCAGCTCTATCAGGAGTGGTGGGCTCCTCTCCATTAACCTTTTCACCTCGGTTGAAATGGGATGTTCCTGTACCAGAAATCCAGTCCAAGTTCCTTGAGGTGGCACTTACGGATGATGCCGTCGGCGTTGTCCACGTGCTTGGGCAGGAAATGCGCCGAGAGGTCGCTCTGCAGGACTTCATCTGAAGTTGCTCTGGCTAAAGCAGAGGCCAGGAACGAAGGGCAATTACTGGAAAAGAAAAAGAGAAACCCACAAAAAGATGTTTTAGTGTGATTCAGCAAGGTAACATAAAGGTATTTTTCACCAAGGTTCTTCTTTGCCAGACAGCACCACAACCCTGCAGCAAGACCTCAAACGCACTGATGATTTTAGTTGCCCTCTTTCACTCCTGTGTTCCCTGTTTCTTAAGTTTTAATGTTTCAGTTCATAACCTCTATTTAAATTCTTTTCAAATCTAGACTTGAGCCCTCCAGAGTCTGTCACAAGACTGTACATTTTTTACATATGTATGATACACTTTTAAGTCAAGTTAAGTCCAGCTTCTCCTAAGAATTGGAGCCAGGATTCCAGAATCCTTCAGATTTCAAAGTGTCCAAAGCCTCTCCAAGGGGCACTGAAAGTTAAGTTTAACCCACAGGGAGCTGATGTGCATAAGGTTAAAAAGCTCCCTCAGGAATGATTTCTATCCAGAGTGAAGTGGCTTTAACTCACTGTAGTTTAATTAAACCTGGTATCCCCCAAGGTTAATTAATCTATAGCAAGCCAAGGCCACTTTAATGTACATTCTCTCATTCAAGAGGAATTTAATACCTCTTAATTTATGTATGACTTTGCATTTCCCACTGGTCAGCCTGAACTTCTCCAGGTGTCTCCTGCTGACACAGCCTGGAACTCCCAGTTTCCTCAGATATTATTGGGGTAACAGTGTCTTTCCTGAGACATTCTACTGTCACAGAGGGACACAGAACCGATTTCACTCCAGAAACTGTCCATCAACCACAGAATTCCATGTCAGAAATCCAGGGCACAGGCGATGAACACAAACACTTCCTTAACCTATTTCTTCTGTTTATCGATAAATGATTGAAGGATAAGATTAGCAATAAATAGCTTTGTCCAGCATCATCAGGAGACAAGCTCTGGCCCCTGAAGTCACACGGAGAGCTGCTCGCACCTCGTCACGGCCCCATCCTAAGGTTTTCCCCGGAATTCGCAGCCGGGCATTCCGCTCCCGCAGCATCCCCAGGAAGCTCCGCTGCTGGGAGAAATCAGCTGCCTTAGGGCCGGCTCTTCCCAGCGCAGCTCAGAACTCTGATCCTATTTACATCCGGCAATTCCCCGTGTAGGAGCCATCAGCCAGAGGAAAACACACCGGGACACCCCTCGCTTCTGGCACGTGGAGGAGCTGATTTTCTGTCTTCTCCTTTCTGTCTTTATTTAGCTCAAAAAGAGCAGTGATGCAGTGATGCTGGTTCTGCTCATGGTACATGAGATTCCCCCCCAAAAAGGGAGAAACTGCAATGCCCGGGCTGGAATAATTATGCCAGCAGTTACCAGCAGGGCACCCGCAGGAATCTGAGCTTGTTTCCAGTCCAAGGCTTCCCCTGAGCAGCTCGGTGCTGAAACTCTTCAGAAAAAGCAAACTTGTTTTGTGTCACTTACAAAGAACCCCTCAGGAACATCCACGGATGGGCAAAGAGGGAACCTGGCTAAGGACTGGGGCAGCAGCAGTGGCTGAAATAGAGACTCAAGATCCAAACAGCAGACGGAAAAAATATCCCTAACATGAGGAACCTCTGCTCCGCCCGGGCCTGGGAGGGGGGGACAGCAACGCCTGTGGATACCCAGAGCCATGAGCACTTGTATCTGAAATTTGAGCTATTATTTTAACTGCAGTGACGGATGACACAACTGGAAGGTGCATTTACAGGGGGTGTAGCAGGTCAGAGTATTTCCCCAGCTCCAAGTGCTGTTCACGTGTCCTCACAGCCAGAGCCAGCAGTTCCACACAGCAGCTCTTCATCCAGCCAGAGAGTGCATTTCCATTACAATGCTAAACCTACACAAAAAGCTGCTAAAGATGTTATTAGATAAATTAGAGGATTTTAAGTACATCCTTCCTGTTCTCTGGCAGTGTAGGTGTGTTTAGAACACCCACAGATGCATTGCAGCAATCCTGGAATAACTCTGGGAAGGTATTAAATCAAGCCTAAAATTGCTCTGCTTCCATCAATTAAGTTTGAGAAAACCAGTCTGAGGTGGGTTTAACTCAGCCCACATATTATTATGTTACCAGCTTAACACACAACTCCTCTCCATCCTGATAGCATTAAAGTGGGGAGGACTTTCTAAACGCCTTCCCCAAGCTATTCCTCTGTGCTCTAAATCTAATACAAACTCTCAGGAAAAAAAAAAAAAGAGATGGCAAATTTAAAATTCTTATTGCATGGCAGTTCACCACGGGAGTTTGAGCAACTGATCAATTTCGAGGGGAAAGGTAGAGAAAATAAATCAGCTGAAGGCTTTCCTTCTATGTCTGGCCACTCTTTGTCCTAATAATAACAGCTGCTGGCCGAAGAATTAATTGCCCTTGACATTTGTTGATCACAAAGCTTCTTACGCGGCTGTTCCAGGGCTGTGCCATGTGAGCAGGGAAGTGACCACACGCAGACAGATGACTTCCTCTTCCTGATTAGCACCACTTCAACATTTACTTCTCTCACTCGGCTCCTCAGAGCACTTTTAGTTGAATTACTTTTTCCCTTCAAGGAACAGCAGATTGCACTGGAGGTTTAAAAGAGCTGTTGAAGGCAAACTGCTCTAAGGACACTTCATTACTGCTACACCAAGACAAATGAAGAGTCGGCTCTGGGATGTCTGTTTTCATCACCAAAATGAGCACTCAGGTGAGCAGCTACAGCATCCCACAAAACAGCAATGCAAGGAGGGCAGTTCTCCCCTCTCCTCACAAAACCCAAAATGTATCACTGGGAGGACAGGGAGGAGCTTCCACCCTGGGATTACCTGCTGGCTGCTGAAAAGAAATTCGTCTGCCACATTCTAGATGCTCAAACGTTATTAGTCATGAAGTTTGACAAATTGAAACTGGGAGGGCATGGTCTTGTTTAGCAGAGAGCTGAGAGCTAAAATGCCTTTGTCTATTCATAGCTGTGCCACTAACTCAGCAGCTGACCTTGGACGAGTCACTTCACCACTCAGACCTTCATTCCTCATCTGCAAACAAGGGATGAGAATGTCATTTCCTCGGGGAGAGGAGGAGGAGGAGGAGGAGGAAGGCTGTAAAAGGCCTAAATCTGTGTTTGTGAAGTATTCTGGAATTTCTTGATAAGAGCCCAGCTGAAGGGAAAAATACCAAGATGAGATTGGGAGATATCTCCAATCTATAGAATCTTTATACCTTCATATTTTTGATAGCTTTCCTAGTCTTTTCTCACTCTTTTCTCATACCCTGCCAGAAGTGCTAAGTGGAACACACAAACAAACAACAGCTCTGGATAACTCACAGTGTCATCAACAGCTGTAGGAAAGGGGAAAACCAACAAAGAGAGAACTCAGGTTCTTAAAACATGTAGTTCTGGAGTATTAGCACTGCTGATGGGAAAATGATGCTGCAGCCCCTGCCTAAAATCCACAACGAGGGCCACCAGTGCCGAAAATCCCAAAGCCTGTCACGGTTTGGGGTAGCTGATGAGGCACCACTAACCCAAACAAAGCAGGGAAAATGGACCGAAACAAACTGGGGCTTTCAAGGGGCAAAACGGGCAGCAAACCACAAGATGTACAGTGTTCCTGTTACCTTAGGAATCCCCTGACACCACAGAACAGCAATTGTTTTAGTTAGAATGAGGAATGATTTAAATAGAAATGCTATTCAATCTGCTGAACACAAAACAAATCCACAGGCAAACAGGATAAAGCAGCATATTTGGTTTCACACAGCAATCCAAGCCCAAGAACATGACCTGAAAAGAACCAAGTACAGCACATTCCCCAAAGGCCTATAATTTACTGTGTTAGTAAAAGATTTTGTAGGGATGACAAGTTAACTGCACCCTTTCCAAAAGACATTCCACCAGGGATGCAGTTTGGGAAACACTCCTGCTCATGTGGCCTGTTGCAAGCCCCTGTTAGAAAGCAACTTTTGCCAGATTCCATTTAAGAAAAACCTCATTTGTCCCCTGCCTGTATTTACAAAATATTCCAAAGCCTCATGAGACTTCTTCCAGATGGAGCTTCGGATACAGCCCGGAAGCTCTTTGAAGAAGCCTTTAAAGTCTTTATTATTGAAAGTTCCCATGCTGTGAAGTGCAGCAGTAACGAGCAGAGAAACTCTTTGGGAAGCTCCTTTGGCTGTTTCCCCAGCCCTCCCTCCCTCCACCTCCCGTTTCCGTGGCCATCCAGAGGGATTTGGAGGCAGCTGAGGGGCTCCTGTTTGTCTCCAAACTCCTCCAGGTCACCCAGGACTCAGAGGGGAATATTCTGTGAAGCATTCCAAGATCCCAAAATGATTATGGATGTATCCTCTGGTTCTGCCAAGCGGATGCTGTTTCCAGCTCCCGTCTCTGCAGGTTCTCCTCTCCTCGCTGGCAGAGCGACTCTCTGACCTGTGCTGTTCTGCTGCTCTGCACAGCTGCTGCAAGTTTTGATGCTTATTTAAAGCCTGGTCACGGTGGACAAATGGAGTATTATTTTTTTTCCCCCTAACACATGGTGAAACCCTGCACTAGATTTTATCTGCTGCAGTGAGTTACTAAAAAAAACCTGGCACACACACAGACACACACACAAAGAAACAAATAGAAAAAACAATGCACCTTTTAAAAGCTTGCATAACCAAAGCTCCTTGAGAAGTCATTTGAGCTGGCAGTGGTGAGACAGTAAAGATGCTTGATAAATCTGTTTGAAGGAGCTGCAAACGTGCTACCCAAGGAAGCTGCTATCTATAGGCTTCCCAGAGACAGCCGCCTGCTCACATCCCCAGCGATCCTGTCCTTGTGCTGACAGTTGTAAGCAACAGAAATATAATACACAAGCATTGCAAAAAGACACAGTTTCAGATACATTTATCATGCCCATGTCTATGCAGACGCTGCATTTACCAAATATTTAACCTTCGGCATTCTGCTCACTGACATTTTTCTAGCCCAATTTTATATAGATGTGTTCCTGTACTTAAGTCTGTCTTAACTGGATGTTAAAAAATAACCAAGCCAGAGGTGCACTGCTCATCAGAAAACCTCTGCCACAGCTGGATTAAGATGCTTCACCAGGGGAAACCCTTGGCTTTTAACACACTGTTCTCAGCACATGAATTAGGCTCAGCCCTCATGCATTTTCTGCTGCGTAGCAAGTCAGTATTCCCTTCTCCAGAGGGTGAAGTGCACATGACAGTACATAAAGCCACCAAAATGTGAGCAAGACAGAATAAAAAGGTCACCTTTGTCTCTTTGATGAGGTACAATGTCACGAAGGGCAGCGTGTATCTGAAATATAAATGCTTGCTGCCCACAAACCACTCATAAGCATTTGTGATTTAATGGCTGTCAATAAAGCGCCACTGACACCGCAGGGGTGAACTGTGAAGAATCCAAACCACACGAACCAGCCTTTCCCGAGCTCCTGGCCAGCTAAATTGCCTGGGTATTATCTTTGAAACCAAATTCTATTCTTTCTCTCACTCATCCTCACAGCGTGGCACTTCTGAGGTTACTCATATTCCAATCTCTGGGGCTGATGCTGTGGCTGCTTTTAAAATGACAGAAATCACCTCTTGTAACACCAACAACCCCTAAAAACCCCAGCGTGGATCTGCCAGGAGCTGGAAGCCAAATAACTGCAAGAAATTGAATTCCCAGAAGTGACTCTGGGATGGTTTTCTTCATTACAGCAAAGAGCCTAAGATACGAAGTTTGCTGTTGAAAATCATATCCCAGCACTTCACAGCCAGATTATATCCCTCTGTTATTAAAAGAAAGGGAAACCTGGACTTCGAAGGAATGCAGAGGAAAATGGACCACAGTCCATGAACTTCTGGTATAACACCAAGATGTTGAGGATGTATGTGTATAGACTCTCCCCCATCTAAATCAGAATATTTTCTGAGGAGCAAGATTCTGAGGGATTTGGATAGTTTTCTAAGAAATTTTTAATTGCTGCTATGAAATGCCCTTTACAAAATTATTAAAATATTATTATAAAATATAAAACCTCCAATAAGCCACTTATTTGATGGGCACTGATTGTGCAGCTTAGATCTTTAGTATTCAGCTTTGCAAATGCAAATACACAGTGAAAATAAATCTGTGTTTACCCTATAATTAATTCATCAAAATAAAGGTAATTTATTGGTATTACCCACTCATGTGACTTTCAGGGGTTTATACTGAGAGGAAAGATCCTTCTGGATTTTGTTGTTGTTTTACAAGGATTACCCTGCATGTTTACACAGCACATCCTCTGCTCAGGGCGTGAGCGTGTCCAGAGTCCTCCAAAACCCACTCAGTGCCCGCTTGGCACCGCTGGGGATGGAATGGAGACAAAGCCACATCAGTGCCAGGTGCTGCTTCCCTGGAGAAGTAAATTTCTTCACTGGAAACCTGATGTCAACAGCCGTTACCTCACACTGAGTTTCCCTGCCAGAGCGAGGCCTGTTTAAAAGCTCCACAGGACATTAAAAATGTCATTGATTTTTCTCTCTTTGGCGCTCAGTCAGTTTGAAAGTCAGCATAATTCAATATCTTTCTCCTGGTTCCATTAGCAAAGAAAGGAATCCATGCTTCAATCTATGCTGCCTTATTGGAAAAAGTAATTTAATTTTACATCTGAAAGTGTGCCAACATCAGCATAAAGGCGTACACTGTATACATCAGATTTAATTTATGAATTCTGCATTTTGTCAAGCCAGAATGACATGCTGTCTAAAATCAATGAGAGTGTCCAAGCTCACTATGAAGGTACTTATATATATTCTTATTATTTCAGATATTTTATGTCCTAGCTGGAGTTTTTGATGATTTCTCTCCTTGCTATAAAATATTAATGACACAGTCTCTAGAAAAGTTCATGTTGCAGCAAACTTGCAGAAGAGCTCAGGCACATCATTTACTTACCACTGATTCATGCCCTAATTTTTTCTCTCTGTTATAAATAAACTTCCACTGATACTTCCCTTAAGCAGAAGGGATTTTCCATACAGATCTGATGTGTCCAGAATGACAAGTTAAATAAGAATCCCCCCATGCAGAGCCTCTGTTTTATTAGAGATCTGGTTAACACAGCCAAGTCCTCTGTGAAGAAGAAAAACGCATTTTGCTGTTATAGCTAATGAGTTAATTTCAAATAAATGAAATAAAATGCTCCACAGCAGCACAAACCCTGCTCTCTCCTGCAGATCACCCTTAAGGCAAACAAATGCAAAATGACTTCTTTAAAAAGGGGTGGAGATGGTGCCTCTTCAAACGCCCAGCTCTCAGGAACACCCCACAGAGCCAGGCCCCCAATCTCCGTGCTCCTGTTGTAACATTTGTCTTCATGGAACTGAGAAAAAATAAGAGCTGCAGGCCAGGATTTCCAAATGACATTTGATCACTTAACTTCTTTCAACCCATTGAACAAATATCAAATATAAGGCAAAACACACCCCGGAAGATTTATGGCCACTGAGTCAGCAGCGAATGTTCCCTCGCTGCCTTCTCACTCCTGTGCAATGCATTTCATCATACAAATGGCTTGGGTGTTTATGCCAGATGTAAGATTAGATAATTACTCATCCAAGTCCTGGATGTCAACTCTTTTTGGTGATAAAAAATTTATTCCAAATGCCCCATTTATAATCAGTTGACTTGCAAAAGCATTCTGGTGTTCTGCAGTGATACATCTCGGGATGTAATTCCGTGCGGGAGCACGCTGTGTTTGTGATGTCGGCCCTTTCCAGCACAGAATTCTCTGTCTGCAAAATAGGGACAATGCTATTGACCTCTGGAAAGCAATTTCAAAGCCAATGATGAGGTGCCAGATATTATTAATTAAGCCTAAAGTAGGGATGGAGCAAGAGAACGGTGATTCCCGTGCGCTGATTCCCAGAAAATCCTGCTGCTCTTGTGCGTGACGTGCCAGAGACACAAATTAAAGCAAACAGGAAAAAACAACGCAGTACCTTTAAAAATCATTTTACAGGCAGACATGTAACTACAAGCAGATTCAAAGATTATGCAGTGGGGCACATTAAAGACTTTACTGGAACCTCAAATTCACAATTACTGACATTGATGCCCACGGAACAAGATGCTGGAGGGATAAAAGGGGCTCTGTGATTGGGGTAAGTGCTCTTTTAAAGGAAAACCCCTTTAGTTACTCAGAAAGATCCCATCCTAATTCCCACTGTCACTTGTCCTTTGCAGAATTGCAGAGGATAATGGCGGGTTTAGGGGTTTATGCTTTTTCCTTAAACGATAATCAAAATGTTTTAGCTATTCTGTTTCACATTAAAGTCCCTAATGCATTCTGTTCTACTGAGCCACATAGTTATTTCAGTCATTCTTAATAAATAACAGTTGCCAGTAGTAGTTAAGCCAACAGATCTGAATTATTTATAGTGTTGAGGAACAGAACAGCAGATAAAATACATTAGGGCTTTGGGTTGTTCTGGCCTGAACGACACAATGGCAGCCTTTAGATGTTTTTCACCAGGCTGTGAAATATTCTGTTTCCAATCCTGGTTTAAAAGATTTCCTAAAGAGGCAGCAGCCAAACCTCCAGCTATCCATCTTCAATAATCGCAGTCACGAGCAGCAGGTGAGAGAATCTCCAAGCACTGGCACAAAGCTTGATTTAATTGGACACGTTAAATGGCTACTTAGGATTAATCCTAAATTATTATAAATAAGTAGAACGTACTTATTTACATATTATTTAGCATGGATCTAAATATTCCAGTAAATGATTTAAAATAGTGTTGAATTTAAATGTTTCTCTTCTCCCCTTGCCTATAATGCTCCTTCCCTTCAGGAAAAATGCCAAGATATCACCTACATTTTACAATGGCAAATCCAACTTCACATTCCAGGCTGGAGCGTGGCAACCCCAGCCCCTGTCACTCCTTTTTAAGAGGCCACATCACGAAACATTGAATGCACAAAAAACAACAGGGACAGAAATTATCTTGACATTAACTTGACAAATTACGTTACACACAGATGTTGAGTTTAATGCTCTTTGTAGCTTAAAAGAGGCATTCCAGTATCTGTCCTGATGGGCTGCTGGGATAATGTGCCTCTGCTGGGCTGTGTCTGGCTGGAAATTTGTGGGAATATCTGACTTTCCCACCTTGTGCTGGCATCACAGGGGACTGCACCAGTGAGGAATTCACTGTACAATCGATTCACCAGGAGAATTGTGCCCACCAACGCCAAGGAGAGATTTACACTCAGATGCTGCAGGGAGAAGAACTGGGGGAGTAGTTGTAGCAACAGAAGCTTCAACCAAACAGTTTTCCTTTTATAGCTCACCTTCCACTTCCTATATGGATCTATTTACAGCAGGAAATGCTGCAAATTGCAGCATCTCTAAGGAGTAAAAAGAATTAAAAAACAACAACAGAAAGAAGATTTGGAGAGGTAAAAACCCAACCTGACTTTCTCCTACCAAATAGTAATGCAATGGAGGAGGAATAACACTGAAATAGAGAAGAATAACACTTGGAGGCCATGCCAGGTTATGGAGGCCTCTGGAAGTGGCTCCATGATGTCTCTGACTGGAGGAATGAGCCACAGCACCCCAGGGAGGGCCAGGCTCGAGTGGCAGGGTCTCGGTGCTTCCCTGCTCCCCCGTCCTTGGCTCAGCCTCCCTCCCCTCCCAGTTCCGCGGTTTATTGAGGATCTATGCTCTGAGCTTTCCGAGGTGGGGGAGATTACATGAGGTCCAAAGCTGAAAATGTGGCTTTCCATGGGGCCAGGCAGGTCCTGAGCCCGTGGAACACAGAGCCTGCCTGCAGTACACAGCTGAATTTAGCTCTTTTTGCTCACAAAGGCTCTAGGAATTGATTCCCAACAAGCTGGGGATTTTGAACAACTCTGAAGTGCTGCAGCCTCTCTCCTGTCCTAGAAAGTACAGGGAATTATTTAAAACTTGGGACACATGTCTTAAAATTATTCCCAGCCCCATTTAAAAACAGATCTGTGCACATATTCCAATCACTGTTATAAGGTGAACTGGAAAAAAAGATCTGTCACCTTTTATAGCTGTGACATTACAAAGGAGAGGAGATTATGGGCATTGGTTCTCTACCATGGACTTCCCAACACTACACAAATTCTCCCTGCCTATTCATGAAAATTTGGGACTTTGTTTATGCAGCAGAATCAGTCTTGTCTTTAAGTCTTATTTGTTGCATTTGATTTTCTATGAGATTATCACATTCAAATCACCCATTTCAGAGGTGACAACTCTGCCCCAATCGAGTGCAGCTCATGTAAGAATTACCCAACAGCTCTGCTTTCCCTCTCCCCCTCCATAAAGAAGATTGTCAACTTTTCCCCTAAGCTTATTATCAAACCTGTGATCTCTTCAGAAGAGGGACAAGCTCTAAATATAAGAAAGAATCTGTTACGTAATACCCCGAGCAAGGAGGCAGCACACAACAGTCTGTAGACAACACGAGCCTGAGTCCATCAAAAGTGGAAAAGGGAGGAAAATCTGAGACATTGCCCAGTGCCAGGCCTTGGGTCCGTCCCGTGCAGAGCCAAACCCACAGAGAACATGGAATCATGTGCAAAACTTAAGGGTTCATCTCTGAGGAAGATAAACAAACGCCAACAGGTGACATTATCTGGAAGTTGATTCAGGATGTGGCAGAAATTTACTCAGATCAGAAGAAATCTTCCTCAAACACGAGGAGGACTTGTTTGAAGCTGCCTGAACCTGGATTGTAAATAATGCACTGGTGAGGACTGACTCAGCCCCGTGATGAGTAGGCTCAAAGCTGCTTCCAGTGGAGCAGTGTCACAGCTCTAATCAGCAGTTAAGAGAGTTCCTCGGGAGCCACGCTATCAATTACTCCGGTAATACATATTCAGGGAGGCAGGGACACCAGACAGAGAGAATACCAAATCAAAACATTAATAAAAAATAAGGAACCTTTGGAGACAAATTATTATCTTCTATGTCTACAGTGCTTTGTGCGTTCCCGAAGGATTTAGAATCTAAAAATAAATGATTGCTTCTACCAGCACTGACATCCAAGCTACCTTGGATGAAAAGCAGCAAATTGCTAACCGTGGATAGCAACATTACACAACTGTTTTGAACAAACAGCAAGAAATGGACCATGCTGGAAAGAACAGCAGGACTCTACACAGAAATTGAGGCTAAAATTTAACCAGAATAATGTGAATATCACCTTGATTTTCTACACATGTGATGGGATAAAAATGAGAACTGTCTGCCTTGATATTTCATCCTCAGTCTCCATCATCCTTCTCTCATCATTCTTTAGCACCATACTGAGACACTGCCTTGAAGGAAAATACTCAACATCTGCAGCTGAAATACATTTTTATGTATATATACACACATAAATGTGTTTAAATATGAGCAGTCACCAGAGATTCCTTGGGAAAAGAAAGAGGGAAGATTCCTAGAGCAGGTAGAACATGAAAGGTCACACAAAACCATGTAGCTAAACCAGAAATTATTAAAACTCTGGGCTAAGTAATGTTTTGAAAATAAATTCAATCAATTCTGTCTCCAAAACACACAATAGTAATGATGTTGGTAGATAAAATCATCTAACAATGATTAAAACAATAAAGAGCCAATGGGCCTCTGTAAGGCACAGTCCTGGATTAAGGGCAGCAGTAAATTAGAATAGTAATTATAAAAGCACAGAAGAACAAGTTCAGGAGAAGGCAATCAAGGAAAGATCAAGTACAAGTAGGTTTTCTTAGCTGGAACAGAGATTTCTGTGAAAGAGTTTAGAGAAGAGCCGTAAAAGTGCAAGAATTTTTACCCGTCAACAAAGGACCAAATGTAAAAAAAGAAAATCAGTATTCAAAATCCACACTGGAAATGACAATGAATTATTTTTGCTGGGTTTATCTGTAAAACTGCTAATAGCACACAATTGGATCTATCAGAAGTACAGTCAGGCAGCACCAAGATTCCTCAAGGGCAGGGGGTTTTAAATCAAAATACAGGTGGTGCACCCGCCTGAGTGAGCTTTTTAATGAGGCATGGAGGCGACATAAGAGACACAACTGCAACGGGTTAGATTGAAAAGAATATAGCAAGGAAAAAATAAAGATTAGGAACACCAGCTGAGCTCTGAGATAACACAGGAGAAGTTACTGTTAAAGCAAGATTTGAGTTATAATAACCCAGCAGTGGTAAATTGGAAGATGTAACATGATAGGAGCCTGAGCACTGCTCCCAGTTCTGGGGCTGACAAATGACACCTCTGCCAGCAAATCATTTAATCCCTGCACATCCATCCATCTAGGAGTCAAAGAGGTTTATTGCCTTAAAACTTTGGAAGAATACCATGAAATTTAATTTATTAATACCTGAAAATGAAGCTTTAATCCTCGGGTAGAAGGTGCTGAGGAAGGACAAGGTATTTACAAAGTTACCACTACCTTGTAAAATATTTTTGTATTTTGTTCAGTGAATCCTCATCTGTTTCTGTCCTGTTTCAGTTCATGACTCCACAACACTTCTTGACGTAGAGATGTTAAAAAACAATAATGGATCGATGGCAAAACTCTCACTTTTATCAAAACTTGGGGTTTTCTAATACTTAATGTGTTTTTTTTTAAATCAGGGCTGGTTATGTCATCATCAGCCATCCCACATTTTTGTTGAAATCATTCATTTGATTTGTAGATTTTTAGAAGTACCAAGGACAGGGAGAAAATCGCTTCATTCCCAAATAAAGCTCAGCAAAGCTGGAGCCTGAGCACTGATTTACTTTCACCTGGCTGAGATGGCAGCAAAGGAAAACAATAAAACAGAGACATAAGAAACCACCAAAGAGAACGAAACCTGATGGCCAGCAGAGTGGAGTTGCCCTCACTGTGCCATTCAGAGCCCGGCCAGACCGAGCTCTCTCACCCTCGGGGGCAGCCTGTGGCAGGAGGGCTGAGAAATCCAATTAGGAAAACTTCCCAGGCTCCCTGTTTCCAGCTGGATATTAATTCTTGATATTTAGGAGAACTTGTCAAGAACAATTGCACAGTTCCTCCTGAGCCTTCAGCTCTGAGTCACCATCACATTAGGGAAAGGTGAGCTTCATTGACACAGCGCAGGAGGGTAAATTACCTGGGTTTTTTTTAAGGTCTCATGTAGCCTTTAAGGGACCACTTTATTTATTGATTGATTGATTGATTGATTGATTGATTGTTGCATTTCTTGGATCTTCCCTTTTTTTAAAAAAGAACTATGAGAGTGTCATTAATCTTCACAGGGATCAATCATATTCCTGGACATGAGGGAAAGAGGTTTCCATGTTTGGTGGAGAACTTTGTATCTCTGGTACTTTCCTGCAGGAATGGTTTAAAAGAACAAAGGGATATTCCTTTAGGGTTCTTCCTCCTGCAAAATGTATTGCCCCTATCTTCCTAGCAAGGAAAGTGGGAAAACTGGAAAGAAATATTTAGCATTTATAGCCATTTCTTAAATACAGATCTAATCTAGTCAGAAAGAAAAATGTCCATTTTGATAGCAAGTTTTATTTAGGCTAAAAAAGGAATATACGTGGCCCTTTTAGTACACATGTTCAGTTTAATGTGATCTCAGTCGAAAACAAAAGTGAATATTACTGATTTTAACACCTCACTGATCAAAGCTCTTCTCTGACGCAGGGAACAAGAAAAATTAGCAGGGAAAAGAACAGAGGACATGAAAAATTTGCAGGGAAAAGAACAATAAAGTACAATAAGACACGTCTGAGTAACTGCTCAGGTTCTGATATCTGCAAAACCTGACCAAGAGAGAAAGAAAGAAAAAGAAAGAAATGAAAAAATTAATGGAATGGTTGAGATTAATTTGCCTACTTGCTGCTACAATAATTAAAGACCTCTTTCTTATCATGTGAATGTCTCGGGCATCCCATTCATGAGGGAGATTGACACACTGATACATTTTACTTCCAAGTTAGAATGGATTTCTCTTCCATTGCAGCCACTCTGGAATATATTGAAGGAAAATAGAGCAGAAGACTGATAAGAGCAAGAAACAGTGAATACCATTTAGTCAGGACTGCAAAGAATTCACATCCTGGATCCACCTTTGATTAAGGAGCAAGATGGCAGCAGGAACTGGACATTTCTCCTCTCTGTCTTTTCCATGGATCTTTTCTCCCTCCCACAACCCAGCCCTTGCCCACACCATTCAAACCAGCTCTGCCTTGTGTTGCCCAAGGATGACAATTAACAGAGAAGACCTCCAACATTTTCCTTGCACACCCTTCCAGCCAGACCTCTTTCCTCCAAAAGGGATTGTTGTGAAGTGATGGTGCAGAAAAAGACATGGAATGTGAAATGGTCAGGAAATAGGGGAAATTAAAGGAATAAAACCCCTGGCTGTGCTCCAGGTTGTTCCAATAATCTGTCTATATTTATTTCCTTCAAAATCTCCCTATTGGAATAAAATGCCTGTTGAAATATCACATATTTTAAAATCTAAAGCAGCAACCAATTAAAAAAAAATAAAAAGAAAGTAAACCCCCAGATTTCTCACTCCGTGTATTTAATACGAGGTTGTTTCCTGATGAAACCCTTAGTAAGTGGGAGTACTCAGGGAGACACTTGGATTTACATAAATTTGAGACAGAAAAATGCTGTTAGAGTAAGTCCATGGCACTGCCTGCTTGGGGTTGAGTCTTCCAGTAGAAATTACTCCAGGCAGCAGACAGACACAGCGCTGAGTCTCAGGCAAAATTCATAATTAACTTCAGAGTGTGTCCTTAAAACCAGTCATTGCCCTCCCCTTTGCAACATTAGCACAATATTTACAGCTTGTTCATGCACAATATGCCAACTCTTCAGTTATTATTTTACCTGGCTTTTAAGTCCATTTTATCATTGCCACACGAATTTTAAATATGACTCCCTGCCATTCCTGATAACTTGATTTTTACCCTTTTAAAAGGAACAGTACACATATCACAGCAACACTCAGCAGTTAATATAATTTAATGCAAAACTACACACAATTTGCAAAATGGATAGTGGAATTTATTTAAGAGTTCTGCTAGACTCAACTTGATATAGTGCATCATCATGCAGTGGAATAGGTAATAACTTTGGATTTTTTCCTCATAATGGCCAGTAAATTCAAATTCTAATAATTCTTCTATAAGAAATTCATCTGCTAAAGACCCAGGTGAAGCATAAGCCACTCACCAGAAGATACCGAGGTTCTCAGCTTGGCAAATGCAGAAGAGATTTAAAAGAATCATCCATTTGCTTTTTTGGCACAAAAATCCCAACATTCCATGAGCAATTTCTAAGAGATCCAGGATGGAAATAGCAAGGAGCACACCCAGCAATGCCTGGTGAAGAGTTTACCAAAGGGACAGAGAGAAAGTGGCAGAACAAGACCCAAACACGCACCCCAATTCTCACAGCCAGACGACTCCAGGGCAAGGTGTGTTCTTCCAGCCACTCCTGTCTTTTTTCTGGTTTCAATTTCATTTCTCTTTTGGGGGAACAAAAAAAAAAACAAACCATGCAGATTTGAAAAGAGATGTGTAAGATGAATGTATGAAGGCTTTGGAGGCTGCAATAAAAAACACCAGATGGCTGAGGAGTGACTGCACGCCCCAGTTCACTTCTGGGCCCCTGGTCCTGTTCCGAGGCCGATGACGCCAGCAGAGCCCCTCCAGTGACTTCCAGCCCGAGGATCACAGATTATCCCACATGTGCTGGAGAGGAGAGGCCTTGCACAGGCTGGGGTTGCTCACTCCTCAAGCTGCAGCCATTCCCGGCATCCTACAGGATTCAAGGATAAGGTCTGTTTTCTGATATTTTGTTCTCCAACTGAATTACTTCAGCTGCAATAAAGATTTTAACTTTAAAGATGCAAATCAGAGAGCAGTGAGAAGGATTAAAAGTTTAGAAAATGTTGCCCATGAATAAATGATGATGACTGAGGAAACACCAGAATTCACACACGGAACAACGAGGCCGAGGAAGATTTGATACTGTTTCCTGTGCTAACGAGGAAGGGATAAACATGACTGACAAAATTAACAGAAGGCATTCAGACTGGGCACTAGGAAAACTTTCCACCTGTAGCTCCCATCACCAAGACCTGGAATAGCCTTGCAGAACGAGGCTGTGGGATCTCCACTGCCAGGATTTGAGTCGAGGTCAGAAAAGGAGCTCCCAGGATGGGGTTTAGATTTAGTGAGTTCTACCTTGAGGTAGAAACATGGACTCAATGACCTCCTGAGCTGCTTTTCAGCCCTATTTTCTATGGCTTTTCTATTCTATTAAAAACATGTGAAATTTCCCTTAGCTCTTTTTTCCTTAAAGGAAGGAGGGTAATTCAAGAGACACCGGATCTCCAGAGCATAGTCCTTAATTAATTAACCTCATAACGTAACCTGCAGTCACATTGTGCAGTGTGGTGTGTGTGCCCCCTCCAGCGCCTGCCCTACATTCCAGTGTCTTCTGCCTCTGGAATGTGGAGCTGGATCACAAAGAGAGTGGTGTGGCCTAACTCTCTGGGAAATCAATGGGAATTCAGGTGACTAACTAGGAATTGTAATCAGGCCCTTAATCCAAAGCAATAGAAAGATATGCCTTTGGAATCCGATTAGCTGCTTAATAATTCAAAACAGGCACCCAGTAATATATTGACTGCCTGGGAAAAGGCATCTTTTTCTGAGGCCCAGAGTCTCACATTTCCCCTGAACTCCCAAGGAAAGAGAAGCCACCCCTCAGTCAAAGCAAAATCCACGAGGCGTCTACGCTGGATGTAACATTTTGGGGTTGTTCTCAGTCAGGGCTGCTCACTTACGGCTGTAAAATTCTGCAGGGCTGAAGAACCAGCTCTTCTACACCTCGTTGTAAAGAACCGTTCTGTAATGATTTCAATTCTTCTAAGACTTCTCTGCCCTATTAAAAATTTTTTTAAATCATTGTTACAGGGTAGCATCTCTCACACAGGCACAGCTTTGGGGGCATTACTTTGGCAACACCCTTGGCTGATGCCCTGCTCTCATCCCAGCTGCTGACAACCAGAACTGAGAGACTTAATTACTGCACCTTTCAACAAGGATTTCATTTTATTTTTGTTCTTTCTGCTGCAAATGCCCATGAATCAGAGGGTCACTTTAAGCACAGAATTCAATTTAATTATACTCAAAGGCATTTTTATCATTAAACAGGTCAACTTATTAAGAAATACCTTGATTATGAATAATGGAAAGCCTGGCAGGCAATCCAGGAAAGTTTCACTCTGAAAGCTCCTACATCCATTTGTTTAGATTTGTTTACTTAGCACTGGGCAAGGTCCCACTGAATGAACACGACAGCATTAACTGAAACTGCATTCAATATTTAATTCGAAGTAGATTTTAATGTTTATTTATTGATTTTTTAAAAATGAGAATATTTACCAGTATTTCTAAAATGGATTATTAATTTCTAATAAAGGTAGGGAATGAGAAAAGCAATACAAAAGGTCACTGACTGAGAATATGACACTGAACTTGATCTGGCAACATCCTTCCCAAGGTGCAGAGTGATTCCATAGAATCAGGCCCATCCCTCAGCTAGGATTAGATCCTTTCTCAGGTAGGACACTGTTTTAATTACATGCCAGGGAGGATGTCTCTGATGGACTATCCTCATCTGAACCAGATCTAAATAGAAAAATCCACGCTGTTCATGAAAGCCTTGATGTGCAACGTAGAAGAGAGTAAACATTCTGGAGAAAAACCATTCTGGATAGGAGGGAACAGAAGAAAAGGAAAGCTATTTTCATGCTTGGGTCTTTTCAAGGCAAGCATTTGCATATTTTTGCTCTATTTCGTATGCAACTCCGTGTAACATGATTTCTGTGCTATTTATAAGGCTAAGTAGTCAAGTAACTGTGTGTTTTATATATCCCCTTCCTTTATGCTCCCCATTTTCATTAACTGTTTGCTTTCTAGTAGTTCAACAGGCCTAGAACTCATCTATTTGTTTAACTGTATGGTCAATACTAATTTGAAAACTGGTTGTTATTTTTAACCACTTGCTGCATGTATAAAAAAGAATTAATTCTATTATTTTAAGCTAAAGGCTTTAAAAGGTAATTACAGGAGGATGCAAGGCAAGAAGTAAATACGAGATTTTACTGATTTCCAAAAGGTTTTTACCTTCATCTGTATGTCCTTGTGACACAGAAAGGGAATCAAACTGCAGAGATAAAAAGCTGTTACCTGAAAGGAGCCTGATGGCAAAGCCAGTTTGTCTCTGGACACAGAGGCATGTGGAACACTTTCCTAATTCTCCCAGGATTACTTTATGACCCTGATCATAGATAACCACAAACACACAGATAGCTCAAACGGAAGAACTGGAAGCAATTTCTGTTCTTGGAAGAAAGTTGTCTTTAGCTGATTCATGAGGGTATCCAGACACAAGAGTAGGAGCTCTCACAACCCACAAAGACAACGTGCCATTACCACAACCCTGGATTCTCATACTTCATTTTCAACTTCCTTTTCTACATAAAATCAAACATCACACAGCTCCAGCACCACAGAACTGTCAGAAAACCAGGACCACATGGGTTTTATTTGCCATAAATTGCTGCTTATGGCAGCTGATCTCAGAGGTTCATGAGGCTTGGTTTTATCCGGAGAACTGATGCATTATCTTCCCTTAAATAGAGAAGTTTATTTAAAAAGGGCTATATCCAGTTCCTCTCACATCAGTTGCTGGTGTTCCTTTCTCTCCCATGGCCTCATCTCTCTCCTCTCCCAGCTTTGTAGCAACCCCTCAGCTGAGGTTGTTACTCTCCTGTCCAGACTGAGAAGAGCAGCAGATTTCCCGGTAATGGATTCATCTGCTGCTCTGCGATGATCTATTTTTGCTCAGATGATTCAATTTAATGTTCCTACAGCATACAAGACCGACCTAAGCTCTCTCAGGTGATGACCTAAGGAGTAACATTACTTTCATTAGTCACAAAAAATTTCCTAGATTAAATCTCTTACGGAAACAAGTCTGAATGAAAAAAAGAAACAAACAGTGAAAATTCACAAACTTGCTGCTGCAAAGTGACACTGAAGTGGCACTAAAATGTGCTTAATAGTCTTAACAGTTAGGTCTCATATATTTTTCAGCTATTAGGTAGCTGATCATTGTTTGTTTGGACACGATAGCAAAGACATTTCAAATGGCACAGCACTTGGATATTTAATTGGAATTCTCTGCAGGAATTTGCCATATTTTTTGTCACCATTCTCACAAATTCCTGAGGCAGCTCTGTAAATAAGGTCACCACAAAGAAACTGGGCTGTGCATGAACAGAACAGAGCAGCACTTGCTTCTTGTGCTGCCTGCTCACCCTCCTGACTTCTGCATGTGCCCCGTGCAGCCCTTCTGCAGCTCTGCCCGTGGTTTGGCAGGTGGCAGTGACAAGAATCCCAGTGATGTCATCTCTGTCACTCAGCACTTCCGAGGACACCATCCCTGTCATCTCCACGCTAATGAGGAGCACACCAAGTGCTGCAGCACTTTCCAAATGCTGAACAGGGTAAAGGAGCCACAAAGGCAAAGCAGGAGCGAGGGATGGTGGTGATGGAAAGCCCCAGTCCCTCCCAAAAGTGCAGGAATACACGGATATGTGTTGGAAGTTTCGGGATCTGGGCTGTCTTTTCTTGCATTCCCCTGGAATTTCAAGTGGTCACTACTGAGCCCTGCAGAAAATGCTTCCTGACCCGAGGAATTTACAATTTCAATATTGAAATTGTCAGTCAAGAGGAGAGGAAAGAAGGGCAAGAGAAGTGAAGCATTAAAGGCATGAAAAGAATAATGATTTGCCACCCAGGTTAGTTCCACTGTTCGGGATGTTGATTTCTATTCAAATATTGTTTAGATTATTATTATGAAATTAGGACAGGTAACAAGAGGAACTTCCAAACACAGAGGTCTAAGCCACAACCAAACTGTGCTACAAATCAGCAGCATTCAGAATGAGAAGATTTCTAATGAAATATTAGTCTTGCTGCCACATATGTCAGTCCCTAAACTTAGGGAAAGGAACACCCAGAATATAAATTGGACTCAAGGCAAAAGCAGCTGCAAAGCAAAGAATGAGCTGATTTGACACTTGCTAAAAAAAGTTCATTAATCAGAGGAGAAATATTTATGCTTTCAAGTCAGAATACCAGACTTGAAAAACCAAATATCTGCATAAATTCCTCATTGTGTCTCCAGACTTTCAGCCACAACACAACTATTTCTGTGAAAAACGTGATTACACAATTTTGTCTGTGTGTGTGTGTGTGTTAACAATTAGTGAGAGTGGAATTAACAGATGTCCCATATCAAGAGATCTAAAAAATGCCACACAGGTAACATGAAGAATATTTCGAGCTGACACTGGACCACTTACTAAAAACAGATCATGTTTTGTATCTTCTGAAAGTGGTAGATATAACCTGCAAGTTGGAATTCATTTTATACTGCATAATTTCTTCCTATTGAATTTGAGTGGTTCTTTAAAAAGCAAATTATTTGCGATGGGTGTTTTTAATGGGAATTTTGAAAAAATAGCCAATATCTAATCTTAAAGTTCTCCTGAATTTCTGTTGCTATAACAACGCATGAAACCCATTTTGTCTGTGAGGACATCTGTAGCTATTTTTACAGGCAACAGCTGGATTTGTCTGTCTGAATTTCACTTAGTGAAGGAAAAAGTGTTTTATTTGCTGCCTTTGAACAAGCTTTTAATATAATGACAAATGTCAGAGCCCAGCAGGCTCAGTAGCTGAATAATCTGGTATAAAACATGTATTACATGGCAAAACTGTAAATTAAGCAACAATTTGATTAAAAGCAGTGAGACTCTCACACTCCCCCCATGCACAGACACCACCTCCTCCCAGATTTAGCACTGGAACAACAAGGGCACAACAAGTCTTTAAAAATGAGATCTTTGATCTCAGGAGATGCCACCTTTGTACTTTAAGTTTGTCTAAAATTCACCAATAGAGAAGACCAAGAGTCTGACTTGCAATTTCCTGTAGAATGAGATGTGTCAGGCACCTGGGAACATCCAGCATTCTGAGATGCCCAAATCCACTGAAAATGTAACAGCCAACCTTTCTCATCCTTCTCTACACAACTTTCTCACACAATAAAAGCAGCAAATCAAGTCAGTGATGAACATGCAGATTTCTCCATAAATAACTGAGCTCTCTCAGCACCTCGCAGGATTAGGCTTTGTGTAACCTTGCCCCCAAATTACAGATATCTGTAAGAATGGAAAGAGAAATTTGGGGCTCAGACATCCAGGCAACACCCAAATTGGCACCGAGAGAAGGCCTTTTTAGTTTAAAACTCCACTGTATGTTGTGCAGGATGTATTTATTATGATTATTATTATCATTATTGCACATAATTTAGAATATAGGATCATTAGCACGGATCCCTGGAGTGAATTGCTCGAGGATTAGGGAAGAATGAGCTATATCCTAATGCTGATTACAAAGCACTGCTCCCGTGTGTGGGGAAAGCCTGCTGGAAGCTGCACCCCAGCCCCCCCAGGCACAGCAGCCTCCAGTGGTGCAGAGCCTTTCAGAGTATGAGGAGTCACAAAGGGCTACATGGATTCCTGAAAAATTCCCTCCTGCTGTTTGCGAAAAGACCTGTTACTGATGAACTGAAACCACAAACAGAAATAGCACAGAGATGCCGCTGGGATGTTGGAAATACACAATGTATGCATTACACAAAGGCAGGAACTGCACCTCTGCCTGGGGCACAGGGATTAGGAGAATATTTGCTTTATTTTTCAAACAAAAGAGAGGAGGGCATGGCATTTTGTGAGCAGGATCCTGTATATTTTTTCTTTCTGACTTTAGCTGTAAATACATAATTACTGTAAATGCATTCAACACCTACACGACTTCTAAACCAGCACAGAGCTGTTCCTATTGCATGTGCTGATCAATAATTACCAATTTCATGCAGAGACAGGTAAATTGCCAGTGCTTCACCCCAGGACACTTCGTGCTCAGACAGACGCCTACAGTTTAAAGGCAACAGTTTGCAACACAAAAGGCAAAACCAGTCTCGAAATTTTAGTTAATAATTTGCTTCCAGCTGATTGCTCGCCACATCAAGATGTACGAGTTCTTACTGCAAAAGTACTGATATGACTTGGATGTCAAGGAGATTCACAGCCCAGCGGCAGACAATACTTTTGTTGACACTTTCTAAGCTGAATTTATTGGAAAGCTTCCTGAAGAGAGGAGAAATATTCAATTACCCAATAAATATCAAAGAACATGCTTGGTGCTGCTGTTCTTCCCTTGGACAGGAATTCCAGGCTTTGAAGTGTGACCTTTTTTCAGGCCTACTGGAGTCTGTGTTTAAATTGTGTACTGCAGAATTGGACACAGTGCTGAGCTCAGGAGTGATTTCCATGCGGGTTCATCCACAACGCGGGAAGCAGCACAGAAAGTAGAGACTAAAAGGCCCAAGGCAGGAGTTTTTCAACAATTCTCTAAAAGAACAAACCAAGCCCTAAAAAAAGATTAAGAGCAGGGATATGAAACAATTGAAATTTAATATCCGAACTCTGCCAGGCTGAGGAGCACCTGGATGCTGTGCTGTTGTTAGTAAGGGAATAAAGGAAAATAACACCGAGAATAAAACTGCCTTGGAATGCAGCCAGGACCAAGCAGAGAAATTGTGTCCCAGGATTCATGAGCCACATGAAGGCTCATCTGAAGGGCCACTCATTAATTGATTGCTCTGTTGATCTTCAAGATATGAGGCCAACAGACCCAGCAAAGTGTAGGGATGTGACAGGGTGGGCACGGAGTGGAAAGCAACTTATTTGTTAGGATATGGCAGAAAACAAGTAGTTCAAGCAACTTAAAGAATTGGAGAATGACCTTGTGTTAATCAGGTTAGCATGCCCGAGGGAGTGGGAGGGAAATCTCCTTACTTAATAAGATCAGTCTTGATTTTAGAGATAATAGGGACATAATTACAAATTGGCGAGGATGATGTGACCTCCAACCCATCTTTTAAATCCTCATCTCAAGATACTTAATGAACCTAGTGAAAGTGGGAAATAAAATAGAGTAAGGAACAGTGATCAGAACCAAAGCTTGGTGGAGAAGCCTTCGACAACCACACTGAATTTTGAGGAACTGGGAGAAACATTTTAACACCATGTGGAAGAAGATCCATATGCAGCAAAACCTTTTAACACATCTTGTAAAGCAAATTACTTCAATACACTCACACTTTAACAGTGTCGTTTGCAGCTTTAACACACAAAATGAGAGCAAAACAGAGAGAAAATGAGCTGGTCTTTCTTTGTAGCAACCTCCACACACATCTTCTTGGATAACCTTCCCAAAAATGTGGCCTTTGCTGTCTACTCTTTATATTCACTGCGGCTGTTAAAATGGGTTTTGGAAGTAAACTCTCAGCAATCAATCTTTAGAAACACAACAGGACCTGGGTTTTGCACAGAGGGATCCAAACATCTGTAACCCTGCAGGTGCTGCCATCTGCTCAGGCATTCCAATTTGTACCCACAAATACAAAGCTCTTTCAGGCACTATAAATACCTTTGGCTTAATATTTTGGTAATTTTATGCATGTTTTGAAAGTCAAAACCTTCTGCACAAACGTTAGAAAAAGATGTATGTGTTAGAAAAGGGAGGGAGAGGTTTAGAACGGATATTGGGAAGGAATTCTTCCCTGTGAGGGTTTGAATTGCAGAGAGAGGATTGCTGCCAGCAGTGACTGACCTTGAATTAGGCCTCAACACTTTAGAAAACCCTTGAAGTTTCCTCATTTCCAGACCATCAGCATTCAAAACACGAGTGACACTGATCCCCCATGTGCAGAATTCTGAAAAGTTACCTTTAAACAACAGGATCAAAGTAACACCACAGCATTACTAAATCTCTTTACTACTGTTTTTTCCAGATGAATTATTTAATATCAAAACCAAAGAAAAAAATTCTAACCTAGTGACTTCAGGGTGACATTGCTCTCTGTTCCCAATTACTATGTGATCCTCAAGCTGAAATCAAAAGTTGCTACATAAATTTAATGCTATTTAAGAAATCTAGGGTTTAAAGACACTTAAAGCAAAAATAACAATAGAGCATAGCTTGGGGGGAAAAAGAAATCAGTGGAAAGCCATGAATTTTCTCAGTGTTCCATCCTTCACGTCACAAATAATCTCTCTGGAGATACAAACACACAGGCAAAATTCGATTAATGCTCTCAAAGTGACAAGAGTGGTTAAAAATAATAAAATTAAGCCATTTCAATCAGAAAGCATTGCCAAAAGGTGCATCCAGTGAAGGCCAGCACTGATTCCAAGGCCTGGCCACTCTGACTGGGAAGGATCCCACTTAATTTGCCCAGAATGTTCCTAAACCTCCTGGGTCTGTCCTGAGCCATCCCCTCCTGCCGGAGCCCCCAGAGGTGCTGGAAGCTCTTCCCAGATCTCTCTGGCTGAAGACTGGGTTGCTATGATATATTTCTATGGAATAATAGGGGGGAAAAAAAGGTGGAAAATGTGAAGATTGCAGACATGTTCCCTGGAAAAAGCATATTTGATCACAGGATGTCAGCAGCAATCCTGACCTATGAATTCCTTACCAAAAGAAGTTCTTCCCACTGTTGGTTCCAATTTATGCTCCTTTTGAGATGAATCCAAAAAAATAAAGGAGAAAAGAGGGGAAACGAAACAAGTATTTTGTTGAAAAAATACTAAGGCACTATAGAAAGAGTTTTTCTGTTGTTATGGAAACCCAGAAAGCACAGGCTAGGAAAAAGAAAAGTGAATAAAGAAGCAATTTCAGCTGTAAATATAAACACGTCCGTGCTTCCCGGAAAAAGTCCTTCCAAAAGATTTTGTTGACGCTGTGCATCCAAGCAACTGCAAACTACAAATACTTCCCCAGAGAAACACAGATATAAAATTTGAAATCCACTGTAACAACATAATAAACAGGATAAGGAATAAAAAACCAGATGGAGTTATCAAAGTGTTGTCTTCACACCCACAAAGAAGCAGTTTGCTGAAAATGCAGAGAACTTCAGACGTTCTGTTTTAAGCAATTGATAGAGTGGTGGGAAAGGACAGGAGAAAAATAGTTCTCTGCTCCTTTCCCACATTTGTATTTGCATTTCATACATTTTGAGCAGGTAGCCAAAGAAATAATTGTGCTCTCTGAACGTAAATGACTTACGAAAAATTGGTTGTTTTATATGAAGCTACTCTGAATATGAAGAATAGAATGCAAAAATCTCTATTATCTGTTAGTCTATTGTGCTTTGCACATGCAAAGTTAATTTAAATCTATTTCCGGACACAGTCCTAAGTTGCATCAAAAAATAATGGTGATTAAGTGCACAGATATAACCAAGTCTTGGCTTTAAAATTCTCATTCTGTCATTAGGTGATTCCTAATGAAATGGCACAAATCAGTCCTGCTAATGGCACAATGCTCTGATGTACTTGGGAAATCTGCACTGCTCAGGTACCCTGGAACTTGTCAGCCCAGGATGAGGATGGATCCTTTAGGGAAGAGCTCCCAAAAGCAGCCCCTTCCCTTTGGAAGAACAGAGGTGCCTGCACTGAAAACACCTTTCCACTGCTTGAGAAAGAAAAAAAATTGGATTTTTTTACTTATAGCAATGATCTCCTGCACATGTAAATCAACAACAGGACAAGAGAGGGTTTGTCGTCAATTCTAAATATTCAGGGGGTAGATTGTTGGTGAGTCCTAAGTGGTTTTAGCACCAAACATCCTGCCTGCACCTACTGAACAATTACTGCTGCTGCTGGAATCATGGGCAGAAAATCACCTGCACACATCCAACAGGCACTTCTCTAAATCAGCCAGTCTTGAAAACACTTTCTCTTCCTCACCAAAACAAAACACCAAAAAAAAAAGTCCTCCAAGGGCAGCAGACCACAGAGTTCACATTATGGACCCAGTGACTTCTAAATTCATTCTGGAAAGAAAACTATTTTTACTGCAGCCATCCATCACTCACCCAGCTCAGGAGCTTTTTACTCCCTGCAGGGCAAAGTCTCTTCGTCCTCGCTTCTGTCATTTTAAACCACAGAAGGGAGCAAATCACACCCCTCAGACTGGGGGTTTATTCTTTCTTAGACCAAATTTTTAAGTCATTTTGTGGCTGGGAACTCTGAACTCAAGGATCTGAGCTGTGCTGACAGTAATGGTACCAGTTAAGGAAAATCACTGAACTCTTTGTGCACATACATTTGTACATAAATAAATAAAAATCAAGCAATATTCACAGAGATGTTATCTCTGTAGTAATAGAAAAAGACTGAACTGCACTAAATTACTGGGATTAACTTTGGTTTATTGATTCCATGCTCTTGCATACACCTTTAGCTCCAAATTCCTGACAAACTCCTTAATATTCTTTTAGTAAAACTCAGAAATAGAAGCATGGATCTTAGCAGGATCTAATGGGACTTTTTTTGTGGGGAAAAAAAAAAAAACAAGTGAAGGAAAATTCGTGTGATTTTTCAAACTGGAGCATTTTACCTCATTTTGTGAGGATACTCACAGAAAGCCACCCTGTTTTCCAAAATACAGCTGCACACACACAAAGCCAAGGGTTTATATATTTAAGAACACGAAAGTGCCCCAGTGAAATACTGTCACCTCTCTATTTGAGGCCCTGTATCTCCAGAAATACAGCTTCAAATTCTAGTGTGAAGTGAACATTCCCCTTGAACATCCTGGTGGGCACCTTCACTGCCAGTTCTGAGCCAGGAGCACAACAATTACAACAAAGAACCTGAGGAACTGGTCCCAGAAAATGTATTTTCCTTTGGGTCAAGTGGGAGCAGGACTTGAGAAGCACCAAGATGGTGTCCCTGCTGCCATCCTGTCCCTACTGCACTCATTTCTCTGGGGCACAGAATTGGTTCAATCTCTGCCACAAAAGATACAATGCACCGATTTATCCCTAATTAAGGATGAAGTAGAGAAACAACATTTGATTGTTATTTACCTTTCGACATCTGTCGGCCTCTTTCAAACACAGTGATTTGAAAGGAGAGAAGAAACCTCACTAATTGCTCTCAGAGCTGTGTGAAGAGTTCAGGCTTTCTGTTTCTGGGTTTTTGTAGGGAAGAGCTGTGTTTCAGACGTAGTGTGTGTTGCTATGGTAATTATTATTTTACTGAATGGTATACATTCAGAACTGATTTCATATTGTCAGACAGCAATTAAACAGATTAGGCTGTGTATACTCACAGTTCTGAAATATTTCCAGTTTGTTTTAAGTCTTAGGGCATGTGAAAAGCACTGGCCTGGGATGTGAAATATCAATTCAAAGGGCAGCACAGGTTTCCTCTTCTACTCACAGGCCAGGGTATTTAAGAGCAGGACATTTTGGGGCCTCAGTTCCCACTCTGTCTCCTCATCTCCTGCTGCAGACTTGAAATCTCTCTTTCCAGATGGCTGCAGCAGCAGCTCCAGTCACTATCCAAAATTGAACATACTGGCTTCCATCTCCCATTATCACCCTGCTCCTCAGAAGTTTTCACTTGCTGGCCACTGAAAAAACCTCAATGAAGGGAAATTATTTACCTCATCCTGCAGTCCCTTTGCCACCATCCAGCCTCTGAAGGCAGGTTGGCATCACTGCACCCCAGTTTGGTCCCCAGGACACGTGGGCAACAGAACCAAAGCATGAAGTGCTCACTCTTCACCACAAACTCTCTGATTCCAGGACCAACAAGTCCCTCAGGCTGACAATCGTTTCCAGATTTATCCAGCCCTCTCAGGTTATAGAAACACAAAAGAAGTCAAGGGAGAAAAACAGGAAGCAACATGATTTAATTTTCCTGAGAGATTCCACGTATCTCAGAGTAACTAGAGAGACAATATTCCCCCAGGACACAAATGATGCTAAAATTTGTGTAACCAAACCCAAGAAAACCTTTGGAATTTTATTTGCTAGGTCTTAGCTTGGCATAGGAAGAAATTATAGCAGCCAGGCTAGGAAGTTAAGAAAACTCAGGCTTGTGCTCAGCTTTAATACAGGTTTTCTTTGGTAAACCAATCAATTCCAGAATCCCATTTTACCCTGTGCTAAGAAATAACTCAAGACAAAAGTTAATCCATGTGAGTAGGGATAGTCATGGAGATGAATGATGAGTTTGAAAACTCTTGGATGAGAAACACTTGAAAAATGTCCAGAACTGTCAGGAAGGGAAGGAGCTGTGCAGCTTGTGAACAAAGGATAATAATCTCCAAAAAAAGAGCAAATGGAGCCTCAGTTCTCTAGGCCCATGGCTGGATATGTGCAATAATACAGGTAAAAATAGGGTGTAGCTTTTAGCTTTATGGGGAGGACACCTGACAGACACAGAACAGCAAGAGAGATGATAAGATTATCTAATTATCCATATATTTTCCTGGTCATTCTCTCTCTCAAGTAAATTATTTTCATAGGTTGACATATTACAGTTTGTGGGAGCAGGTCAGTGAGGAGATCAGGAATGAGTCAGCACTGGAAGGCTGATGGAAACATTAATCTTGAAGAAAGTTAAAGGATGAGAGGAAAACAGAATCATCCAAGATCAGAGAGGATATAATGGGCACAGAGGGTCTGAAAGGTGAACAGACTGATGGCTGCACAAGGGAACATCAGCTTGCAGGAAGCTGGCACAGCACAGGCCATCAACAAAGAGGAAACAAATTGACCAAAATAAGATAGAACCTTGAAAATGAGGATAAAAATAATTTGGATTCCAAAAGGAGACATAATTTACCCAAAGGATGTCATGTCCTGGCAACGTGAGTGAAGCAATTGTACAGCATTTGCTGTTTCTCCTGGTGATAAGGAATCAACATAATCTGGGCATTTCAGACAGTTCACAAAGGATTTGGCATCCAGTCAGGAAAGTCTTGACTTATCTTTTTGTCCCAGTTCCCAACTCTGTGAACAGCGGGGGCTTTGTGTGCCACCAGTGGATTGCTAAGATAGCCAGGTTGTTCACAACAGCACTCACTGCCCAAAATCACCAAAACAAGAACGACTTTTTAAAGCCTTTTGGATCAAGCTGTCATGTCTGTAAAATACACTTTGCTGGGTATCCCTGACATATGGTCAGAATAATTTGAGTTGTTTTCCTAAATACAACCTTCTCTTAAGGCAAATTTACTGTGCAAGAGCTATGGAGGGGAAAATGATGCAAAACGAATCAGTATTCAGTTCCAAGGGAACTTACAATACATATTTAATTTTAATAGATACTGAAACTCTCTGTTGGGCTTAAATTCAGGCTAATTATGACTCAACCAAAATGGTGATTCTTTCCCTTTCCTATGCGTTTGAGAAAATTTGGGTTTGTCTGGAGAGAACAGGGGAGTACAGACAAGGTCGTTCACCTTCAGCTGCTGAAAGGGCTCCAAGGAAGAACCTGAACTGTAATTTCTGCCTCTGGAAAAGAACCCAAATAGTTAACTGGTGGCAGGATTCCACAACACGAGTTTAGGAAAGCTCATAATCCCCAGCTTTCCAAAAGGGCCACCACATTAAAATGCAGTGGTGAAGGAACAGATCATTCTTTAAGGCCACACGGGCAGCTGAAGTGATTGTCACAGCAGTGTCCCCAGCTTTTCCTTAAAATGGTTCTAACAACATCCCTCAGCCTTTGCCGAGTTAACTTGCAGTTAGCCCGTGTGAGGCTGAGCTCAAAGTTATTTTAGGAGCCAACTGGAAAGGAGATTCAGCCTTTTTAAAAATGGAATTGTTTTCTCTGGTTTAAGACTGTTTCCATGGAGAGACCACAGCATATGAACATCTTTAGGCCAAGTGCTTTGCTGCAGGCTTATCTGAATGGAAGCACCACAGGAGGAAGGATAATTGAGGCCAGTTGTTTAAAATTCATGGGCCTCCTCCTATACTTAACTCAGGAGCAATTTATTTTCATTATTTTGATCTGTTAAGCATTTAAAAGTTAAACAGTTCTGCACACACCTTCTCTTAAGTGACATACCTTAATATAATATTTACTCAGGGTAGAATAAGCTTAGTGGCAGCAATGTCATGCTGTTGGGTGAGGGTGACAAAGTGGCAGGAAAATCACACTGTAGATTAATGTAAAGGGATGCATGAGGGAAAGAAACATCCATCCTAAATTCACATACAAAACAGTAGGCTCTGAACAGAGTATTGCCTCTTGGGAGAAGCATTCTTCTGAGTTATAATGAATAGGTCTATTAAAAAGGCAGTTTA
>WEIT01019411.1:25880-39282 GCA_013389985.1 Dryoscopus gambensis | reverse complement strand
GTTGTTCAGAATGTGGTCAGGCTTGCGTTCATTTCACTGGATGCTACACCATTACGAAATCCATTCTGAAATCTCTTCTTGCCTTCAATATAATTGGGAAAATAACAGAGCTCCAGCAGCAAAAGCCTTGCTGTATGTGTAATGAAGATCTGGGATCAAACATCTCAACAGATTCTCTTAAAATAAGTGTATTATAATTTCCTAGATTATTACCTGCCAAAGCTCAGTGGGTGGGCTCTGAAGGCCTACGCTGTCAGGAATCCCAGGTTCTTACAATCCTGTCATATCTGTCTGCATCCACCCCCTCAGTGTTTCCAGTTTCCCTTCTTCTGCTTCTGAAAGTAATTCCCTTGGTAGCTGTCACATTAAGATATTGGGATACAGCCTTCCCACTGCACTTTAGGATTCCAGCTGAACCTGATTGTCAACTTCACTAACAGAAAGTGAGTACAACCTCCTCCAGTGCCTTGAGATTAATTTGCCTTGAGCTAATGAAAGTCAATTTCTAATTTCAACCCTTAATTGTGATCAATAGGGCTTGAATGGAACTTATCCAGGCAAACAGGGAGAGAACTGATAGGCAGAATCCATATCCAATGTGGCCATTTAGGATTATGTGCCAGCCAGATTGGGTTCTTCAGGTTTAGGTATTTTTCAGAAACAGGGAGATGACAGCTCAGAGTTATCGCAGGAGCAAGCCTGGTGAAGTTGAAGAGCACAGTAAATGGGTTTAGAGTCACACCTATAATCACTGTTATTCACATAAATGGGCGTTCCATGAGGTGCCTCATACACTTCACTGGNTACACTGCACTGGGAGAGGGCTGTTCCTTGCTGGTGTTAAGGCCTAAATCCTGACCAAGCCATCACCTCTGACTCTTCACTCCCTCACTTTTACTCTAAATCACCTTAGTGCAAGGACAGCTTATTTCAGTTCTTATGGCATTCTCTGAGACACAGCAGGGAGGAAAACGTCACAATCCTCCTGCATTCTTAATTCTGAACAAACCAAACGACCACAAGACCTTACATACACACACTATAACACCATTCAACCATTTCTGTACTTTTAATAAGCTTACAATCAGGTTATTTTTAACTCAGAAAACACATTTTATCTTACTGGTGGCTCATGGGCAAGCTTGTTGGCTACAGATAAAAACTGTTCTAGACAGGAGCAGGGCTGTGCACTTGTGTGCTTTTTTTCTTATTATTGAACACCACGGACAATATTTTGCAGAGATAAAATAATCAGAACTATATTTTCAAGCCTGATAGCAAGGGCAACACTTCCCAAAGTGCTTTGTTTACGCTGCTGTTTTTCAGAAACTTTCCCAGTTTGTTGTTCCCACCAGTGTTATGATGAGGGCAACAATTTTAGACACTTCAGTGTAAAATTTCCTTATCGTGTCACTTCCCCTTGCTCTAAGTGAGACTGGCAGCTTGTATTTGCTACTCATACTCACAGTAGTAGTCTCCTCTTTTCACAGATAGTACTACAATGGTTTTGTAACTGCACACAGAAAGCAACACTAAAAATGTCAGTAAAATTAATCAGCCTTGCATCTTTTTTAAAAATACTGCCTTATCAGGCGTGTATTTTGGTTTTCCTCAGATTATGGTTACAACAAATGAATAATGAACCTTTGCAAGCAAATACAGAGAGAGGCATCATCCTCATACAATCGACTGTGTTCACACAACAGAGATGTGTAAACTATCTTTGGATCCAGGAGGTGGAAAAGAACAGATGAATCTGTGGAGAAGAATAATACTTGTGGAATGTTTTCTTTTACAGGCTATCCAAGCATGTGGGCTGGAACATGGAATTGGGGGAGTTACAAATATACTTAATATACTATAGTGTATATACTATATAAATATACTTAATGCTGTAAATTCCTTGTTTTGATATTAAGTCAGCACATCACTCCACATTTCAGTTCTGCCAGCAACAAGCAGAGAACTTGCAGAACAAGCAGATCCTTTACAATTACAAACCTAATTACCAACTCCTCTTAGATACCAGAAAGAACAAATCTACTCATTACCAATCCCATCCCAATTGGTGCAAGTTCATCAGCACCACACTCAGGGTAACTCACCATGTCAGTGTCCTTGTGTTTGTTATGAGATCTCTAAAATACGAGGAATTCTTATTTCCCACGTCTAAAACAACAATAGGAACTGGGAGAGAATGATAGATTTATCTTTTCAAGCTGCTCCTGGAAACCTAAAAGCATCTATAGCTGCTTAGACCACAGAAACACTGGATGAACAAGACAATTTGGACCATGTGTTTACCTTGTCAGACTTCCTTTGTCATGGAAGAAACACTTTACACTGGCAAAAGAGAATGGTGAAACTTGAGCAAGGTGACAATTCTATAAATCCATAGCTATGATATTTCAGCTGTTGCACTACAGCTATGCCATTGAATAAATATGGGAGTATGGTTGGGAAAAAGGTGTAGCTTTCCCCAAGGAATCAAACGGAATATCCAGTTTTTCACCTTGCAGAGGGAGAAGTGCTGTAGTTTGTATCGATTTCAGCTGTCCAGCCTTTAACTGGAACTGATTGGGTGATTAGGTGCAATCAGTGTTTTACTGGGAGGTTTAAACACAGCCTGTTAGGTGGGGAGCTGGCAGGTAACCGAAGTGATCATCCTGGCAATTCCTTTTAATTGTTTGAGCTGATCCAATGTTTCAGGTCTAATTACTCTCACAATTTTATTTTTAAAATTATTTTCAATTGACACTGTGTCTATTACATTTCTTCATTCTGCCCCTTTCTTGTTGAAGTGTTGACTGGTGACTGCTGTGTCTGTTGGAAAACAACCCCACTGAAATTTCAGACTGTTCTTTTCTTAAGGAAAGTTTCCAAGCTCCTTGATTGCAGAGTAAAAGTCTAAAATGTTTCAAAGCGTATTTTTCAGAAGCAAACCAGAGTTCCTTCTCAATTATTTTAAATTTACATAAGTTGTATCATTTTGAGCTAAGTTGTGATACAGTGATTAGTTGGTTTGACAGCACTTTCTAATTCACCTTTTCTTTTGCACATTCTTGTTGCAGGAATTTTTAAGACATTTTAAAATGCCATTTTTAGATGGGATTTTTCTAGAGGCACAAGGAAAGCACTTGTCAAACAAGACTCCCAGCTGGATTTGTATTTGTAGCAGCAGCACAATATAATTATCATTTAATTTATAACTACAGAAAGACAATAAAACTTTATCATGGAACGGGCAGAGAGCGGGGAGAAAAGATCAAGAATGAGAAGGATTTTCTTAAGTGGAGAAGAATTTTTGAATGTTTACTTTTAAACCAAAAGTGACTTGCTCTTTTCTTTTTTGTCCCCCTGTAAATTTTGCAACCTCCTGCCCTGCTTTATGTATTTATCCTTCCTTTTTCCTAGAAAAGTAAAACAAATCATCTTCCTGAAAAAAAAGGATAAATATAGAGTCAATTAATTAACTCAGTTCTGAGACATAAGGGTTTATGAAACTGGAGGATGTGTTAGTTTATTCTTGGATTTAAAAGCAGCAACTTTTTGAGGGTCATATCCTGTGCCTTTTTATTCAGCCCAAACTTCCTTTGACATAACTTGGAAGTCCTTGACATGCAAAAAATGCGGATTAACCTCCACACACACTGTGTAGCTCAGCACTTCCCTGGAACTTCCCCGGTTTATTGTTGCTACCAGGATCACTACCAGGGTTTAACACCTCTGCATGTTTTCTGTTCTATCTGCCAGACAGCCACAGGCAAAATGAACACTGTCATACCTCTTACACCACTGAAAGGAGACAGTTGAATTATTTTATCAGTCTTTCCAAAAAACCTTAGAGTGCAGCCTAAAACAGCTCCCTGAAAAGCATCTGGAGCTGGTAGTAGGATATTAATAGCAAACCTACATGAAAGCAAGAGCATGAGAAAGCACCAGATCCTTCTCTAAAGCAACAGCACAGCCCCGATACCTCGCAGTGATGTCAAAGCACAAACACAGCCCTGGGCAACCAACTTCAGCTCGGGAACTTGGCCATGATAAAGAAATTGGGGAGTTTCTCTATTTTGCAAAGCCCTTTCACAGACTGACAGTGATGCTCTAAGGAATGGGTGGGTGGGTCGCTCAGGTTTGTGGTATTGTTTAACTCTTTCTTCCTCTTTCTGTTTTATTATTTCATACTACCTTGACGAGCTGGGTTTCACATCTTTATAAACATAAAGCAGACTTCCTCAAAGTGCTTTCCTTTTTCTTTCTGTACTTCCTGAACAGATGTTCTTTGCTATCTCTGTTTCAGAAAAATAAAAAATAATAGCCTCCCCACAAGTTGTAAATTCCAGACTTAATATTTTAGAGTTTATTCCTGTTAAGATGCACAGACAGACCATGGAAACAGGAATTGCATGACTTCATCAGTTTTCAGAGGACAATAAATTAAATGGAATAATTTTTAATATCTTAACGCAAAACTATCTTTCTATTAAGTAAATCATATATTTTGTACTACATAAAACATATATCTTGTGATTGGTTTCTTAAAGCTACTTAATACAGAATTACATTAGCAGATATGGCAGAACAGCTTTTTTAAAGAATGATAATCTAAATATTTAGAGTTCATTGCTTTCTGCATTCAATTTTCAACCAGCTAGGATGAATTTAAGAAGTATTTTTCAGATTTATTGCATTCTACTCTATATACACTCTGTTGACAAAACATTCGACTTGCATCTCCCAAGACATAGGAAGAGTTTGTAAAATTTGGGGGAGAAGAGAAATATTTTGTAGGATATTTAGTAATTTTGTAGGATAAACTATTTTTTCTCTAATCCCCAGAGCCAGATTTAGAACTTTGTGGCTTGGCTCATGTTTTTGGAGATGACTTTATTGTATGTCATGGACAGCATGAGCACTTAGGAAAACAAAGTGAATGTGAATTGTGGGGTGCTAAACCAGAAGTATCTAAAAGCCAAAAACGCTTCTCTAAAATTAGTATACAATGTAACTGGTGGGATTTGAAGCATTCTGTATGATCATTCGGGTCATTTCTAATCAGCCAAACTGAGAGAGGTTGACATCAGTGAGGAAAGTTCCAAGCTGAGCAATGCTCTGGGGAAGGGGAGCAGTTACTTAATGCAGGCTCAGCTCCTCTCCAGCCTGGACGTCCATCCCCAGAACCTGCAGCTGCTTTTCCCCACTCACCCCACTGGGAACTGCACCAGTTTTACACTGAGATAACTCTGTTTATATAGAAGACAATTATTTCCATTGATTTACACGGTTTGTACGGCTGAGGTAAAAGGTTAAAAGCTCACACTTCTGTTTTATTAGTGCTCATTTCTACTGGGGGCACGTTCACCAGCAATTCACTTCAGGTTTGGATCAATTAATTTTCTGCTAAAGTCTGATACCTTGTATATTTTAAAATCTGAATTTTTTGGAGTGTCTAGAAGAGGAGAGATGAAGTTCATGTTACACCAGGTAGGTCCCTCACTCTCTGAGATGCAAACTCCAGCGAGAAAGCAGAACTAAGAACAACCCAACACCCCCACTGTTCTGCAAGCACAAAGTGCCTCTGCCCCAAATAGGAGTGTTCCTCTAATCACCAGAAATACTGAGCTTCTGACTTCCCGTTACCAAACATTTAGGTTTTTACCCAGCTTTTCAGAAGAAAGTGGTAATAAGAGAGCTCAGAGCATTAACTCTTTTTAAAGAGGGACCTTTAGAAATAAATACATGAATTCAATCATATTTGCCTCAAACACAACAATGAGATGACAAAAGAGTATATAAATATAGAAATAAAAAAACTTATAGGAAAAGCTTGGAAAAGCCTCAGTTTAAAATACATGTCATGCTGTGTATAAGTGTGCACCATTAGTTTACAACTTACTAAATTCCTACTTTTTATGCAGGTTGGAATTGTAGATAATTTATCACTGTTGTCAGCTGGGCCCAGAGGTTCCAACAGGAACTGAATGTTTCCCTGGATTTTCAGGTGATCTATTACAAACCAACAAAACAAATATCTTATTTTTAATATTTATTTTGTCCAGAAAAAGAAAACGTGTAACTATTTGTTGAATTCTCAGCTAGAGCATGGGGGTTTCAGCCTTGCAGAACTTTGAGCTAGGACTGAAAGGAGCAGAATCACTCTGGCAGCTAATTAATCTAACATGCAGAGCACTGTGTTTGTAACACTAACGAGGAACAACTCACCACGTTCATTTCAGCTCTCTGAACCTCGGTAAGAAGGTCGTAGCCTGAGGTGAAAGCAACAGCCCTCGAGACAGTGCCAAGAAGTTAAAATGCCAAGGGCCTATTTTTACATGCTGCTTCTATTTTTAGTTACACTGTGATGGAAGTACAGAGCCTATGAAAAAATCATTTTCTCAAACGAGAGAAAGTACTCAAATTCTTTACCGTAAATGAAGAGCAGAAGAAAATAAACTTGAAAAGTTGATAGGTACAATTTAAAGTCTTTACTGGATCATCAAAGGCCAGCAAAAATAGCTTCAAAATCATATCCTCTGAGAAAATGATGGAGCTGCCCACAATTTTACCCAATTAATCAAATATTCCTTTTCTTGTAATTACAATTTCCCACTTCAGGTTTGTGCGCATCCAAGCCCATTTTCCCATGATCAAAGTTTAGGAGCCCACTTTGTAATCCTTCCGTGCCACCGAAACCCATCCAGCCCCAGAGTGCACAGAGAGTTCAGAGCTGTGAGCGGCACCGCAGCTTCGAATGCTGCCTCAGTTACTCAATCATTACTTGCCCTCAGCTGTTTTCCATCCAATATAAACATAAACTGAGGTAATCCTGCAATCTGGTTAACTTGTTTAACTTCTGTATTAATTATAGAAGTACCCAAGGGCAGCTATTTCCCACGCACTCCTAATTTATGGCTCTGATGATTACTTCTTTATAAAATGTCTTATTAAAGGCGGGTAATGTTGTTTCTTCCTAATGAAGTACAAAGGCACGGCAGAAATGTTTCTGTAAAACAAGTCCACAGTCTGCAATCATTTTATCTAATCACTAGTGTGTTATAACAACAAAAATCTGGAATATTTGGTTAGTAATTGAGATTTCAGCCAAGCCAAACAGGAGGTCCTGCACTGCAACATGTGGCAATGGCCATTTAGCAGTGTCATGGGTTCCTAACATGTCACACACACATATTGTCCAGGATACATTTATTTTTATAATCATTTTCATTACATAATCGTGATTGCATTGCATAAGACAGTCTTGCAGCATGCTTCAAAGAACATCTAATGTTTTAAACAGCTAACTCCATTTCATCCCACTTCTCACATCTTTCCTAGACAGCGAGGAGAAAACAAACCAAAAAAAGAGCAGGCACCAAACAATGGGAACAAAGAAAATGGTGTGGAACAGCCAGAGAATATTTCAGAGTATCAAATATATTAATAAATAGTATTCTCATTATCTGTGTACTGCATGCCTTGTTGCTTTTCCTTTTAATGTGATCATGTAAGCAATTTAGCCAGACAACAAAAATGAATGAGAGCAAACATCACTGACACAGCAGCCAAGGCACTGAAACTTCTGCTCACATAATCCAAAGCAAACTAAAAGTTTAACCTTCTATGAAAAGAACCACAACGAAGTCCTTCAAAGAACAGATGGAGAAATACTCTGCCACTGTTGAAGGCAATTACAGTGAGGGATTTTAAGGACAAAAATGTTCTATGCAGAGTGTTTTGTGCAAAAAAGAATTACCAAACAAACTCTCCAGAGGAATGAAGCTCATCACATCCAAAAGGTAGAGTCAAAAGTAGTTTCACACGATGGCCAATAAGATTTTCGTTTCAAGAGTGGTTGTGTAAGGTCCAAAAATATAACGTGCTAGCACAGATCTAATTCTTCAGTCAGTTTGTACTCAAGAACAAACAGCCTCACTTAGGAGGAGCAGAATCTGTGCAAATTGCTCTTGGGTCAAAAAAAATCTGGATGTGGAAAGCTTCTAACAGTGTTAATTCCCTTTAATGTGTTGTACTACCAGCAATGTTCATTGAAATAAAAGCACTGGAATGAATATATTTCCATAATCTGTTCACTGAGCATGATTTTTTTAATGCTATATAAAGCAACTTCCAAGGATAGTCACCCTTGTGCTTGAAAAACTCAGCATCCTTTTAATCATTAAATAGGAAGTTTGGAAATGTCACCTTATATGTTAACCATTACAGAATGTAAATCTGCAATTTAGATAGCTCATTTGAGCTGATATTCTTTTTAAAAATGAATATCAAAATATTTGATTTCCTTCAGTATTTTTAAAAGCGTGGGAGCACGAGCTGAATATGCCTTGGAAACAACAAGAAGAATCCCTCAATGTGTAGAGCATTAGTTGTGTTTTGAAAATGTTTATTTCTAAACACTACCTGTTTGTAGATTATAATGATTTCCAGGCTAAAGGGGATGAAACGTGTGTGCCATGACATCACCAGCATCAGAACATGGGTACTTTTTGAGAGTGACAAGGCTCTAACAGCAATACTGAAACTCTCTTGAATTTCTGCACACACTCCTGTGGGATGATTTAGGATTTCCCTACAGAGAAACACCAGGATTTCTAGCACCAAAATCCCTTGGGTCTGATGTCAGCATCCTCAGCCATACCCAGGCAGCTCAATAACCACCCTGCGGAAGGGATTCCTAATCTTGGAGGGGCTCCTGTGAGACATTAACCCCGCTACCACCTGGGGATGGGAAATCCCAGACTGGTTTGGGGTGGAAGGGAGCTTAAAGCTCATCCAGTGCCACCCCTGCCATGGCAGGGACACCTCCCACTGTCCCAGGCTGCTCCCAGCCCCATCCAGCCTGGCACTGGGCACTGCCAGGGATCCAGGGGCAGCCACAGCTTCCCTGGGCACCCTGTGCCAGGGCCTGCCCACCCTCACGGGGAAGGATTTCTTCCTAATATCTAATCCAAACTTACATTAGACTAAATATTCCTAATATGGAGTCTAAATATTCCTAATACGGAGTTTAAATTGAATGTTTTCTATCCAATCTCATTAACCATAGAAAATGCCCCAACCACGTGCACCCAATATCCACTCCTGCCATTCATTGTGGGCCCAGGCAACATTATCATTTCTATTGTAAAACCTCACAAAAGATGATGAAAAGAGCACCATGTTAAAAAGGATGCAAAGACTTTTTTGTTGGTCCCTCTGATTAATATTAGACATGGCAAGCAGTTAATTATATTTCTTAAAAGGGCTTTGAGATTGCAATCAATAGAATTGATTATAAAAGACAAATTATGAAGGAGGAAAATATCACAGCCTATTTAATATGATGCTAAGAAAGCCAATCCAGCATCTTATATGAATTTCAACTTAAAGTGACAACAATGCCAGCTTTCATATGATAGGGGTTAAGACAGCAAGTTTAAAACATGTGTATCTGCTTTTTAAAGGGAGAGAATTCCATGTCTCCACTCAAGAGATGAAGACAGCAGCAAGAACAATTTTCAAGAGCTTACTTTATAAATAAAAGGAGTTCTGCTCTTGGAAAATTACCATGAGAAGGTCTTCTTCAGCTGAAAATTGCAAGTTGAGGGGCAAAACCTCCATTCTCATTTAGTGCCCACATTTTACAGCACTGCAGTGTTAAAAGGACGAGCCTACATTGCTTTTCTTGATTTTTTTATAGTAAGGCTGTGGGAAATCCATAAGCAAAAAATATTTTCTCTCTTTAACAGAAAGGATCAAATAAAAAAAACTCACTTCAAATACTGCATTTTATTGGAATCTAAGTATTCTGTGAATGTTGCACAGTATTCTGTGAAGAAATCTAAAAGGGCAATGCTTAGAAGTTTTTCTTTTCATGTTCCAAGTCAAAGCAAGATTTTTGCAATCCTCAAAATAATCACGTTGTCATCAGGGACTTACTCAAGCACTTTAGATGACATAACAATAAATTTTAGTTTTATTTTACTTACCATCTTCTGCAAACTCAGCACTGGAGAAGCAGGGCTACTTCCTAAGCTTGCTCAAATGAAATCTGAATTCCTAAATGAACATTTGAAAGCAAAACTGTTGTACCAGCAAAATCACTGTAAGTAAACCTGAACCTAGAAATGATACCAACTACATCTATTCCCATCAAAGCTTGGGGGGAAAAAGAGAAAAAGAAAAGCAAGAAGAATATACAGTTGAATTTTTAAAAGAATTTCATCTGCACAGGAAAAAAAGTGTAGCAGCAAGACAAGTCTTTTCTTCCTGGTGACACAACTTGTAAGAGTCTGGCTGAGTCCTCTCTTGGCAAGCACAACTTTCCTGATTTGTTTTTCAGAGGTCTTGTCAAGAACCGGCTTTTAAAATGCATCATCTTTAATAAAAGTATCAGTGGGAAGAGAAGAGAGCATGATATGTAACTTTGTTACATCAAGTTAGAAACTTCTTCCTTTACAATGAGTCAGAAACCAGGTCTGCTCCTGGTTCAGCAGGAGCAAGTGATGGGGTCTCATATTTAATGTTTTAAGGCCTTGCTATGTTTGTTTCTACACAGAAACCATGTAAATTGAATATTTTCTCTTGAATAACATTGCAATAGCTGTCGCCTGAAAGTTAATTTTGTGGTTGGCAGCCAATGTTCCAAGGCAATCCCTTTCTGACTATTTTCTCCATCTAATGCACCTCCTATTGACGGGTTTCATTCTGTGGAGGGTCACTAAGAAAACACACAGTGCCCATTTTGTGGCATTTAGACAGATATAAAGATTACATTAATCTAATTTTCCAAGCATATGTTGCCTCTAGAAAAAAATAACAGGAACTGGAAACCAGAAAGGGGAATATGAGTCTGTTGGAAAAGAGCAGGAAAATCTCATAAATAAGAACTCTTTGATATTGATCTACACAGTGGCAGAAAACCATTATATTTTGTCATGATTAGCAATATGTTCTCATTTCTGAGATGGTCTTACTTTCCTCAAAAAGATTTAAAGCTCTGTGCTTAAAATAGCTGAAAAACAGCTGTTGGATTTTTCACAGCAATGGGTTTTATCCTCATGCTACATAGAATGCAAACCAGTTATTTGACTAATATATAGTTGCAGAAAACATGCCTTCAGAATAGAGTCTCTCCTGCTAATGACCAACCAAGGAAATATTCCCTTTTGCACGAGTTTTCATGTGCTTTTTTATTTGTTTTTTTTTTTTAACACTGTCATAGCTGCTTGGCACAAGAGCAGCTTTACTCATGTACATGAAGTTTCCCACCTCTGGAACCATCTGACCAGTTGAACCCTTGGCTGTAAAGGGTGAAAACATTCTGCTTTTGCCTGTTTTAGGGTCTTGTCATATTTTAAGTTTCTCTGGTGACTGGAGAGTGAACTAAAAATACAGTACTTTACCTGATGAATACTTTTGCATATTTGCACTTACCTCGGATGCCACCATCATTCAAGAAAAAACTATTTCAGTTTAGCTCTGTCTTAGAAGTTGTTAGATTTGGCTTATAATATTATTAAATAGGAAACTATTGTCTTACAACATGATCCCCCGCTCCCTTGATTTTGAGGTAGATATTGGTTTTTGCCTAGAGAAGGAAGCCTGCATTGATTTCACCACAAACAAAGCCAAGGGATGCTTCATTCAGTGGCCATCCAAAGATTCATACTGAAGGCTGAGAAAACCCAAAGAACCACAATCTGGCATGAGCTGTCTCTGTAAAAAAAGTCCTTTTTTTTTAACACTGTGGGTTTTGGTTTTTGTTTTTGTTTGTTTGTTTGTTTGTTTTGTTTTTTGTTGGTTTTTTTGTTGTTGTTGTTGTCGTTTGTTTGGGGTTTTTTGCTTATTAATTTCAGCCATGAATATGAGCTTCAGAAACTGGGGAATCTGGGGTATGGGAACAGACAGAGAGAGAAGGGGTGGGGGAGGAATTCCAGTTCAAAATAATTTCCCAGGTTTACTTGAAATAATACTTTCAAATAATCTGCTCCACGTCTAAAACTTTATTCCCACTAACGTGACTTTGGATTTCACAAGCCTGTTTAAAAATAACCCAACAAAACACGTCCTAAATAGGTAGAAGGGACTTGCCTCTCTGCTCTCTACCACATCCTATGAATGTGCTGCTGTATTCCAGAGACTTTCCAAAGGTGGCAGGGCGAGCATGTGTGAATAGGAGAGCTTTGTCCTCTGCAGCTATCATTGTGTTGTCCCTACCGTCCACAAACGCAGAAGGCAGATGAGAACTGGATAGAAACAGACCATGCAGTTGTAAAACCCGGTTCTTTTCTCTCTTTATTTATTTATTTCTGCGACTGAGTAACACCTCTCACTACAATTACCGGCTCAATGGCAGAAAAGCTCCTCGGTGTGCTGTGCAGATTTTCACAGCTTCATTTGTCTCCTCCTGTGGCATCAGTTTAAAAAGGTTCCTAAAGAATCGCCGCTAACAACCGTTTCTATTTCGAGCCTTCAAAGCCGGAGCTGAGCACAATACAAGGCACTGGTAACTGATCTTTAGGTTTCAGTCCACAGACTTTCCACACTGGGAATAGATCCCATCTGTTTCCTCTTTATGCACCAGCCTTTAGAAAGCACAGATCTGGAAACTGCCTCCGTACAGAACCGAGTATAGCCGGCTTTCCCCAGCTGACGGCAGAAAAATCCCCATGATTATGGATAGCTCTCTCCCAAGGTTTTCTACTCCTCTTTTCTGCCCGGTCTGTGAATACACGGTGTGGTTTTCTCCATGTGCGGTGGTTTTTTGGAAGGGTGAAGGGGGTGGACCGCCTCTCTTTCCTTGCCCCTTCTTTCCCCTTCTTGGCAGAGGTTTCCCCACGTACAAACCCTCACGGGGAACATTTCAATTTCAAGCCCCAGCACAAACAACCACAGGCAAACTCCGCTCCTGCTCTGGCACCAGAGCGAGAGACATTTCCCCCACCGCTCTCCCTCCCCAGCAAGCTGCTCTCCAGATGGATGCTCGTGGCTCTCCCTTGTCTCTTCCCTCCGCCTGTCCCGGCCAGAGGGAAGCAGAGGGCACAGAGCAGAGGATTCTCTGAGGCAGGGGCAGCCGCACAGAGCAGGACGCCGTGACCCCGGACTGCTCAGCATCACCGAAGTCCTGAACTCTTTTGCCTCGGGGATCTCCCCTGTCCTCGCTTCCCTCCCTCAGCCCCACACTGGGGGGTCCCCTCAGCCCCACACTGGGGAGTCCCTCAGCCTCACACGGGAGTGTCCCCTCAGCCCCACACCCTGCCCCGCTCCCCTCAGCCCGGCACTCACTACTTGTAGAGCTGCTGCAGGCAGAGGTCCAGGCACTCGCCCTCCACCTCCTCCTCCGTGATGTACTCCGAGAGCGGCCGGGGCAGCGAGGGCAGCGGCGGGGGCGGCGGCGGGGCGG
>WEIT01019411.1:1236-20540 GCA_013389985.1 Dryoscopus gambensis | reverse complement strand
GGGAGACAAGACATGCCAAAGAGATAAGGAGAATAAGCTACAGACATTCCAAAACCCCGGGTCATCTTGCACCTCCCCAAGGAGATAACCGACTACGCAAGGGAGGATACCGCAATCAACTTTGAAGAAAACCAGGCTTTGGAAACTAAAGGAAGTGTAAATTACTGTCTAAGCCTAATGAATATGTAACAACTTGAAAAGGTACTTAAGAACAAAGACCTCTTTGTAACTTTGTAGCTGTGTTGGGGTGAGAAAAGACCTCTCCCCCGCTACCCGCGCGTTATTTGCTCTTTGCCCTTTGCTCAATTATAATAAATTCTTGATACATTATTGGAATTTTTTGTTTAATTCTGAGTAACTTATAACATCCGGGTCTCATCCTTTTAAAAAGCTGTTATTTCCCTTCTGTGCTCTGCTGGAATATTTGTCTTACTGCCATGTCAGCTCTCTGTTTATTCCATTTCCCTCAAGGGTAAGAAAGCAGCAAACCATACTTCAAACTTCGGCACATGTATTTCATATAGAATTAACCAGTAAAGCCCATCTTAATGTGCCTTTCTAAAGAATTATTACCCTGAGTATGGCAAAGACAGTCTCTTTCGAGAAGCTGGAGCACAATGACTTGCCCTTGCAACTTTCCTATCTTCTTTTGTTCAGGAAAAAGTTGGGGTTCAAAAGAAGGCAGTAAGGATTTCACCTTTGTTGTTAATCCATGAAATATCTGAGAATAAATCTGATTCTAAATTCAGTCCACCCGTAAAATAACTAAAGGAATAGTAACTGAAATTTAACAGGAAAATGGTTGTATTATTTTAAATGTACTTTTCTCAGCTCTGTATTCAACACTCAGGTTAGTGGCCAAATCTCCTTTCCACACAAATCAATCACTTTGTGATTGACTTCAATAGGAGACTGATTTCCTACCTTGAACCTTGGCTACACCTTTGTACCTCCAGTTAAGCTATTTCTTCTCCATGTTTTCTTAAATTTATTCTTGTTAGAGCCTAGCTGGTTCCTCAGCATTTCATAATGGAAAAGGTGCAGAACACATCAAATCAGGAATAAATAAATTGTTATTTTCCCTGTCCAAATGAAAGAGTTTCAAAGCAGGACTCAGGGCTTGAGAATTCTCCTGTGACCGCAGTGTTTGCCCGTTGCCAAGGCCTGTGGTGGGATCTGGATTCTTGTTGTGGTGACAAAATAAGTTCCTCCACCACAAGTAAATGTTGTCCCCACCAAATGGAATAATTTCAAACTCAGCATGACAGTTAAAGCCCTTGGCTTTCAGCAAACTGGGACTTAAGCAGCAAATCAAACAACCCATTTTCTTTTTGATGCAGTGCCATGAGGATGGCTACTTAGAATCCTACTTTTTGTGCACTCATAAAATTCTCTTCTGCCCCTCGCTGTTGGGTACTGATGCTGTGACGTGCATGAGAATTCCAAGCACATATGGAAAAAAATCAACTCTCCATGGAAGATTTACTGGTGAGGCAACGGTCAAATTTTTTCTCTCTCTGCAATTCTGAGCCTGGAACAGCTTCCTTGTCTCCAGCAGATGAGAACGAAATCTGGCTCATTTAATCTAATTTTGTCTCCGCCAACAGATCCTTCTCTCAGTTCTGGTCTGCAGAGCTGATTTTTATAATAGCTTCAACAGGAAAAAAGGAGAGAAATATTAAAAAATCTCAGCATAGAGAGCCTCCAATGTTTCCTCTGGACATTTTGTAACTCCCACTGTTAACCAGTAACTGTGCATCTTTTTTATTTGAATAATGATGCCCATAACACTGGAAGCTGTAACATTTACTCAGCCAAAACCATTTATCTTGTTATAACAGGATCAGCATCTCAGCTGGGGCTTCTGGATGCTACTCTACTACAAACAAAATTAAAACCACAGTCAGCTGAAATTAATAGTATATGGGAGCTACACTGTTACTCTGCTCACACATGGAAGGACGTGTGGAGGGTGTTAAATCCCAGCACAATGCATTGAGAGAAATGGATTTTTCCATAATTACCAATCCCCTTAGATAGCAGCTATCACCAGGAACCAGGACAGCTCCCGAAAATATTGCTCCAGCATTCCTAATGGATGGTTTTCCTTGTGGCTACGTAGGCAAGAGCTCGGTGCCAGCTCCCCCCTCCTCCTGCACTGCAATACGTAGGAAGCCTTTATTCCCAAACGGGAGCGTTTGCTTGCTGACATCACATGCGGTAGGATCCTTTTGTTTGCCTGTGTCTCCTGCATTGAAATGTTTGTCTGAGTCACAGATCCCGCTGCCTCCCTTCCCCTATGTCATGCTGCTTGCTTCAGAGCTTCTCCCTGACTCACAGTTTTCAAATTTTGACACAGCCCGGTTTGCTGCATGGCAACTCAATACTTTTGCCTTTAATATTTTATTATGTAATTTTTATCTAAACCCTATAATGATGCAGAAACCACTGCCTTTTTTTTTCTTTTCCTTTTTTTTTTTTTTTGCAGCCTTTTTTGAATAGAGAGATTTTATGACTCAGATTCAGCACTGAATTTTGTTTCAAGGCAAAGTCAGTTTAGTGTATACTAAATTAAAAATTTAAGATAGTGACTCCCACAACTTGAATTCTCCATTTAGCTGCTGGCTGAGTTTCCTCAGCTCTAACGTTACCAAGTGCTCTGCCAAAAGGGGTCATCTCTGTGCATGTGTATAAACACTTCTCATAATTGAAGTAATTACTGTTTTGCAGCGCAGCACCTTTCTTCTCCTCTAATAATCTCCTCGATTTGTTTTCTCTTAATAAAAAGAGGACAAAAAGCTGCTGTGCTTTCAGTGTACATTCATTCTCTGGGTTTAGACTCTGGAGCTGCTGATATTGCTGGTGCCTAAGTCTGAGTTTCCTCTTTATTACAGCCACGAACAAAAGAGATCCTGATTACAGCAGAAATGAAATGAAATAAATGAAATGAAGAACATGGAAGTCAGGGCTATGCAGCAGTTTGGTTCAAGCCTGAGTTATGGTAAAATATTCCCTTTTACTGAGAGAGGAACATAAAATTATTGTGCTGGATTAAATCCTTTGTCCTTCAGACCCAGTCTTTCATCTGTTGTTGGCACTACAGGATAAATGAGAAGTTCAGAGCAGAGCTTTGATTGTCCTTGACCAAGGACTTTGCGGCAGGTGAGGGCTAAAGCCCCACTCTGGTGTGGCACTGAAAGCTGCATTTCTCTTCCAGCATCCACTGCCCGTGTCCTGCTCTGAGCCTGTGGTGAGCACAGAGCTGCATCCAACCTCCTTAAAATTCAGGTACACACAAAGCCAGACGACTGATCCACATGCCTGTCATTAAATGTGCTGTGCTAGAGGCTCTCATTTCATTGTCTTTTTACCCAGTGTCAAACGATGGAGTTGTAGCCCCCACACACCCCCCAAAAAACCCACCCAAGCAAAAAAAAACCCCAATCCCAAAGCTGAAGCCACTTGTTATAGAAAACATAGATTTTTATTATAAAAGAACAATTATGCCATACACAAAGGAATTTTGTGCCACAGAAATTTGCACGTTGCAGTCTCAATGTTAAAATAAAGTCCAGAGCAGGAACTGAAGTTGAGAGTCTCTCAGGCTGCCCTTGGCTGCACATTCACTCTGCCACTGCTCTCCTGCAGGTTTTTCACATTCCACTTTGGAATCACTGCTGCTTCTCCTCCTCTGTCCGTGGCCGTTTCCGAGGGTTCATCTCAGCCCCTTCTGCGCTGTGAGTGACAGCTGGAGGCTGCACATCTCGGAAGCCATGGCACTGGAAGATGTAAGGAAAACCATGAGCTAAGGCTTGTAGGGATGGAAAGCATGAGTAACCAGTTCCCAGATGATCAGAATGAGGGATGATGCTGCCATTTATTTGGGATGAGCAGCCACAGAATGTTTATAGACCAGGTTATCTCAGCACTGCAAACTTTATAACGCATGTGCCAAATAATGTCTGCTCATTTTGTTTTTTAAAGATATTTTATTTTCACCAACCAGGCTATCACTTTCATTTTACTGTTTATCACCCCTATGGCTATGAAAAACTGCTTCTCTGTAAATTAACTTATGTTGCCTATTTAAATAAATCAAAAGACAAATCCATCAGCTCCCACAGAAGCAAGGAGATGACTGGATTAATTGCCTCAGTCATTTTCAGAAACAAAACTGCGAATTTCTACAACCTAGGATATTTTTGTTCCATGTACCTACTTAATGAACTGAAAACATCAATGAGACATTGTAAGAGAACAGCAGAGCTGAATCTGTCTCTAGACTGCAAAGACTGTTCCAGCATAGTAATTTATGGGACACAATAGGATGAAAACCTTTGACTGCCAAAAACTAAATGTAGAAGTGAAAACTACATGCTGCTGCTCAGGAGAGTGCTTGAAGTGATCTATCTGGCCTAGTACCACTCATATTTTCTGTTACTGCAGCTCACAATTTAATTTTCAACCCTTTTAAAATATGAAAGATCTCAAAGTCAGTTAGTTAAACATGTCATGGATGCAGATGGAGATGATGAGATGTTGTGTGAAGCCTGCAACTGTCTGAATTCCCATCTCCAGACAAATGGTGTGCAGAGAGCACTGCTGACAGCTCAGTGAAGACTCTCAGTGCAGACTTACAGAGGAAAAGGCATTAACCAGAACACAAAATTGCTTTGCTGATCCAAAATGCTCAGGTAGAGACAATGTGGGGACAAGAGCCTTTCAGGAACGCTGACATTTTGGGTTGGTGCAGTGTGAAAAAAGCAGGCAGAATTACCATCAGACGTGACTCTTCCCAAATGCCAGCGTGTCCCACACCAAGATCAATCCCAAACCCGAGCAAAATGTCTTGTTTAAGTCTCCCATCCCTGGATTTCTATTTCTGAATGCCTCACCTCACCCAGCCTGGGCTTTTTAAAGGAACAAACAGCAAGAGGTGCCACAAGGGCAGGATCTGTGCAGCCCCTCAGCTATTTATAAGCAACTCAAGTGTTATTCTAAAGAGCATAATGGGGAATCTTCAAGTTTAATGTTTCACTGCACCTAATCTCTGCCATTTCCCTGAGGCACAAAGGTGGATCTGTAGCCAAGTATCCACTTAATCCAGAATGCTGACTCCCAGTGGAAGCATTCCAAGGGTTGTAAGGGCCAGAACATAAAGCAGGCTGCCCAGGATGGATGTCTCGCACTTGGATACAGGCAGGCACCTTGAAAATACAAGAATTTTGCGTAAATTTGTGAGGTTTGGTAGGGGGTTTTAGACGGTGAGGAGGTGGCTGCTGGAACCAAGGACAAAGCTCAGTCTTCTGCCATTTTGAATTGTTCCTTAATGTCCTCTGGATTTACACCCTCTGCAGTGAGACGGGCAAGGGTAGATGGGTTTGATACCCGAGCAGTGTTCCCAGTGCTGGCCTGGCAGACCCTCCACAGCTCAGGGAAACACAATTCCTCCCTGGAATTTAGATCCTGGGTCTCTGTCTTTCACTATGAAATAATCAGGTCACATTCCTGGGAAATTCAGGTGAATCAGCTGAGCTACTTACTCCCTTGTGCATAAATCAATTTCCATTTCTATACTCTGCATTTAAGAATGAATCCTTATCAGCCTGTGGAAGAAAGGATTTCATGGGAGAGGAGTTCCACAGCCCCCTCAGAGTGGTGGCTGATGCCAGTGTGCTGGAAAGGACAGGGATAAAAAAACCCCCAGAGCTCAGTCATGAATTTACACATTTCATCAGCTCATGGGCACTGAGCAGCCACTTGGCCAATGGTACCAAAGCACCTCATTTGCACATTTCTGAGTCCTAAGGAATTTTTTTTTTCAAGATCTCTTCTTTTGTATGCTGGTTATACACAAATCTGACTTGGAAACACTGGACATGTATTGACATCTTCCAGTTTAACTGTGCAATGAAAAATAATAACAGCAAACTGTTCTCAGACCTGAATTTCATGAAAAAGATGGGGATAATAGATTTTTTTACGTAAAGAAGTCATCTGCTGAAGCAATTTATCAGGATTAAGGGAAAAAACACAGGGATAATCTTAAATTTTAACTAATCTTTGATTAGGATTCACTCTCAACTCTATTTCAAGATTGTGTGCATTCACACAGAAGAGAGCATATCTGCTTTATGGTGCTTATAAAACTGAAAGAAAAAGGCCATTAAACTGTCTGAGATAAAATCCATCTGTTTGTCAGCTGGAGAAAAAAAGGACTCACATCACATGATTCAAACAACCTTGGGATGTAGTCCCACTTCCCCTTCCAATCTTCATAAAAGTATATATTTGTAGTATTTCTTCTGTCCAGGTGAATACATTCAGGAGCGGGGGGAAAAAGAAATCTGATTTCTGTTTGAAAGTTTGAGGATGTCATCTGATGGCAGCATTAAAATCTGCAGAAAATGCTATGGCAACGTGTTTCCATGAGGACACGCAGCAAATGGTTATGGAATTGTACCTATGGATCTGCCATTTGAGGATATAAGGGTTGAGTGGTGCTGTCTTTTTAAATCTAAATACAGCTTAGACAGCATCTCTTCTCATTAATATGTATCTAAACACTCCACAAAAGGAAATAATCACAGGATTTAACTAGGGATGAATAAGGACTCCAGCCATAAGCTGGAAGCTCCTTATATGATAGCGGCAGAAGAGAAAAATCTGTGTATATTGGCTGGTGTAGGGTCAGGGTAGGATAAACACAGCACAGTTTATACCAGGCATAAAGCAGAGATGGGGAAATACCTATGGAACAAAGCACTGGTGAGGTCCCTGGAATACCAGCTTTAATTCTGGTCATTCTGATCCTAAAAAGATGAACTCAGCTGGAACAGATGCAAAGAGCGACCTGAGAAACAACACTCTACCTGACCAGGGAGAAAACAGTTCAGGTCTCCCAAAATGAAGGCTCAGATCATTCTTGGTAATTGCACTCAGGCCAAAAGTTAACACCAAGGGCAGATAAAATAAGCAGCACTAGCAGCAGAACAGGTGGGGACAGGCTGGCTGAAAGTTTGATCTGGAAATCAAAAGTATTTTAACTCTGGGAGGACAAAATGCTGGGTCGCTTTTCTAAAGAGAAAAGGTGCAAAGTACCCCTAAATTTGGAGATATCCCAGTATTACTGGTTCCCTTCAGAAGGCAGCTGAAAAGCAACACTAAGAAAGCAAAGACCATTCTCAGATTTGTCTGAAAATTCCTTTGCAGCTGACAATGTGCTCCCACCTGTGAATGCCCACCCCCAAAGGAATACTCACTGTGATGTGATAGGCTACGGTGGACTCCTTCTGACTCGGTGATTTGTACAACGTGGCCAGCCTGGTAACACAAACCCCAGGTAATTATGATTAATTAATACAGTAATAAAAATTCCAAATAGCCCAGCGACCAGACCCAAGTTTTCCTACAGTACCAGTGGAATTCTTATGGATGTATTTTCATGTAGGTCATTCAAACTGTGGATTCCCATCCTTACATGACCTATCAGCTCAAACACAATCTAGACCTACTAAAAAGAGTGAATGATTAATTAGCCTTGTTTCATCACAGAATTTGATGACATTTTTGGAACAATATTCATTATGAATTAAATCCAAATGTCACTTTCTTAAAATGCAAACGAAAAAGGTTTTGAGCACAACTCTTCCCATGGATCATTTGTTCACTGACCTCTCAAAGCTGGGAGAGACCCTCAAGAATTCCAGTACTTCTAGGGAGGCTTTTTCCAGAGATGTCACAAGCCTGTCAATATAACCCAGAGGCCGGAGATGTTCTATTTCTAAGCCTGCCCTTGCCACTGACACACAGCACAACCTTGAGAAAGTAGTTTCCCTTTTATTTCTCCTCTGACACTTCCCTGATTTGGTGCATTTAGACTCTAAGCAATACACCTTGATTTGTGTTCTACCCTAAATGCTTGCATAATATAGAGAAAAAATTGCAAAGCAGCTCAAAAGCAAATGGGTTTTCAACCCTTGCCAGGGCTGCTGGCCTGCACCGTGCCCACCTCCCCAAAACTCACACTTACATAAGCCAAACTAGAAAGTGTTCTGCTCCCTGTAGCAAGACACCCTGCCAAAAATCCTGTTAATTATTTTCGGGGGGTTTTTTCCTCCCTGAGGTGCCATTCTATTAGAGAGCACGTAATTACAGCCTGAGGAACACTGCCACTTCATGTTAGCTACACAGGGAATTCCTCAGAACACTCAAATGCTGGGTTATACTTGACAAAATTGCCCAAATCTGGAGCTGCAGAAGCCAGGCTTTCACAAGAGCTCAGCTGGAGCCTCTGACCCAACAGGATCTCTCCTCCCAGCGAAGAGAACCCTTAGAATTAAGCTCTGACATTTTCAATAGTAGAGACAAAGGAGGAGACAGGTACCAGAGTTGGCCAAAGCACACTTAAATTTTTTTTAAAAAAAGGCAAATGGGTCCTGAAATCATCTTTGTGCCTCAATAACCTGATACAAAAACAACAAAACCACAGTGGATCATCAGCTATAGGCAGCCTGTGCAAAAATAAGACAGCATTGAGCTATTTTTGCTTTTACAGTTGTATCCAAAACTGCTGTTTCTGCAGGCCCCACTCCACGTTAGCTGCAGATTTACATCAGTAAATAAGCCATGTTTGTCTCTCCCTGGCTTGTTTTCTGGAACTTCTATCTACAGCCCTCCTAGCTCTGTTGCAGAAGAAAAAAAGTTCTTTTCATATATAAAATTAACTTTTGTTCACTCTGCAATCATTATGTTGATGCAACTTGTCCTAAAAAGACTGTTAACTAATCAGTGATGTTAATTTAATTCCAAATTAAACAGCCTGCTGTAATCATTCTGCATTGCCTTCAAACTTAGAATTTAAAAACAAAACTCCCCAAGAAAGTGTCACCGCATTTTTCTTTCAAATTCAACAAGCAAAACTCTGCACAACAACATTCCAGCAGCATTTCTGCTCGCTGTTTGCAGAAGATTAGGCAACGGCAGCACGGCTCCTTAATCTCAAGCTGCTGCACTGTGATATTATGTACAGGACAAATTTAACTGACCAGGAAAGAGAAATGACCTTGCAGTGCAAAGAGGGGAAAGGAGAACCAGGAAACAGAGGAGATCTCATTGCCACAGACAGAATTTCACATTGTTTTTAGAAGGGTCAAGCCACCCTCCACAGCTCAGCCCCGAGCTGGCCACCAACGCAGCCCCTTCTGCCTCTCTGCAGGTCACTGGAACCTGGAATTGCACAGCTCTCCAGGATCCTGCTGCATTCCAAAGTGTCAGCAGCCTGTCCTGAGGGCCACAGTCCAGGTGGCTTTAAAGCCTTCCTCGGCATCTCTGGCTTTGGACTGACTGGGGATGAAAACGCTGAAGCAAAAAAATTCTACTCAAAGAAATTACAGTGGCTACAACCAACCACAGCAAGGCCAGGAGCCAAATTCAAACCCCTGCCCGGCCACTATGGCCAGTCTGAAAGATTCTCCAGTGCCACATTTGTCATTATACGGATTTTCCTCACATTTTCACTCACCTCTGACTGTTGTCCCAGTGGAAGATTAAACGGACGGTGGCAGCGTGTCCCCAGCTTTCTCCTGAGGGACACAAAATGACAGATCATGATCTCTTGTACCACCACCACCATCAGCAAGCTGAAAAGAAATTATTCTTCAAAAACCTCCCATGATTAAAACAAAATATGCCTTTCTTGCAGTGATGCATCACATCTTTTTCATACTTGCAAGGATTTCACATCAAATCCACCGAGACAAGAAATTACCTCTGTAGTCAGTGTGTTTTACAGAAATCTTGCTGCAATACTTCCATATTTGTAGAAAAATTTTATGGATGCCTAATAAAGGACAGGTACTAGACAAATCTTGAAAACAGAGGCAGCTTGAAGAAGAGATTTGTCTAATTACTACTGAAGAAGTCTGGTGAGGAGGTCTAAATCCTACTTCAGAACTGCGATATTCTGTCTCTCAGGCATAATTATGAGCAAACATCACTCCCTTTGGGATACCAGCTTTGGGAGAAAGTCAATGATTATTAAAGTATTAACGGCCCCTGAAGCAGTCTTCTGCTTCTGACAGCGAAATGCAAAATAACACAACCAAAAGCAAGGAGCAGGGAGGTGTGGTGGAAAGAGAGAAGGAAGTTTGGATTGTTATCCTGATTCAGGGGCACAGTCACTTGTTTCAGCTCCCACCTGACCACAAGTCAATGTACAGACAGCTTTATTGGGTGCTTTCTCCTCTGTTTATCCCTGTCAGCACTCCAAAGATGGATTGCATTTTAAACCAGTCAAGTCTCCCCTGTCCACCCTGTCCATCCCTCCCTGGTCTCCACCACATCCCCAGCCCCCCGTGCCCCCTGTGCTCTGGTATTTATTAGAGCACAGAGAAGGAAAAAAAATGATCCCACTGTAATGAAGACCTAGACCCTCTGGGCATCTTGCCAGACCTTGCTCCACTATATCTGAGTTGAGATTAAGGATTTTGGCTCTCAGATATGACTCTGAGGCAGAGATCAAAACACATTTTACTATGGCTATAAATTCCACACCAGCACGTTTCCAACTGCATTGAATATGAGTGGAAAATGCTACTGTAAAATGAGGTATTTCTGAGTTGAACTGCCCGTAGATTAATATTTGACCTCCTTTCTAAATATATTTAGTAGAAATGTCTAGGAACACCCAGCTTAGCTATCACTAGTGGGAAAGAAAGCTGTCCCCTTCATAAAGCTCCTGACTTAATACCTTGCAGCATCTGTGCTTTTTTTCTTTTTTTTTTTCCATAATTAAGATCTTCCCTTCTGCTCAGGAGCTGAGTAAGAGTTGAGAGATTAATGTTTCATAAAAAGCTGTTTCTCAGGCTTACCAATCAATGGGGGGAAAAAAACCCTATTTAGTGGAGGCAATAGGATTGACTGATTTTACCTGGGGCTTTGCTGCCGACCCCTCCCTCAACAGTTCCTTTGGCTCCACCAAACCATGGAGGAGTGGGATGTTCTTTAACTTTTATGATGAGACTTTTGAAATACCATCTCTTCAGAGCAGGGAATCAAAACCACTTGGTTAAATATCTTACCAGCTGGTACCAAATTGCATTTTTGGAAGAGTTCACACTACTCAGTTTAACAATGCTGTGGTCACACACGCTGGGGAGAGTCACAGCCAGCTCCACAGGAGGTCATGTCAAATTAATTGTTTGTGAAAGAAAATATGCACAAGGCAATGCAGGATATCTGGGAGTTATAACCTCCTCTGAATGTCTTCACATTCTTTACTGTCCCCATGATTCAATAAACACAACAGCTCCCAAACAATGCTGGCCAGTGACAAAAGACAGACTCCATTAGCTTTAATTGAGTTTGTAGCCAGAAAGGCTGCCAAAAGTAATCCATCAGAGAGCAAGAGGCAAAACTGACAAAAAGGGTCAGATCCTGGGAGCTGGGTCTGCCTGCACAGCTCCAAATTCCAAGTTCTTCACATTCCTGCAGGAGATGGGCTGGGTCTGTCCATTTTACCCTGTATTTGTGCCAAATGGTTTGGTGCCTGTGCAGCCTCTGGGAACATCTTTGCCTTTGTGCTGTCCCCTTCTCCCTCCTCTCTAGAACAAGGGAATCATTCCTTAGCTCACAGAACCTGAAGAATTTGTGCCCTTTAAGTGAATCATAAAATAATGCAAAGCTACAGCCTGAAATAAGATTTAAATGCTGAACCTTTCCTTAATTTGCAGAAATCTCTACTTCAGAACTGTTTTATTTTCCCCTGTGACTGCAGCAGAAAGGCCTGGATGAGGTATCTGCTCATTACAGGGCAAAATTGAGCAGCCTGGAAGAAAACTCTTTAACCTGGCTCAGGACAGACTGTGCCTGAGGATCCCACACAGAACTTCCCTCTACATCATAACTGCAGAGAATGCCAGTGATGCAGCAAATATGAAATGCCTTCGCAAATAATTAATGGAACATGTTCAAGGGTAATGGGAAAATAAACAATTTAAACTGTTTGGGAGAGGCAGTGAATGGTTCTCAGGGAATTTTGGAAATTGCAGCTTAGTTCGGGGTATGCAACCATTAAGCTGGGTTCTTTTTTGTGTGATTTAACCTTCTCCTCACCACATTCCTGCTAGAGGTTTACTCCTCCTAGGTACATTTTTTGGATGGTTTTTCTTTGTACATAAAGCCAAAGGGAAGCAAGTCATATATCAATTTTCACCTCAAAGCTAAACACTTACCTAAAGCAGGTACCAACGTGGATTGGCTTTGCCCAATTCTTGTTGTCATTTGGTTTGTCAGAACCACCTAAAAGAGGAAACAGAAGCAAAGAAATAAGAAAATGTCCTGGAAAAGCAGCATATTGGTGGGAGGGAAGAGAGGGAATTTTCAAAAAGCTTTTACTGATGAAGCAGTTACTCAGGCAAAACTCTTGGCAACTGCGATGAAGCTCCTGCGTTAATGAGGAGAAACTGTAAAGGTGCCTCATCTTTTCAAAACAAATTAAGAGAACCCTGCAAAATGTATTTTTGGTTTGAACGGGAGATTTCTTTCATTCAAGACTTTAAAGAAACCTCAATTTCGCCTTCCCCAAGGGATGCAAACTCCACACAACTTATTTATCCCACAACATTTGTCCTAAATGCTGTTTGAATCTGTGTTTAGCTGCACGTGACTTGCACTGGCCCTCCATGAGGAGCCAGCTCTCAGTCCCTGGGGTAAATGAACTTGGTGGTGCTGCTCACAACGTGCACTAGCCTGGTGATTAACTGAATTTCCGTGCCTTGTAGCCTAAAAACGCACAAGTGGGTACAACACAAAGCAGAATGGAAGTGAACAGACAGAGCGGGGGAGTGTTTTCACAGCCCCAATCACTCGTGGGAGGCTCACAGACAGTCTAGGTTAGATCCCTGGTAGAAGTGGGGGTGGGTGAGACAGAAAAGAGCCAGGAATATTAATCACAAAGTTCATTAAAAATGAAAAGTTGTACCCATCTAGACCCTAGAGAGTTCCATTGTTTGACATGCTCGGAGGATTCTTGCTGGAGCAGTTCAGGAAAGTGTGTGAGAGCTAACAATTCCACTGAGCACACCCTAAAACATTTACACAGCTGAGAGCCCAGCACATATACTGCACATTTTAGAGAAGTAACTCATCACAAGTGCATGGTAACAGCCCCAAATAGCCTCCTCATCTCCCTGCTGGGGAAGGGCTGGGCATCCTCACTCCGAGTCCAGCTTTAGGATCTGACTTCCTTCCATATTAGAGCATCCAGGCTGCCTGACAAGCAATCCCTGGCATGCAGGCTGCATTTAGCCTGCTCACAGCTCATGGAACTAACTCAGACACCACTAACGAGAGGGCAAATCCAAGCAAAACCATTCCTGAAGCTCTGACTCCTTTAGCAAGAGTTTATTTAGCAAGTTTCTACCAAACTGCTCCCTGGTTCAGAAGAAATAATTTATATATTTTAACCTTGACCAAAGAAAACCACCGTCCAGTGACAGCAGCTGCTGTTCAAGGTCACCAGGTACCAAGCTGTGAGGGAAAGCACTCAGGAAACCTGAAGCTTTGCAGACCCTGGAACACCATGTCCCTGGTGCCCAGAGCAGCAGGAAGGAGCTCCACAGCTCATGTCAGGACACTTTGGGAATGCTGGGCTCTTCCCTTCCCACAGCTCCCAGAGGAAGCACAAGAGGAGTTTTATTTTTAGCAGCTCGGCACAAAAGCCAACTGCGCCAGAGCGTTGTGGGTGACAAGGTCACAAGTCACCTGGACACTGTTTAGAGGCACGAGCACCATCCTGAGGGCTGGGGAAGCTCTAATTCCCGAACAATGCTTCTCTGAGCTGCCAGAGACTTCCAAAACAACTTCTGGAACAGCTGCAGCTTCCCAGTGCCATCTGCTGGCTGCGGGTCTGCTGCCTCCAGACCATCACTGACGTACAAACAATGCCCAGGAAGGAAGCTCTGGGTTTCCATGGATGCCAGAAGAGAAGGCCAATCCAGCAGATAAAGTGGTTTTTCTCCATAGGAACACTAAAACCATGGTTTATTTTTAAACAAAGAGTGGAAAGTTGTGTTGGAACTGCTGAATGCTCTGAGGTATTTTTGTAGGTAAAGTCACCAGGGGAACATTCCTTGTCCAACCAAATCATTGGAGATGATGGCAAACAGCATTAAAAATACCATGCTACCACTTAAGTAAGATCCACAGGATGCCGTTGATGCAAATTTTACTTATTTTGGCAAGTCTAGGAATTTCCCACCTTTTAGGTGTTTTGCCTTTGTGATCCATCTACATTTACCAACCTAACAGACAAGAGTGAATGTAGAAGGTAAAACCGCAGTTTTATTTTGCTGTTTAGAGACTAAAGCAAATAATATTTTCTTCATTCTTTATAAAAAAAAAGTAGCATCTTTTGGGATTTAAGCCTGCCCTGGACTTACTGCTGATTTATGGTCGTTGGCTATGATGATGAGCTGCTGTGCCAGCCCGTTCAGCAGCCTCGTGCGGAGGGACAGGTCCTCAAAGTCGTGGCGAAAGGGAAAGGCAATTCCATCAATCACCACCAGCCGGACCTAAATGCAGGAGAAAAGATAAAATACTGCCATTACCATCCTATAAAAAAATGACAAAAAGCAGCCAGATCTGGTTTTAAGTGCAGTGGAATGTGTTATTTCATACTTAGGTGAACACGACTGGCAAAGCTGGACTTGAAGCCTTGCAGAGGAGAAGCTGGAGAAAATAATCATTAAACATCAGAACTGTACTTCAGTCAACTCTCCACAAACAGTAATTGGTCTCACCTTCTCCCTCAAAAATTAAATCCAAATCAAAATCAGAATACCCGCTGTCTGAAGCCACTGCTGAGATAACTCAGCTCTTATCAGTGATCTGTCTTGGAAACACGAAGTTTAACAGCTGCCTAAAGATATTCCAGGCACACTGCACTGGAGCTGAGGATCTATCTTGCCTCAAGATGTTTGCTTTGCTGAATTAATTCTTTTGTAGCAATCATTAGCTGAAGTCAGAGCACGCTGCAGCTGCTGGCTCATCACCCTCAAGACACTGTATAAACATTAGTCTGGGATTTTGATTTATTCTAACTTCATTTGTTGTGGCTGTTTTGATGACCCAAGTTTGAAATACAGGAGGGAGATGGATGGTCTCACAGTGCCTGCACGTTCAGATGTCACTCAAATCCTTGGTGTCTACAAGTTCTAGCACAAGATAACAAATTGGAAACAACACAAAAATCCTGTTTTTCTGCATTATTGATTTAACTCATTACTGGGAAGACTCTTTATGACTGGAACATACAAGCCTGCACAGATATCACTGTGAAATGGTCCTGGGCCTCCAGCTGAAAAAAACCCACCCTTAATTTGCAAAAGAAGATTAAATAGCTGGGATTAAAAGAAGATATTTGTCTGTATTCTCATTTCCCCTCCTTCCTACAAATTCTTTGCCGTGAGTCTGTACATCTTCCTCATGTATGATTTCTTTAGGAACCATCAGTGTAACAGCATAAACATGACTCATGCTAGACAGGAATGTATACATGGTTATATAACTTGGCTATCATGAATATGTCCAGGTAGGATGCAATTTAGTTAAATTTCTCCCAGTTGCACTTGCTTTAAGACACCAGACAGAAAAACCTAAAGTATTTAAAGTATAAAGAGAGCTTGGTAACACCTGCCTTGGCCATGCCAGCTTGGCTCTAGCAGACCTTAAAGGATTAGGTTTTTTATGACAAGAATATTTTCTAACAGTCTTCCTCATATTATTAACAAGATCTCAAGCTAATTCATATTTCCAAATGGCACATCTGGATCTCTAACTTGACATCTTTCCTATCTCTAAACCTCTACAACTTTGTCCCTCTCATTTTAACCCCCTAAAATCTGGAGGCTTCCTGTGGTCGCAGACTCAGCTCCAGAGGGGTCAGACTAATTTTAATGAGAGCTGGACTGCAATGAGCAATCTGGCAAGTCACTCCTAGCCTGTCCAAGGAATCAGCAGAAGGTCTTGTGGTTCTCCTGCAACCTTCAGTACTCCAGGCTGCAGGCCAAGCCCAGATAATCAGCACAGATGGTTCCAGGGAACTGCAGCCCAGTGGAACTGTGCTAATGAAGCCATGTACTTCCCACAAGAGCAAACACACCAGGGCACCGTCAGTACCTGGCAGGGAAAGGGAAATACCAGACTACACCAGGCAAAAGTGAGGCTCCCATCTGTGTTTTCAAGAACACAGCAGCTCCCATAAATGAAAAATTTTGGAATATATGTAAAAGACAATCTAATCCAACATTGATTTGTGCTCTGATAGAACAAGGCACAGTCATATTCCCCAGATCCTGACAGGAAGTGATCTGCAGTGCAGAACCCAGAAATCTGGAGGGGAGGTGGTGAAAATCTGCATTTCTCTAAGACATGAGGTACTAGGAAACTTTCTGGCTGCAGTCCACCCAAGAGTCAAGCTGCAGGCTCCGGTTGCTTGTAGCAACAGAAGATGCACTGAAAAAAAAGAGAAGAGTCACTTTCTGGATGGTGCAGGATGTCTCTGGTCCTCAGTGATCTTCTAGGGCAAAAAAAGTGGCACTAAGCCTTTCTGATGTCACCCTCATGGTCACCACACACGCCCCTGGCTCAGAGGCTCTTGCGCGGAGCAGTTCTGTGGTGATTCAGAACTCAGTGCTCACAGAAATGGAACACGTGGCAGCACAGACCCAGTGTCCTCAACTCAGAGTGGAAATTCAGGAGGATGGCAAAAGCAAATTACTCTCAAGAGTAATTGGGATGGGAATGAAAAGGCAAACAAGCAGAAGGCTTTACATTTGTACTCTGGTACGAGCCAATATTTTACTGCCAAGCTGACGAGGTACCAAGGTGTTTACTCATGTTACTACAGCAGACAAAAATCTTCAGTGTGAAGATGAGTGATACCTCCTGACAAGCCTGCAATAACCCTTACCTTGGAATGCTCTGACAGGAATTCTGGCAGCAGGCAGACCTGGGCCAGCAGCTCTACGTAGTCACGACAACGGAAGTAATAGATGTGAGAGAGGATATTTTCCACAGAGAAAGTCTCCAAAGCTTTCTGATGATCTGAGAACAAAACAAACAGATGAGTAAATGAGTCAGAAGTCTGTACGAGCATATTGTTACTTTCATCATGCCACCAAACCCTGCCCTCCACGCACAGCAACAGCAAAGCCCCCAGAAACAGAACAGGCAAGGTAAGGAGTGTGGAAACATATTTTCCATCTGGCTTGAAAGTCAGGAAGGTGGTGAGCAGATGCTATCCCAGCATTCGCACACAGACACACTGGAGCCTCCAAGGGAGGCTTCCAACAATGAAAAATTTATTTCTGAAGCAAGAACTTCTCCAGTAAATCATTTTCAAGCCAGAACACCACCAGAGGACATCAGGGACTATTAATCATCCCTTGTTTAAGATACAGGCAGTAGCTCGTTTGAGACAGTGTCTTTTTACCCCAGTTCAAACAGAAGTTTGGTGCATAAGCTCTCCATGAGTAACATAAAAGTTGTGTCCTTATTCCCAAGAGACTGATGACTTAGAGAAGAGAACTCTTACTAAAAGCAGCCTGGCTGTATTGACTTTATGTAGGAGCTGAATTCCAGCTATGGTTTTATTATATGGGCCTTCAGCAGCAACATTGCCTCATAAAATTTCGCTGTTCCTCTTTTCTTTCCCTGCCTCTTCCTGTGTTTTGAAACAAAACACTCAGTTTTGTTCAACAGAGTTGGGTTTGAGTGTTGCTCCAATATAATCATTAAGGTGCTAAAAAAATGGAAGGAAATAAGGGAGGAAGGACAAACACCAAAACCCCACACACCACCTAAAAGCCCCAAGATCAAAACGATCACAAAATCGCCATGTAGAAAAATAATTATTTTTGAAGCAGACCAGCTCAGTCTGCTCCAGACACAGATGTAGTTCAGGGTTTGATATACCCAGGTGGAAATAAAAAGCTCTCAGCAAACACTCCAAAAGTAACACTGCAGCCTAGGAGAAACCCGTTTCACTCCATCCTTGCCTCCTAGGCAGAAAGAAATGACTTAGCAAGGTACCTTCTTCTTGCTGAGCCTCAGCAATGAGGTGGCAGTGCTGCACACAGGCAGCTGCAATGTCCACCACTCTGTCCACCATAAAGCTTCCCTCAGTGTCAATGAACACGGCTTCTCCAGCAACACCCCCGAAGCACTCCGGGATCTGGACATCCACTGCCAGCTGCATACTGCCATGGGAAACAGGAAAAGAGAGGAATATTTACACCCCAGAGCTGTCCCAGCTCACTCCTGGAGTGATATTGCTGCTGAGGAACACACAGAACAGAGAGCAGAACAACCGTTATTATATTTATAACGCTGGAGAAGAATCAGAGATTGCAGTCACGACAACAAGAAAAATGGACTCGTTTCATAGCTGAGTTAAACAAAAAGTGATTCTTGGTTGCACAGAAGTCACGGGGCAATGAAATACCACAGCTGTGTTTTGCCAACACCGGGTGCTCCGCAGATCTCGGTGATTTTTGTCAGCTGCACACCACCTCCCAGGATGTTGTCCAGGGCTGAACAGAAGGTGATGATGAAGCCCTGGGTTTGCTCTTCTTCCAGAAGCTCCAGGGCTGTGCACTTCCTGGTGGCACCTGATCCCCCAGCCGTCCTTGCTGCATCCCCGTGACATTCCTGCCTCACCACCTGCAGCGCTTCCAGTGCCTCTTCCCGGGAGATTCCGATTTCTAGAGAAGCCAAAACCACAAAACACCACCTTTATTTTATAAGCAGTGACTGATGCTGCAGCATGACACAGAATGATCTTTATTCACCCTCTCGGGGCAACATGCACACAGCCCTGGCACTAATGATATGAGTTTTATACTTTTATAATCATAGATAATAAAACTACCCATAATCAAAATCCCAGACTGGTTTGGGTTGGAAGGGACCTTAAAGACAACCCAGTTCCACCCCTGCCATGGGCAGAGACACCTTCCACTGTCCCAGCCTGGCCTTGGGCACTGCCAGGGACGGGGCAGCCACAGCTGCTCTGGGCACCCTGTGCCAGGGCCTCACCACCCTCACACAGAGGAATCATGACACACTGCTTGAAAAAGGCAATTTTCTGACTTCACAGAAGCTTATTTTGTGTAAATCACATAGTAAAAAGAAGAGGGAAGCTGAGGAAAGAAGAGGAATGAGCCTAACAGAATCCTTTCGTTTTCCTGCATCCCGTTTACATCCATCACTCAGCGTCAGCTGATCTTTTACCATAATCGTCT
>WEIT01019410.1:275791-289612 GCA_013389985.1 Dryoscopus gambensis | reverse complement strand
TATGTTTAGATATAGGCGTCTAGAGGCAAAACCTACACCTGAACAGAATAGTGTATCAGCTACAGGTTTTACATTACTATCCTTAAGAATTCAGTGAGGAACCAAACATCACATAATGATGAAATGACTTTGCCAAAGTTATGCAAAATGTGCCTGGCAGAAATGGGAATCAAACTTTTAATCACCAGAGCCTACTTAATCACAAAAGTAAAACTTTCACTCTCTTGAATTTGGAAAAAAAATAATCTAAAGAAAAGTGCCTTCATAACCCACTAGAAAGGTATAATATAATTGGATACTGAATAAACAAATCCCAGTTTACATGCAGTGATATGTCTCTTTTGCCAATATTGACATATGTCTTCTTTGCTAATACTGACTGCTTTTTCTGTATTTTAATATTGATATATAACAATTTTGTTCAGATTTTCGGTGTAATAACACCTTTCTCTGAAACTGGATCAATTTTAAATATATTTTTAAAGTACTTCTTTCAAAACCTGCAATAAAAATTTATCTGAAATTTACTCCATCTTTTCCAAACTCAAAAATACCAGCCTCTAATGCTATAAAGTCCAAGTCTAGTATCAGTGCCTGGTTTCTTGTAGTTTTGTGTGTCCCACTTTCAAACCAAATGCTTCTAATGAGATTAAAAGGGGAAAAAACATCAACTAAATAGAACAACTCACCTGGGCATCTTAGAAGATCATTTCACATCCATATAAAAAGCTTGCCTGGGACAGTTCTAACACTGAGGAATAACATATTGGCCACAAGAGCCTGTGGTTTACTTTAGCCCTGGGATAATGAACAAAGCAGAACAATAAATAAATGGTCATTTGTCTCCACTTTCACCAGTGTTGCATGGTATGTTAAAACAATGTAAGCCTGAACTGTATAAACCTCCATCCCTCAAAAATTGTGAATGACTTTTCTGTGCTGGAATGTTTCACTGATTCCTGCTAATGGATTTGCAAGGCTGAGTAGAAAAACAGAAATATTTTCTGTGTTTCTCATATGAGGATCACCATCTTTTTGAGGTACCTTATGAGCCAGCAGTGAGAGAGGATCAAAATGGGCAGTGGTTGCTGCAAGGTTTGTTTGAGTCCAAACAATCAGACTGAGATCTTTCTTGGTGACATTGATGATAACAAATGTGATGGTATTAGTTCCCTCCTTGCTCATCAATGTGAAAGGATCTTCATATATCTGCAAACAATTCATAGCCATATTTCATGAGCTCTGGAACTGAAAGAGTCACCATTAAATAAGACTGGTGCTGCACTGGTTTAGTTCTATTAAATAAATATCAAAACAATACAAAACCCTCATGCTTGTCTCAGTGACTACATACACCTAAAAGCAATGTGATTAGTATTTGCAATCAAAATACTACAGTCACTCAGATCTGTCTAAATGAAATTACTACTAGAAGTAGAGACTTAAAATGATTTTTAATAGCATCTATATTTAAACTCCAAAACAGCTAAACCATAAAGCATGTATTTCATAATAAACTCTGCAACCAAACAACACTTATTTCTTTAAACATAGGACTACTTACCAGCCTACCAAGCCTTTAGGGCTATTACATTAAAATACAACTTACAATCTCAAATGCCAACACAAGAAAATGTGAATTCTTGTTTACAGGATGTTATGAAGCAACTTAAACCCATGTACCAAGATTATGCTTTACTCAAGACTAATCCCCCTTTCTGTTTTGGAGCAAACACATTCCCAGACCTCTGGTGGTTTAGAGCATGCCAGAGGACGTCCTAAGACAGATCAAGGCTTTGCCTGCCAGCAACACAGGTGGTGCTATAGGAGTCTGATCTGCCCCACAGTTGCTCCTGGGACACTCTGACTGTGTTGGCTATATGTCTCAAGCCAGACATATGAATTGCTCTGTGTGACTATCTTAACCTCTTCACCTCAGCTGATGGCAATTATGTCATAGGATACTCCAAGAGGAGGAAAATGAGCGTGAGGATTCACCCAAGCTCAGTAAATGTCCTTCCTTCTAGTCTCCCCACCTCCCAAACGTGCAAATTACTCCCACTTACAGCCTTCCTGTTCCAGTGGAAATAAGAGATGTTACTTTAATTAAGCTGTTTTCCACCAATCCCAACTTAACCTCCTCACACCCAGTCTGCTACACAGCACCTAAGGCAGCCTGTACTGACAGTAAACTCCTCACTGGGCTTAGCAAAGGTTTCTCTTGCCATACAATCATTCATAAGACCAATGTTAGGTGAGCAGGTGTTGAATGGAGCCTTTAAGTGTTTCCAACTTAAAAGCCTTCATGGGAGGGAGCAACTTTTAAATAACATAGAATCTAAAACTGAGAGAATAATAACTCTCCCTGAGATTATCTCAGCTGGTTAGAGAAGGATGCTAATAACACCAGGGCCATGGGTTCAATCCCTGGATGGGCAATTCCCTTAAGAGCTGGGCTTGATGATTGTTGTGGGTTTCTTCCAGTTCAGAATATTCTGTGACTCAGGTCTCTTGGGTGACTCTTTATCTCCTGTAGTGATGCAACAGCTCCTTGCTGCCACTGACTGGAAGATAACTATCAAATAAATTACAATTTTAATGTCACAGTACTTATTCTTTGAGTGTTCCTGGACACCAATTCACCATCGCACTGAAAAAACTGAGAATGCAATTTATAACCAGAGAATTGGCCAAGACAGCCTCACCCAACCCCACCATTCACGTCATGATCAGTTAAGTTAGAATGAGCAGCGATTCACTTATTGTTTCTTTGCCTAAAAGCCTTCCTACACAGATAATTTAATCTTTCCTTAGACACCCTGCCTTTCTGCTGGGCTTTGAAATTCAGCAATAACAAAGCATTGAGCTTAGGTGTATGTCTTCTGTCATGTTGTGATGTTTCCTTCTAGATTTTGGGAGACATAAACCTTTACAAATCTTCACATGCCTTCTCGAAAACGTTAGAAGCAATTTGGCACAACTGAACACAAATCCTTTCCCACAGTCACGCCTTGCCACCTCTCTGCTCCAGTGAGATAGGGTTCACCCTAGCAGCTGATCCCACTTTCCGGAGCATAAAGGAGACCAACAGGTGGAATGCTCCTACAAAACTTCAACTAAAACAGCTCCTGACAGCACTGGAGAGATCACCTGGGAGAGAGCAGCTTCTTTCCAAAGGGAGGGCAGAGTAAGGAGCAGCATAAGTATAGGTCCGAAAAATTTAATCTCTCAAATCATCTTCCCCAGACCGCACTGCTCACTTTGTCCCTAAGCTGCAAGGTCCTGGGTGCTGTCAGCAAGACATTCAGGCTGGACTTCCATCAATTCCTGCCTCAAAACAGCACCCAGCTCTGGCAGGGACAGGATTGCCAGAGCCCTGCTCCTACCTCCACCCACATTTTAAAGCTAATGCCTGATTCAGAAAATTATATTCTTTACGAAGTGCCAGAAAGTTCATTTATATGTGATTACAGTTTTCTAAACTCCTTAAAATTCAAAAGTTGGAGCTAATTTCAACATTAATTGCCTAAATATTCAGCCAAATTGCTTCCCTGCTCCCAAGTGAGAGGGTAAAAAAAACAGACTCATCTCAAGGTTTGCAAACATAATTGCTTTGGCATCCATAGCTGTGAAGTAGTGACAGCTCTTCACAACATCAAATTTACTTGAATATTCAAAAGTTAGACTTCAAGGATCACTGGAATTGTTGTAGTTTTCCTTTTTTAGGCTTTTTTTTTCCTTTCTGTGTTTGGTTCTTTTATGAAGTGGACTTTATACAAACTTTGCTCTAATAACAGTTACATAGAAAAATTACATACACAAACATAGATAAGTCTATCTCATCAACAAAAGTTGTTAGAAACTCAAAACAGGCAGCAAGGCTCGTATGCAGGAAGCAGGTTAATATTTACTTCTAAGTGCTTTTCTAAAACCAATTACCTTTCAAGTTCACTTCCATCCTTTAAATATAATTTCTCTACCTTCCAAAACAGTTACGAGTGGTGCTTCCCCCTCCTTTATTTAGCACTTGGCCATGAAAATGTAAGAGCAAAAAATGCACACAGCTTATTTTGAATGGGATTTTAATTCATATCTATATTCATAACTATATCCCTGTTAGAAAATATTCCTACATTAAATATGTATTAAACTCTCATCCATCCATTTTTATGTGATTTCTATCAATCATAAAGACAACTGTTTTTCAGAGCAATATAAGTTGTAATGGTTTACAAGCACATAAAAATGGGCCTTTTGTGTACAGCTGCTCCAGGTTTCTGCTTCAAAGAAGGAAAAGTGAAGTTTTCTTCTGCACAAAAATATCTTGTAAACAGTGCCGTTGTCTGGTAATTTTGGCAGGTATAATTTTGTAAGAAAAGAAAAAGCCAACTGGATTATCTCAAAAGAAATCACAGAATCACAGGGCTGTTCTGCTATGTTGAAAACTTTACAATAATTCTGAGGCTGCTGTGCATATTTCCTACAGAAAACAAAAAGTGTGTATCTATACATATTTATTTAATTCAAGTCCTAACCAATTAGCATCTCCTCTTCCACCTTCCTGCCTCTGGTTAAAGCACCACTTCTTTTCCCTAACCTACACTGCACACACAGAGCAAAGCTGTGGGTGCATAATGTTCTCCCACTTGACATGTTAGAATCGTTTTTAACAGCTTAGTTTACAACTGAATGCCTGTAATTTCCTAGCATGTCCTGAGGCAGTTTCCTAAACTGTGTCATTATCTCGACAAGTCTTCAGGGATAGGGCTAAACAAGGTTTAAAATGTTAGCTACAGGGCTCCTCCGGGGTTCCTAAAGAGTTTTTCTAGTTATTTGGGTGCTTAATATCAATGGGGGAAAGTGGTTTTATACTTTTTCATTTGGCATTATCTTTCCGTCACCATGTATTTTCCACAACTAACAAAGTTATTTCCAATTTTCATTTGTAGAAAACCAGGTTTTTTTTATTGCCCCTTGTATCTTCTAAAAATTTCTATAATTAATTTCATAACACCACCTTCCACTGAACATTGTTTTCCCTGAGCACTGCCAAAATGGCTATTAGGAAGGCTCTTCTCCCTTATTATATGTTTAATCTTTCTAAAACATTACCTCCATTAAATTTTACAAGAGTACTGTAAAGCATTTCAGAAATGGAAAAAAAGTCAGTTTTGTCACATTAATTATACAAGTACTTCAAGTTTCCAGGAGTCATTTTTTCAGTTTATTTTACTCTTATTCACCATCATCGTATTCAAAATGACAGCCATTACATGTCTCACTGTTTCAGTAAGGGGAAGAAATCTGCAACCACAAAAAAGCTGTACACTTTTTTTTCCTCCCCCTCCTTGAAAAGGCACTGGAGAACTACTCTGAACATCTGGGCATGAAAGGGAACTAGATGGGTTTGTGTAGTACAGACGGCTCAACAGAAAAATGGGGATTGCATCTTTGACACATAGTACATGAACACTACAAGAAAGTGACTCCTGCTTCTGCTTTTGATTGATTTTGTGTATTGATTTCAAAATAATAGGGTGAACCACAACTTTTGGCCAGACTTTCTGTACCTGGGAGAGAGTCTGGCCATTTAACATCAAAATCTGTGAAATTTTTGAAAGTTGCAATCAAGACATAATTTGGGGTTAGAATTCTGGCAGAAATGGAAATGCTGCTTTGAAACACATCTGCAGTTGCAAGTGTTCCTGTCTATCTGTTGGTTTCATCAACGGGATTAGGCAGCACCCGCTCTCATCTGGGATCATACCTTCAGGTCCTTAAGTTTTTAGGGCATGACCATCAAATGCTTCAACTTTCTCTATTGAAGTGAAGCCTGAATATGTATTGGATGACCATCCCAACAGAGACCCATCAAGGTAACAGAAGAAATAGACTTAAGGGCATTTTGCATCGTGTGGAGCCTGATGTGAGGCCCTTGCTCTGGCTCACACAGAGCCTCTTCAGACAAGGGTTAGCACTCATTTTTCCGAGTGGGTCCTGACACAGGGTGAAGCCAGCTCCCAGGAACACCTCTGGGTGGGAGGCACAGAGGTTCCCTTCTCAGCAAGCAGGGGTTGGTGATGGCCTGGAAAAACTGCTCAGAGTTGGAGCTGAGCAGAAGACTCCCACTATGGGGTGTCAGTGTTGTGCTGCTGTGAAGTCCACAAACCCAGAAATCCTGCATGACTTATAACATCCATTCTTTTCCAAACCCTGTAACAAGCACCTAACAACCTCCCATTTGAAAAACATTTCCTGTGTTCATCCGCTAACTTTGATTAAAAAGATGCTTCTGTAACTTTGTAACAAGTCAAACCAGAAGAATGAGCAAGATTCCAGTCAGTCACAAACCAGATTAACATCCCAGATACCATCTAGCCAGAAAGAACATAAGTGTAATTTCAATCTATAAATTCCAAATTTACACAATGGTAATGAATAAAATTCCATGGCCATGTTTGATTTTTAAAGGTAAAATACATTATGTGCCACCTTTTCATACCTACTGAGACCAATACAATCACTAAGTGAGAATTAACAATTAGTTCTCCAGGTACAACACAGAATCACTTTATAAATTCTCTGTTCTGGTTTTAAAAAACATAAATAATAAAAACATGAGAAATAAAAATGGAAAATTGAATATGGATTCTGGCCTTAGACAGCTACATTTTTTTCCTCATCATAAGATTACTTCTAACATATCTCAGTTAATAAAGTCGAGATAAAGTTTAGGGAAAAAAACCCTCTATTCCTATAAATGTAGTGATAATGTGTCATAATTCATAGAAGATGACTTGATTAATAATTAATAGCTGAGTTAATAATAAATAATAATAAATAATTAGTATTGGTAAATAATTAATAAGCTGGTAAGTCAAATCAGGTATTTCTATATTTCATATTTAGACATCTACTTTTCTTAAGTCAGGCAACTTTTCTTGACTACACAACAAAACCAGCCATGCTAATATCACTTAAGAATTAACAGTTTGACTCTGAAATTTTAATTATGAGATTCAGTTTTATTTTTCTTTATGTAGCATGATCATTTCTTCATTAAAACCCATAGTTGATTCAAGATGAAAATTGATTAAATATGTAGTTGTATAATACAATTAAGAGATCACAAGCCTAGAAACAAAACGTTAATGCTCCTGAAATACTTTCAAGAGAGCAAAATATTACTTTGAGACAGAAATCCACTATTATTTGCCTTATAACTAACAGAATACTATTACTTCTTCTCATAAGATTACAGATTAAATTGAATTTGTCCAAACTAATTTTTTACCTGCAATACCTTGTCTTATTCATTTGAATGGGATTTTGGCAGGAGATTCAAACATTTCCTATTCTTAAGCTTTTTAACATTAAATTCATTTATAAGGTAATAGATAGTTTAATGCAGTGTCAGAGGATTCTTTGACCTAATTACTGTGCTAAGTGAACTGTAGTATTTTTCTCCTCAGTTATTTATTGGTTTCACAGCAGAAGCTCAATCAATTTCTTTCCTGTTGATAGAAGGATATAAATGTCTATCTTACATGTAGATATTCTTCAATGCTAACAGTGATCTAGAACACGATGAACTGCATTAATTTATTTCTATTTTATCATGAACCACTACATGAATGGAAAGAAGAAAAAGAAAACAAACTGTAACTGCCAAAGTGGTTTCTAGAAAGTACCCAGCGAGGAAAGGAGAGCCACCGACATGGACTTCCAGCACAAAGATAACTAACACTGGGCAGCAGTGAAAGCCATAGGTAGATAATTACTGACAAGCAGAGAAATAAGTGAAGCGCCTTTGCCATTTAGCTGAAACACCAGGTCAGCCTCCCAGCTGCGCAGCTGCTCAGAGCTCTGTCCTGAGCACTGAGGAAATCCCCAAATGGGGACTTGCTCTATAACCTTCCCTGCAGAGTCCAGTGTAGGAGGCATTGCCAAGCTCATCCACTGCACTACTGTTCCCAAAGCAGCAGCAAGCAGGGGGCCACAGCAGCACTGTGACACCTGTCTCCATCCTTGTGCACGGCTGCGCAGCGGCTTCAGCACTCTTGGGCTCTGCAGGAAACTCGAGCTCCTTCCCAAACCTGGGGAGAGAGACTCCCTGTCCCTCCTGTGCCTGCCATAATCACAGCCATACACAGCCCTTCTCAGCACTCTTCCTGTGCATTAATTATTTAAAATATTCAACAGACAACTCAACAAAGGCATCAATATAAAATATATTTTCCTCACTGAGTTCAATACAGGATGTCCTACAGCTGAGAGGTTCAATTCATGACAAGGAGGTGGCACACTTGGGCCTATGGACACCAAAAAGAGATGCATGAACATAACTAGAGCCACAATGTAAATTAAATCTATATTTGCTCAGAAATAAACAAGGCAGTTGTGTTAGATGTATCAAAGACAGGGTGAGAGGAAGGCACAACAGAACATGTTTCACAAAAAAGGATTTAATTTCAGGCATCCATGAAACATATTAACTCACTTAGAAATAATTTCTTCTGTGCCTCTCCCGCAGAGAAAGCAAGTGAAGACAAAACTAGAAGAAAGTATCCTAAAAAAGAATACAAGTACAGTCCACACTTATTACAGAAAATGGAGTCACTAGGCACGACCCAAGCTACCCTGTGGAAGGAACAGATAGCATAAATCACCTTCACTTCCCACTTGCAGTAAATCACTCTCACCCATCTTGACCTCCCACAAATTTGTTTTGCAAAGCCAGAGTTATCCATCAAGTGATCCATTTTGAGCAAGCTGAAGAACAGCCATACTGGCACATATAGAAAGCACTTCAGAAAAGTCATCTGTTACCTTTTTCCTGTTAGTGGTCCTGCACAGACTCATGAGCTCCCAAACCCCTCCACAACCTGGTAAAAAGTTACACCCAAGAGGTTAAAATAATGCAAGTTTCCTATGCCAATTGCTGAGGTCAAAAATATTGTGTGCTACAGAACTACTGACTGATGCTGACACAACTTGTACCTAACCATCCTTGAAACATTTACTAGGCTAAACTTTCAGCATAATGATTTTATACATGCATTAAAAAAGATGTTGTAACAGTTCATCACAAGCTTCTTTCTGCTCCATAAAAGAATGTGAAACACAGGAAATGAGAAGTCAATTGCTTTTCTGTCCGTAGATGAATGAGCGAGATGCCAAGGTTGTGTAACAAATGCAAGGCATTCATTCCCAATAAATGAGAACAAACACATTCACTATTTGTGCATTCCCTAAAGTGGCAGAAAGGCATGATACATTTCGAGGTAACATACATTGAAATTGGAAATCAGTCTATAATGTGGCTATTAAAAGGGACATCCAGATACTCACCTTCAGAAGGACTTCAGGCTTCTGAATTTCTTCTTCAAACTCCTCCCACTTTCATCATTAAACATGACTTTTAAAATGCCATTTATTAGGAAAAAAAAGGCAGACATTGAGGGAAAAAACTGTTCTGTGAATGTCCACATTAACAACCAAACTCACTACCCAGGGCTTTTAAAACATGCAGGTCTCACAAAGCTTTGCCAGTTTGGAGACAGCCAAACTGAAGATTTCAAGTTCCCTAGCTCAGTAGCAGCCCCCAAGGGACTGGGAAACCCCACTGGGATGTTTCAGAATTCAACTGCAGCCAGCAGAATCACAGGATACAGCAGCCAGACCTCTGCTAGGAATTAACATCACCACATGAAAGCACCACTCCATTTCCAATTTAGGGGCAATTTTTGAAATTGAGTAATTTTAAATCTATAGCAAGAGGTGCCCAATTAAAACTAATCAGGAGTTTATTATCTATATTTAGAAAAGACTAATAAAGCTGAAGAATGTGACTTTTAAACAAGAACCTTCTGACACCCGATTAAAAGCCCAGAGCAACCTGGCTGCCTGTGGTCTGGGGGACACAGCCATGTCTTGGTGCCTTGGCAAACCCATTCCCAGAACACTTTGGAGGGGGAAAGCTCTGAGCATTCTGAGACCAAACTGCTGTGTTTTGACAGACTTTTCCCATCCTGCAGATGCTCATGATAGACTCTGAGACACTTCAGCATACAAAGCAGAGATGAATTTAACCCTCAGTGGGGAACAGCAGAGGTGGCTGTGTGAGGTGGAAAATTTTTCATGAATTCCACAAAATGGTAGTAAATGTAAAAATGTTTATATTTGGGTTCATGTGATGGTGATTTGAGAGAGACAGGAAGAAGCAAAGTAAAATCTCCTGAAAAACAGTTTGATGAGATTTTGATGTAAGTCAGAAAAAAGTTCCAAATAGTGACACTATAAACTTCTTCAAAAAAAGAAACAGACCTTCATCTCTATTTTGTGATAGAAGAAATAGGTAGCACACAGCAGAACACAGCTTAGCATACCACTACAGATATTAAATTGCAAGTCTCTGGTCAACACCGTCAGAGGAAAAAAATAAGCCACACTTAGAACATGGGATGAAAACAATTCTTCTTTTGTATGGTATGAAACTAATAATTCTCAGGAAGTAAACTATGTGTCTAAAAGGAAGGACATGAAAAAGAATCCCCCTTCCCCATGTTCTCATCCACTAAATTCCTCCCTCTCTAGAGAGTGACAAATCCATATCAGAGTACAGGATCAGGTACAGAAATCAAAGTATAGGCAGTTTCAATTCCACCAAGCTGCTACATTTGAAACCTGTGGTTAGCACATTTTTCCCAACACTAATTTTTCTTCAGAAACTTTTGTGCAGAAAATACATGGGAAAACAGAAAATTCTCTTGGAAATACAATTTTTTTTTTTAAAGAAAGAAAAAGTAGTCCACAGACATGCTGCCAGGTAAATTTTATGTGTGTATATATATGTATATATATACATACATAAATATTTTTTTAATTGTGTATGTGTAAATATCTATATCTATATTTATGTTTACATATACTTTTTATATATATATATATATATATATATATATAAAAGCTAACATATTTGAAACCTACACTTAGGGGGTTACTTTCTCCTGGACTCAAAAACGTTTAGTTAGGAGAAGAAAGAAAAAGATGTTTTCATTGTAGTGTCATGTAGATTTTCTGCTGCAGCCAGTCTGTATGACATTTCTTCCTAAACTAAAATTCTTTTTTCTCTTCAGGCTATTGTCTAAACACAGATTCTGTGTTACAGCTGGGATTGTTTTCTACAAATGAATTCTGCTACTGCTACAGGAAGAGACAACAATTGTTATTTGGAGAATGACCAAGTTGCAACTATTGCTTTATTTTTTTTTTTGTATTTCTCCTTCCATTCTCAGCTCAAGCTGTTTAGAGCAGAAAGGACTCTTCTTCAAAACAAAACCCAGACTTGAGGATTGGTACAAATTACTGTAATGTCTGAGTGTGTGGGCATCCTTACCACTCCTACTCCACTCTTGTGAAACTAACAGGAGCCCCAGAATAAAAAGGACTTTGAGGTGCTGCAGTAAGTCCAGAGGAGGGACACAAAGATTATCAGAGGGCTGAAGCCCATCTCCAGTAAAGACAGACTGTGAGAGCTGGGGTTGTTCAGCCTGGAGAAGAGAAGGCTTCAGGGAGACCTTACAGCAGCCTGCCAGTACCAAAAGGGGGTCTACAAAAAAGCTGGACAAGGATTTCTGAATAGGACATAAGAAAAGGGGAAATGGCTTTAAACTGAAAGAGAGAAGGATTAGATTAGATATTAGGATGTGTGACGGTGGTGAGGCACTGGAACAAGTTGCCCAGAGATCTTGTGGGTCTGTCCCTGGAAGTGTTCAAGGCCAGGCTGGATGGAGCTTTGAACAGCCTGGTCTAGTGGAAGGTGTCCTAGCTCATGCCCGGGGAGTTGGAACTGGGTGATCCTTAAGGTCTCTTCTAACCCAAACCATTCTCTGAGTCTAGGAAACTATTATTTCTTAACCAGTCACGCACAGCACTTGGAAAGACCAGAAAGTATCTGGGTATGTCCAGTATACTTATTGCAGCCACCTCCATTTCATACAGATCTCCATTTTAGCAATTACTTTCCAGTGATTGCCTTTGCTGCAAGCCAGTGTCTTCTCCCTCAATATCAGAAAGTTGCACCTTCAAATAAGAGCTGGCAGGCTCTAACCTGCAGACCCCCAAATCAGCATCCCTTGCCATCAGACACATTCTCAGCTCACAATTTATTAAAACCAAGCCTGTTAAACACAACGTTGGTATAAAACCCCTGCTCAATAAATTGTATTTCACAGTTTGGAAATAGTTAACTGCCTTACTGTTGAATTAATGGTTTTCTTTTCTTGGCTCTCTCTGCATGGCTCACCTTCACACTGGCCACAGAAGAAAACAGGCCTTCTAATATAGAGCTATATAAAGGTAGGTTCATCTTTCTCTGAGCCTCACACACATGGTAGGCTAGTGTAGACTCAACAGCAAAGCTACTGTGTAGCATGGAGATCAATATGACCAGCCCCTAACATCAGAAGAGACGATCTGAGCTACTGACTCCATCCCGAGCAGCACAAGTGCCCAGACAAGAGGATGTCAAAATCCATCTATGCACACACAACTCACAGCATGAGCTCCAAACACTCTATGCCAAACCCGTGACCTGACACAAAATGATAAGTCTAAGCCACAAGTCAGGAAGAACCAAAGGCATTACTAATTAAGAACAATACCACTAATGGGAATTTCTTAGGTTAAAAAGCTCAGGTGATGTTAAGTGATAAACCATAATCCACATTACAATGCACAACAAAGAAAGTTAAAAAAATCAGAAAGTAATTCCTAGATTACAAGATCCAGTCTTAAAGTCAGTCCAAGTTTCTCTATTTCTCCCTTTTTCTCCACACAAACTCAGCTATCAGCTAGCATTACTACCTTTGCAATTGCAGCTAAGTCCCCCTGTCTGTACAACTTTGCAACCATTGCATCCAAGATGACAAAATGGTCATTCAAGAGAGAAGTGGCCTCCTGAAGTCAGATGTGCAGGGTCACCATTGCTGCTGGCCAGAGGTTCTATGCTTGAATCAGAGACCATCCAAAAAGCTTTCTCAGGAGGTGCCCCTTCCTAACCAAGGCTGCCACACCAGTTGGGTATACCTGGCAAAGCAAAAGTATCTCTGTAAAAACTGTTTGAGCATTTTGTAAGAATTATCACATGGTATCAGAAGATATGGCGTGGCCAGTCCCCACCCAAAACTCACAGGCTTCTGAGGACCTTTTGCCTGGCTCCTCTCCCAACCTCTATTTTTCCAGTTTATATCTGTCCACAGGGTTTCAGTAATGATCTGTTTAATGATAAGGGCAAATATTCCTGAGTAGGTTCCCTCTTCAAGCCATCATTAACAAGCCATCATATGTGTTTTTCAAGGAGATGGAGCAAAAATTCATCATTAATCCATGTGGCATTTCTTCTGTGGTAGCTGAGGGAAAATGTACAAAGTCTCTCTCACTCTGAAATCTCTCAACCCCTTCAGGTCCTTGACCTCACGGTGCTGATGCAAAAAATTTCCACTAGATGGTGTGGGATATGTAGGACATGTAAGTCTCCGCATTATTAGTACATACACCTTCAGTAAATAGTATTTCCCCGAGTTTCAATTGCAATTCCCTTGCCTTTCAACAGAGAGAATTAGTTTATAGGAAAAGCAATATACATACCTTAAAAAGCATTAATTCAACCCAGGAAGTGTGCACACTGGTTTTCCAGGAGGATAAAAGCAGTAACCCTGAAATCCTATTATCCAGTGAATAGCCTTAAAAATTAAGCATGCCATTTTATTTCTTCAAGTAGAAAAAAAAACCCTAAGTCATCCCTTTGGAGAGGAGAAA
>WEIT01019410.1:253847-275726 GCA_013389985.1 Dryoscopus gambensis | reverse complement strand
GAGAGAAAATACTACAAGTCCAAGAGAGAATGCAGAAAACTCTGACGTTTGGTCAGTCCCATTTCAGCCCATACCTGAAGGGCTATTCTGCTTTGAAGATGTGTCTTTCTTACTTAGGAATCTCCTAGCAGGGACCTGATACAACAGGTTCTCTGGCCCTTCGCTGTGGCAATACAGCACCCATGGTGCTCCATCCCTCTCCACGGAGCTGCAATGGTGGGATCTGGAGAAGGGGGGGAGGAAATTAATTATCAGAACTGCTATGCACATTTCAACACTTATTCTTTTGTAAGAATTAGTCTCAGATGATCTACACAGTTATCACCAAGGACTCGATAAGGCTCAGGTACAATACAACTGTTAATTAAGACATCATTTCTTCAGAAAACTTGCATTATTGAGTGAGAAGGAATGAACTCAGCCTGACTCTTGGATCACTGAATGAATTTGCAGAGTTCAGAATAAATAATAACAATTAAAAAGAGAAAAATCATAATGCTCACATATCTTTAACCTTGGCACATATTAAAATAGAAACTATAAAGACAAAAAACTATTAAATCCTACAGATATTTTTAAGCAATTTTCTGTGCTGAATAGCATGTTAAGTCAATACACTGTTTAAAAAATTCTAACCAAGCACACATGATCTAAAGCAGAAATGGATTTATTCCTCACTGACTAATAATCAGAAATAACAGAATAAGGTCAAAGTGCCACAAGGAAAAGAACTGACATGGAAAGCCACCACGGGGTAGAGCCCCACAGATGGAGCAGTTGCATTGCTTTCCAAAAGACTTTGATGTTTCACTCCCAACCGGGCAAAGTAAAACAGTTTGAATACACTGGGGAGGATTTTTAAATTTTAATTTGGCTTCACCTCTGACAGTCAAGTTGTACATAACAGGCAATTATGAGGAGAGTCCAGCCCGAATGCGTTCCTACAGGAAGCTCCCATTCAACTAGAATGACTTGCTGCCACCAAATTCCCCTCCTGCCCACAGACAGCCAACAGCATTTTTTCCCCAATAAAAGGGAAGATACCAACCAGTCACTCCTAAAAGACTAGCTCTGAATCTCATGGGCATTTGACCATTCAAAATACACCTCCCACAATTTATCAACTTTTTGAGAAAGCAAATAATTTAATTGTTCCTAGATTCTAGATATAAATTTAAAGATGAAAGGAAATTGAAAAGGAAAAAGTAACCACCTGGGAATGAAAAGATAGCCAGAAGATAGGATTGCTCATAAAATAACCAGCAATCATCACATACAAGGACCAGAAAAAAAAAGATCCTGTGAGAAGGATATATGATTTTAAAACTTCTTTCCAACCTTTAACAACTAGGATATTAATTACAATTTAGGACCAAAAAGAAAAAGAAAAAAACCCCAATAATTATCTCATAAACACTACATTAAAATTCAAAGTTTCAACAAAAACTGATAAATCCAAATTATTTGTGTAACACAAGTAATCATATAATATAAAATGAATGGTGAAACAATGACACATATTTACAAATGTATTGTCTTCCTCACTCTACAAAAAATATTTTAGTAATGTAAAAAAGGAGGAAAAGAAAGAAGTTCAATTAAATAAAGTTTAAGGGTGACAAAATAGAATAAAATTTAAAACTATCAAAGACAATATTTCTATTTCACCACATTGTAAATGTGAAACAAAATTTGGTGATTGATAGATTGCTACAGAAGATAATGCATTATATTACCTCTGAGCAGTAACAAACTATAGTACCTCCTTCCAAGCTTGAAAGTGCAGAGACAATACTGAACTAAGCGTAAGTGTGAATTACATAAACATTTGACAATTTTATTACATAAACACAGGAAAATATCATTGCTGTATACTTATGATGCTGATACAATGGCACACACAATGTGCCAAATTTTAATGATTGTTAGAAAATATTTCCTTGCAATTAAAGCTCTTTTTCTATAGAAGAGGTGTTAAGAATATAATTCTCAGAGTTCTCTTCTCCTACTACTGCTCCTGTTATTGGAGTTTTTTCTTTTTGGAGCTTTGTCTTCCCTTTCTTATATCACTTAGATTCCCAACTCCCTTACTCTTGAGTGTCTTATGAGTTCTGGTTTTTCCTTCCTCAGACAGTTGCTTTTTCCCTTGCAGCCTTCCCAAAGAGGTGCCCAGCCTTAGCAAGCAGTTCCTTGGGAATCTCATAACAACTTTAAATTTTAGAATTACTTGGGAACTATGTTTGAGGGTCTTTCATTGCTACTTTATAACTCATTGCCAAGCAGGCCAGTTACAGACTCAGATGAAGAGTCATTCAGCTTCATTTTTAAAAGTCCGTGACAAGATAGTGATACTTATGGAGCCAGACTATCTGGCAGCAGATACACAGAATTACTTTATCATGAGTTCTTGTCAAAAACTGTCTGGAGCCTGTGATTTTACACGCTTTTAGAATTAACTGTCATAAAACAGGTAGCTGAGGAAAAAAAAGTGTTACTTACTTATTCCACTTCAACAAAAACCCTGCGGGAAAAGTTTTCTCAGTATTCTCATAAATTATTACAATGAATTTTCCAAGAAGTGGGAAGAAAGGGGGAGGGAGGGCCACAAAAGCCGTTTCATAATAAACTGGATTTGCATGACTGCAGACATTATCCATACCTGCCTCAGAAGGGGCTGATGTAATGCAGTCACCCCAAACCACCTCTTTCCTACTGCCAAGTTGTGGCATGCAACCATCAGGCACTGGCTATGAGAAAGGCATCCTAAAAAGCCATCAACAAGTGGGTTACAGCTGCCACTCCTGTACTAAAGTGTGCTAACAGGGAAACAGGAACAGCAACCACTATTTTTACCCTCCTGTGTGGTATTCTAGAGCATATATCAAGTTTAGCCTGTCCTTGCTTCTGTCAAAGCCAATATAGAACTTTCTCAAGGGCTTCCCCTACGTCCCTATGTCCCTGACTCTTGCTGTCCTTTACAGGGACATCAATTACAGCCAACTTCCTACTACTCTATCTACACAAAGGTTTCCAGGATCAATTCCATCTATGTGACCACTGATCATCTTGCTTCAGCTAACCACAATTATTCCTAAAAAGGCACGGTAGTTTGTCTGTGAAAAACAGTAGATGCATTTCTATCTTTAGAAAATCACATGTTTAAAAAAAAGAGAGGTAAGATGACCTCTCAAGGTAGCCTATGACCCTTTAGCTTTTGAACTTCCCATGTTGTAGAAATTTCATTTTCAAGGGCCAGTCCCTGACACCATGGCTGGAGTGAAAGCAGAGGACAACCTCCAACCCAGAACACTGAACTGACACATGAGCACCATTAGAGAGCATGGGAGAATAGATTTTCAGATAAGAGTTAAAGGACACACTGAGAACAGGAAAAGAGATTATTACAGTGATTTCTTGATACATAGGACAGCCAAGACAGATGTAAAACAGCCTCATGCAACACGGAGAGGAGAAACATAAGAGACTAGTATGCAGGGAGCAGACTACAGAGCTTTAGAAAGAAGTATTAAAATAAGAGGTTTTTAAAAATCTATACATGTTACTCTATAAAGGACTTAATTACTGCAAAATATTATCCTACATTTCCTTCTTCCTATACCAGCAGACCACTCACAATATGTTATGAGAAGATATGGAGACATAAAATCATTGACTTAATTAATTCTTGCATAAATCAAGAGAAAACCATATCCACGAGAATACAGCTGACACAGAAAGGAAACATTAGCAGACTTATTCAGTGTTAGTCTGGAGCATCACATCAGCAGACTTGACCCAGCCTGAGGGCCAAGGAAGGCAGCAAACACAGTCCCTTCCCAATGCTCTACTGTGGGGCAGTGCTCATCTGCTGTCTCTGAAGCTGGTGAAGCCTTGCACCCACAGGTCTGGCCCATTTAAACCCCTAAGAAGCTGACCTGTTGCTGACTGTGAACAACTGGTTAGCTGCAGGAATGAGGGCTGGTTGTTCCAGGCCACACTGAGCTCTAACCAGCTGCTGGAGTTCACTCCAATGCCCTGATCCTGCCTGCTAGCCCAGGTGTAACCTACAGGACCAGTTTCAAGTCTGAAGTAAACACAAAGCTGTATCTCATATTGTGATTTACATTGCTTAGGTCTGGGGAAGCTTTGCGGGTGCCACAGCACCAAGACAATTATAGCAACTGGAGAAAGAGCAACTCACTAATCAAGCCCAGTACCCTCTTTCTCCTCAGAACCTATTTAGCTTCTTTTAAATTACTTGCTGAGTTCCACATTACAAGCACTTACATTTTTTTGTCCTTGACACCCTCATTACAAAGCTACTCCCCAGTACTTTTTTTAGAGATGTTCTTTTCCATTTCTATTTTAAAATGTCACTCAAATGCAATGTCCTTTTCTCCAAAATGTCTCCCTTGGCTTCAGATATGCATTCCAGATATGTACTATTCCTAAAGGGGGAAAAAAACTGACTTCAATATTCAAGCCACTCTTTTATTCGAGCAGCACAGCCCAGTAGACTTAGATAAACTAAGGAATCAGATTAATGCAGTCTGTCCTTTCCAAACCAAAAACCTTACATGCATGTTTGTACATATCTTTCCATGCATTTTAACTTGTAAGAACTCAATCCAAGCCTATTTACTGGAGCCAGCTCTTTTAACAGCCTCATTACTTACCCAAACCCACATCTCAATAAGTTTGGAGAAGCTGCCAAAGGATTTGGCTGAACCTCCTACAAGGCCCCATGACAAATGATAAGTATCATTTTATTATCTCAGTGATAGGAAGGTCTGGTTGAATTCTCCAGTTCTGGATGATTAAAGAGTGGCGAGTTTCTGCTTTCCACTCACTATTAACAAGAAGATTGTGACTGCTTGGACATTCAGGCATTTCCTGAATGTGCAATGCATACCCTGTCACCTCTAGGCTCAAACCCTGGAATTCTTGGTAAATCAGGCAAAACCCCTGGGGTATGTTCAAAAACCAGAGCACCTGCCGCCTGTTACCTTCCTGAAACCAGAGCTTCAACCTCTGAACTTTGCATTTAGCCAGGACATTGCTGGTTTTCCACCACAGCAGTTAAGTGAAGATATTCACTTAACTGATCACTGCAACACAAAAGAGTGGCAATGAGGCCACAGAGAGCCTCAAAGGTGCTCCCTCAGAGTTTAAGCTCAACTCCCTGACACCTGAAGCTAACTGGTTCACTTGCAGAAAAACAGGTTTCTGAGCAGACAAATGCAAACGGCTAAAGTTCTCCAGGAAACCCCAGGATGGAGTGCTTCTGAGAGAATATAGCTGCTTTAGTGCCTGCTTTCATACAGCCAGTTGTTTTGCAGTGACCATTACTGTATTTCAGTGGAGAATTAAGCTTACCCTGACATTCAACTGAAAGGGAGAGATACTTTGGAAAGAAACAAGAACAAAGATTGTTCTTTGTTTTAATTATTAATTGACATTTTATGAGACAGAAGGAAAATTACATATGAGAATAAAGAAGTTTGAGTTGCTTGACAATATCAATTTTTTCCAGTTCTGCTTTTAGAAAATAGTAATCTCCACTTAATTGCACTAGAAGGAGCCAAAAGTATTAGAGCTTTGGCCTAAAACTTCATTCTGAGACTTCTCTGAAATGAAGCCTGATGTGCACTGCCTGCCTCTCCGCAGCCTTCTGTTTGCTGGCCCTATCGTTGTATTTTCATCACTTCTGACATGTTACTTGAAGCGGTGCAACAATAATAAGCAAGACAATGTGGCATGGAAGAGAACAACAATAGAGACATTTAAAAAGCCATGTATTGTGGAGGCTGGTGGGTCTATTAACTGAGGTACCACCAGGGTCCCCTGGAGGGAAGAGCCCTAGGAAGGACTCCGAGGTTATGGTGACAGAAAAGGCCTCTCCCAGGATGCTTTGTTTCCCAGTTTATACCCCAGTTCTGCTGCCCCAGTAGGCCCGTTAGCCTCCCCACACCTTTCTACCTTATCTGGAAGGTTCTCCTATTTCCCTGTTCCCCTCATTGGCCCTTGCTCTCTCACCACTCCCTCACAGTTTCCCCATTGGCTCCCATACCCTAGTCCTCTCTGGTACCGACCCCGTGCTCTCAAATTATTGGTCCCTGATGCTCTCTCTCCGCCCCTACCCACCCCATATATAAATCTGGACCCTGCCACTTTTTCTCCTCTTCCTCCTCTCCTTCGTTTCCCTCCTTGGATCTGCTTCAGAGGCATGGCTAGAATAAACTTCTCCCGTGGACTCTTTGCCATCGACTTATTGAAGAAGCTATCCGGTTCGTGTGTGCATGTGTGTGTGTAGTAGCCTGCCGAGTGCCTCCCAGCTGGAGATGCGTTTGGAAGGTTACGGACTACCACCACCAGAACCCCGATGTAACAGTGCATGAGGCAAGGGATATCTGAAAGAGCAGGAAAATAAGAAACTGCTTCTGTGCAGGATTGCTGCTACTATAAGACTGCATATAACTACCACAAATTACATCCAAGACACATAAACTCCTCAGACATGGTTTCTACAAATGAATTTCTCCTTCACCTCCAAAAAGTATTTCAGCTGGCAACTTTTCAACTGCCTGACATTTCAAGCTTTTCCTGTTACCTCAAAAAATGACATCTCTGAGTTCCTACATACGATCTTTTACATCACAAAGAGAGAGATTCTGTTAAACATTAAAACATTTAAATGGTCCAAAAAATCTCTCATATATGATAGTTAGGGTTTCTCTGATCCCGAGTTTTACTTACTGAAGAACAACTCTGCTCAACAGCAGCTGTACACAAAGGGCAGCCCCAGGTCTCCACACCACCAGCCCAGGAATGGGCTCCCAGCAGGGGCAAGCCCAGATGAAGTGAAATGAAAAGTCCACTGTTTCAAGATTTCCTGTAACACCAGCAAGTCATCTTGGAAGTTTTGCTACTGACCACAAGTGAAAGAGGTCTTCTAACACTTACTCTTCAGCAATGTGGAAATCATTCAATCTCCAGGATGCATCCAGACCACATGGAGCCAATGGAGAGAAGCGGCACCTCTGGAGTTCAGGCACTCCCATTCATGCAACAGGACATGATACAGAAGTAAATAACAAATGGAGTTTAAAGCATTAGAGAAGGAGAGGAGAAATTAATTCTCTGTACAGAGATGACTAAAGAGCTGTAATCCTACAAGAGGTCTTCTCTTTCTCACTGCACCACGTTGTAAGCGGCTCTTCCCACCCTTCTCCCTCCTCACCAGACTAAGGCTGCCTAGAATACTACAGCCTTTATTAAAGATAAGATCAAAATCATCTTTCCTAGCACAGATCAACAGCTAAAGAAATTACCTCAACAATATTTTCAAGTTCCTAGCAGTATCCCACTGAGTTTTTATGACCCATTACCTGGGTATCTCACCAACTATGTCATGTTGTTTCTTTCATATTTATCAACTATTCATGTTCCAAGCAATGTCAAACTTTAAAAAAAAAAAAAGTAGCAACTTTTACACTTTTCCTTCCCAGAGTGCCTTCAGACACTTGGCTAGAATTCAGACTTTGAATTTAGTGCTCTTAATTGTGGGATGTTTTCCTATCGGGCTCCTATATTAGACTGCTGGCGCGTACCAACTCATAAATTTGTCTCTACTTTTTTAGTATGTTTCGCACATCTTGTTTCAGCAAAGGTTCAAAAGTTCAGTAGAAAAATACTACTTGTCTCTCTCTCTACTGAAAAGTCTTATGACAGATAATGTCAAGAAATTTAACACAATTATGACAACTAAATTACACAGTACTAGATAGATCTTGTAAGGTTGCAGAAAACACTGTAAGTAATTAACTGTTGTTAAGACGTTTACACTGCTTCACCAACACATACTGAGACCTAAATCTGATGCTAATAAGTGCATCAGAAGATTTTGTAAGGAGTCAGACTGCATTACACCATGGCAGGACAACACTTAGTTTGCTTATTGCTTTTCTAATTGATAAAGGAGTTTTAACAGCTGATTCTTTACTAATCTATGCATCCTGGAGGACTTTGTAAAAGATTTTTCCATAGTACAAGAAGACTATTTCTCCCTCTGCCCTATCAGCATCTACCAGCAAAGGCACAGAGAGGCAATTCTAAAATACCTTTCCTTGGAGAAGATGCAAGCGTGGAGGGAAGCAAGCACAAGGTTACAACCTATGCTTGGAAGAAGTTATTTTTCTGTCAAGTGGGATGGAATATGCCACCTGGAACAAAGTCTTTCAGTGTACACAGAAAAGTGTACAATGCATGGAAAAATGGAATAGAAAAAAGAAATCATCATTTAATCGACAACAACTTACCTTCACAGATATTTTAAAGTGTTCTTGAGTTACAAAATTGAGTATGTGAATAAATTTATGAAAAAAATGAACAAATGAATAAAATATACTCATGAAAATAAAGTGGCTGTCTCTACTGGATTTTTTTCACTAAATGCAGAATATTATATGCAGAAATGAATCCTAGTCAATATTACTTTTCCCTCCTACTTCTTGCAAGGGACCTGTGCAAATATATTGAACAAAGAGTACCACCAAAAACCCTCTTAATTTAATTAGTAAACACATTCAAACACCGATATCAATAATTCTCTGTAATCAAATTCTCCCTTTTACACTGGGCTAAAAGAAAATCATTTCTGTTGACAGAGAATATATATTTTTAAATTCCAAACTAATGTGCACTCTCCTAGCACTGGCATCTCTGCAACTCTGAGCAACAGACTTAGGCTGGTAACAGTTGAGTGGTTTCCAACTTACACTCCTTCAAAAATTACCATCAGCTTGTACAAATGTCCTGCTGTTTCCTGGTGATGTAACTGCTTAAATAGGAGCCTACAGTACAGGCCAGGTAATGACAAGTGTCATTTAAAATAGAAAAAAGAACAAACCACCCAATTCTCCTAGGATGAAAAAGAAGTTGTTATCTCTTATTAATTAAGCTGTGACGGAATTTTTTTTGTTGCCCTTTTTTTTTTTTTTTTTTTAAAGGGTTTGNCTGCAGACAGCGAGGTCAGTGAAGAGAGAGAGGGAGGAGGTGCTGCAGGTGCCAGAGCTGAGATTCCCCAGCAGCCCCATGGTGAGGCAGCTGTGCCCCTACAGCCCGTGGAAGGCCACAGGGGAGAGAGATCCACCTCCACCTGTGGAGGACCCCACCCTGTAGCAGGTGGATTCCCAGAGGAGTCTATAACTCCATGGGAAGACCACCCTGGAGTGGGATCCTGGCAGGATCTGTAGAGAGAGGAGTTAATGCTAGAGCAGGTTTTCTGACAGGACTTGTTATCCTGTAAGGGACCCATGCTGGAGCAGCCAGTTCCTGAAGGACTGCACCCCATGGAAAGGACTCATGCTGGAGCAGTTTGTGAAGAGCTGTGGTCCCTGGGAAGGGCTCACACTGGAGAAGTCTATGGAAGACTGTCTCCTGTGGGAGGGACCCCACACTGGAGCAGGGGAAGAGTGAGAGGAGTCCTCTACCTGAGGAGGAAGGAAGGGTAGAGACAATGTGTGATGAACTGACTACAGCCCCGATTCCCTATGTCCCTGTGCTGCTCTGGTAAGGAGTTAGAGAAAATGGGGAGTGAAGTTGAGCCCAGGAAGAAGAGAGGGAGGGTTAGGGGGAAGGTATTTTAAGATTTAGTTTTTATTTCTCATTTCCCTGCTCTAATTTATTACATATCAAATCAAACTAGTTTCCCCAAGTTGGGTCTGTTTTACCCATGAGCTGGTGAGTGATCTCTCCCTGTCCTTATCTCTACTTATGATCTTTCATTCTATTTTCTCTTCCCTTCCTAGCTGAGTAGGGGAGTGATAGAGTGATTTTGGTGTATATCTGGTGTCCAGCCAGGGTCAACCCACCACATAAAGTCCAGTCTTTTAACTGGAAAAACACTGTGAGAGTGGGTTTGCACCAACATTTTAAAGTTCCCCAGAAATCTTACAGAGGTAAAGGGAACAAAAAAACATCACAAAAATGTTTAGAGTAGTTTTAAATTTATTATATTCCCTTCTAGAATAACAAAACTGAAATTCATGTTTAGGGCCTATGGAAAGACAGATGGGTAATGATTTATTTTCACAACAACATGGAAAATCAGTGTCACTAATATGTTTCCCCATTCAATGAAAGAAACTGAATTGAACATTAGGTTGAAAGCCTTTTCAGTAGTGCAAATACAAGTACTTAGTAAAGTTCTCAATGACTCTTCATACAATTATTACACAATATCTACAGTTATTAGAACAGCAGTTTCAAGTAAGAGAAAATGACCTTGATTAGTTACTGCTTGATGAGCTACTGATGAAAGCAAAGTTCATTAACCTAATGCATTCACCTCAAAAAAAGGAAGCACACACATATTTGCAACAGTGACAGAAGTGATCTAGTTTGACTGAAATAAGGAAACACAATGACAGTACTTAGTACTCACTCAGTAAAACTACTATCACAGTAAAAATTACTGAATGTCAGAGAAAGATCAAGTGCTAAAGCCAAAAGCATACACACAGTTCTAAAGAGAACAGGAAAGAATACTCAAAAAATCTGGAAAACAATCAAAAAGTGCTTAGGGGACAAGCTATTAAAAAAGATAGCATTAGGATGTATTAGGATGAACTGAAAGACCATCAGTTTCTAAATGAGAGTTTTGATGATTTTCAAGTCACAGGCAAACAACATCCTGAAGGAAAGCAATTGTTTTGTGTGCAAAGTGGTGGAAACAATTGTCAGTGGTGCCGTGGCCCTGCAGCTGTAGGATGTGCTACGCTCTTATTCACAGCCTTAAACACAAAGGATTAAAGAAACAGGAAAAGACAAAACTCCAGCACCAAGCAGACATCTCTGAGTTAGTAAATTAAGCAATTTGTTCTGTGATCACAAGGACAGCCAGCGTCTGCAGAAACTCGGCTTTAGACTGAAGAGAGTAGCTGGCCTTTCATCTGCAAATTAAGCAGTATTGTGCTGCCACATCTAAAAGACATTAAGTAGTGCCAAATCTCATTTGAGATGGTTCATCCTTTGCCTTTCTCCATGGAAATGCCATCCAATTTGAGTCACAGTCCTGTGCTTCTAGGACACTGCTGTGTGTGCACATAACCAGTTCTATTCACCCAGCACAGCCAAGAGGAGCAGTTGCTCCAGAGCCACCAGCAGAGACTGCCCTGGTGCTCTGCATCTTGTATCCATGACTGTCAGCAGTTCCTCCAAACACAGCCCTGAGCTCCACCTCCACCATGGATCTCCCATCGTAACAGCAAACCAGAAATGAAAAAGTCACCCACAGAACCACCCTTCCCCACAAATCATTCAAGCATCTCTACTTTAGAGAATACAAGGGTTTTTTTCCCCAAAAAGTCTTTTCAACCCACCTGTGAACAGAACCAAACATTCCAGACAAGTCAAAGCAGAAGACTAGGCATAAACATGACAACTGATCAGTGTCTTTCCAAATTTAGGCTTGTTCTTTTCACACCTGGAAAATGAAATCCTTTGGGATGGAAAGGTTTCTCCACCCTATAGCAGCTCATGGTTGGCCTACCTATGCCTCCACAAAAGGCATCTTCATGAGCTTTCGTTGACTTTTTTGTTGACCTGTCTGAAGAGGGTACTAAAAGTATCTAATTTTCTCAGGTTGTATGATATGATTAGCTGTCTACCAAAATACAAATTGAAGTATAAAAGAAGGAAGTCTCACCATGTGCTCCAGAGGTACACAATGATAGAAGTTTCTGATCAATGTAAGCAGTCAATGAGCAGTTTCTGGACCACTCTGTCTCCTTCTCCCATTCCTGTGCTTCCTCCTACACTTGCAGTGTTCTTAAATAGAACAGATGCTCCTATGAATCCCACAAGAAGTTGTTAATATACAGTTAATTATTTGCGACATCTGGTAATAACAATACCCATCTGAAGTCAGCAGCTGCTGGCAGAGGTCAGATGACAAAGCCATTGGCCTCTGTATGACATCAGCTGCTTCTGCCCTGCTTCTTTAGTGGGTGGGGTGAGTCCTGCCTCTGCTCAAGCAATAGCCTTGCTCTGATGGTGTCTACAGAAATAGTAATTTACTTTAAAACTCTGATACAATTTTACCAACAATGGTTTTTTCCCATTTTTTCTCTCAATTTTATTTTCTGGTTATAAAACCAGGAGGATTAGGCAGAAAATCTGCCCAAAAGCAGCATCTGTGTAGTCACAGCTGGGGAGAGAGCAAGGACTGTGCCAAGCAGGGAACAGCAAAGGAGAGAAAGTCAGAGCAAATTTAGCAGGGCTTGCCAGCCAGATGATCCCACTGAACCACTGTTTTGCAACCAACCACAACCAGAAGGACATTTACAGCAGGGAGCCATAGAAGCACAACCCAGAGCCAATGGATCCTTCAATGTCCTTCAAGCTGAAGGACAGGATTAGAAGAAATAATAAACATCACAAGCTGAGGTGTGCAGCCTGTAAATGTCAGTATATTCAGACCAAAGCACTGCTGCACACCTGGGTTAGCAATGGCCCATCCACCTCCTTACCACCAATTCCTCCTGTTGGTGCCAGCCATTCCCAGCACTTCCCCAGGAGCAGGAATTTCTTCCTTTCTATTTTTAATATACCTCTCTTTCTCTATGTCTGCTAATTTTTCCACCTGCAGCCCTCCACCCTCTCACTGACTGTCACCCCCACATGCTGCTGTTTATACAGCACTGATGTTTGGAAACAGGCACCTACTCGCTTCCTTTCATTATTCAGGCAGGCAGTCTGACACCCTGCCTACCACTTGCCTCAGGATTTTATGCTGAGGATTATTCAGCTTTTAGTGTGTGTTATAAGTTGCCTGCCATGTCCCACAGAATGCCAAGCCCTAGTAATAAAGACAGTGTCGGCGTGATGCCCCATCTATTGACATGGGAAAGACTTTCCTCTGGGTTTCACAACAGAACAGGACCTTGAAAGGCCCTCAAAGACCTTGCATATTTCTGTAAGCTACTTATACTTCTCAAGGACTCCAAAATATCAAAAACAAGCAGCTATTTACATTCACGAAAACCTGTTCTGAAAGGAGAACCAGACACAGGAGCCCAGATTGCAGGTGGCACCATCCTTTGATGAGAACAGATCCAAGCAAGACTTTGGGAACAGATCTGGTTCATAGGAAAGTTTTGCTGTCATACAGATTCAAAATGCCATCTCTGATCTCCCAGGACTGGAGAAAGAGCACAGCCCAGCTGTCAGAAGGCAATGCAGATCCAGATCACTATGCAGTGGCATCACGCACTAATGTATGCGCTTTTGCACCCCCAGGGAACTGGCAGAACACACTGTAGGATCCCACAGAGAGCAAAGTGAGATTTCTTTTCTTACCTTCTCTCTCTCTGTGGTCCCTTGGAGAAGGGCAAGACAAAAAACCAGACACAGCATATAGTGCTCCTTTTGAAGAAGATGTTCTTAGCACAATCCCAGCTAAACCTTCCCAGTAAGAGTGTCATGTGTACGTACGTACAGACACACAAATACCTCAGCTGCAGCCACTGAACTGGTGGCAGATAATTCCTCAAAAAGATAGGTAGACCCTTGCTGAGAAACAAAACTCAATGCTCCTGAGCCTGTGTTTTGGGTCCTAAATCTCTCTCATTCAAAGCCTTTGTCTACTCTGCACTTCAGTAATTTCAATAGTTCAAGAAAATATCTCATAAGAAGTATCAAGAGATGTATCAAGTCAGGAATATTTCAGAATATGTCAAAATGCCTTCTTCGGTGTGTACTGTACAGAAACCTTCATATGCCTAAAATTAAAAATGCTTCCCTCTGTTCCACACTCTCCTTAGTTCACAATGGAAGTAACAGAATGCCAAAGCTCCCTTCTGCTTTTGCAGTGCTAGGCCCTCAAATATTGGACATAACTTAGCAAGGTCTTTATATCTTTCATTAACAAGATCTTAATGAAATATAATCTGTATAATGAGCTAAAGATCAACAAAATTACATAAAAATTCCTGTTGGGTTTTTAATTTGGTTTTACATCAAAGCCATCATATTCTATCTTAAGAACGTTCTGAGAATAGCATTTTAATTATATATGCAGTCTACATAACCAAAAAAGTTAAGTGTATTTTTCATCTAAAATATGTACATTTAACGTAGAATCTTTCAAAAACAACATGAGCACATACTTCAAGGAAAAAAAAACCCACTTTTTTTCTTGTCTGTGATAGAGTATTATGAAAATTCAAGAAAAATGAAAAAGGTATAGCTGTCATCGCATTTTACCTGAGTTTTTTTTTAGAATGCATCAAATAACTAAAAAACAAAGAAACATTAAATCTATGCTAAATGTCACAAAGAGGCTTAGTGCTCTAACAAGGGCTTGAGGAGGATATTTTTGGTTTATTTTTTAGAAATAGCTCATTCCATTGAAAATACCATCTTCCTTTCACTCTATAAACTAAGAGAAGTCCTAGGGTTATATATTTAATTACTAGTCCCCTTTAGGAAAGATGCCTACATTGATGCACAATCAAATTCTTCTCACAAATTACAGAATTTGCATTAAGTTTATGTATATAAAAATTTGAGTTTTATATAAAAGGCAAGTTAACTTCATGCATATAAAGGCACGAAAGCAGACCTGTTAAGACACCGAGCAAACAAAAGTACTGCTACAAAATTGAAAAAGGTGAAAACATATTAAACCTAAAAAAAAACTTAGAAGACTTTCATACAGAAATTAATTCAAAGTTAGGGCACTTTATAAAAACACCACTGAAGTGCAGTAGCAACCAAGAAACAAAGTGTTTTATGAATCTCTTCATGTTTCTGCATACGTTTCTACCAATTTTTATTGCAAACATCAAGAAGCACTAGCAGATTTGTTCAGCCAAGATTAAAAAACAACAACAACAACAACAACAACAACAACAAATTGGTGCATGATACTTGAATACAGAATATTCAGTTTCTTTTTGGATCTAGTTTGCTTAGAAGTCAGGCCCAAAGGTACGTAAAAGAAGCACTTTAATCAAAACTGTATTTAAGAATCTATGTGAACATGACTAGCTTTCTGAATATATGGGGCATGCAGAATTCCCACTAAAGCCAAAGTTGCAGAGCTTAATATATTTAAACAAAACCAGGGATATGTAAATAAGATGTACTCCTTTCAGCATTCACATGCTGATGTTGGCCCTAACTGTGCATATAAGGTATATTCCCTTCCATTTCCAGTTTTCATGTGACTGGTTCTGATATAAAAAAGGTAAATTGAACAAGATCCTGAGATTTAAAAGCAGATCACAATTAATCATTTTATTGTGGATACAAGTGTCGCTAAGGTAATAGAAATTCCATAATCCCTTAGATTAAACACAAAATTCACCAGCAGGAAAAAGCACACATGCTTTGGATGGGAAAGAATTTTCCATTAAACATTTTGTAGAATTCCTTTTTAGGCATCACTTCCCTCTTAATCAAAAATCACAGCTGAAAACTGCCTTGACTCACAGTGAATAGACAGATGAAGACATGTTTAAAACCATAAGAAGGCATCATAAGAAGTTTTACTGCCAAAGGAAAAAGAAGATACAAGTTCCAGAAAAACAATAAAGATTTTTTTTTAATACATGGTAAACTGTTTAGGTTCCAAGTACCATAACATATTATGAAGTTCACAATCATTAATGTATTTTAAAATCTGCTGCGATGTTCCCAGATTTGAGTATGGAATGTTACTCTTCACCTTCTCATATGAGCAGGCAAAAACCTCTGGACTTCTAGACATGCTGGCATTGTGTTCAGATAATAAAGGTAATGTCAAGAAGGGTGAATAGTTTTCTACCAATGACCTTCAAAACTCCAAATTACACAAGAATTAGCCTCACGACAGGAGTCCAGTGGGGTTTGTTGTCCTTTATTTACTTTGCTAATATGAGTGACCTCACTAATAAACATCTTTCCTCCTCACTGCTACTACCATAACAGTGAAATGACATAGGCATAATTTCTTACCTTTAGGAAAAGCATCATAAACAGAATAGTCATAAATCTTTTTATCCAGCAATGGCTACAACATTTTAAAATTACTTTAAGATTCAAAGATGTATTTTTATGGAACAAAGTAGTTTAAGATATCCTGTAAATCTGTCCTTCATTTAATTTACAGATGTCCTGAGGTCTCCTAAATTAAAGCAATGAAGTGGAGTCAATGACAGAATACTTTTTTAGGTGATTATTTAAAGATTAGTAGATCTTAAATCTGAACCACTCTCTTGTCAGAAATGTTATTATGGAGCTCATCACCAAGCTTACTTTAGGCACTTAAGAAAATGAAGAGTCAGCACCAGCACTGAGTGAAATCTTCGTGTGGTAAAGGACATCTTCAAGCCTTTCCTAACTTCTCAGTTGTACTGGATTTACCCTGGAGATGATCTACTACACATACTTCCTTTAGAGCATATTAAATACTGCTAAAAAAAGTAAAATAAGATGTTTACAAGAAATGTAGCAGGCACTTCTATGACTGTCATGTGCTGTCAGATGCCTGTTTTTATGCCTTTTGCTCATTGTAACTCTATGTCCCTTAGCTGGGCTACAACATGCTCAGGTCCTACTGAGCATCTGACAAGATCTTCTGACAAAAAGCTGCTAATTTTTGAGCACTAAACAGCTAATGTACCAAATTTAGGGCACTCCATTCTTGTCATGCCATTCCAGCAGCTTTACTTCTCTGCATCTTCTGATAGTTTCCTGGTTTTTTTCAGACCTACTATTTCTAGGTGAGAAAGGTGAGAAGAACACAGACCTTCTGAAAACAGATGGTTTGACAGAGATTGCACATTTCTGAAAAACTCGTACCTTCAATGGAAACTCACATTTCATTCTGAAAAACTTACCTGTAAAATATTTTAGGAGAATCTCAAAAGATGAAAAATATCCTAGGCAGCATCTTTTATTCAAAACACTTATGGTTAATACAAAACACAACAAAAATACTAGGATCTTATGAAATTTAAATAATGTGCTCTCAAATTCACCACACAGCCATGGAGAAAAGTTATAAGCCAGGAAGAGTAGAAACTGCTCAATTTGGCAATAGGACCAGAGCAGGAAGCCCTCTGCAACCTGGCAGGAGTGCTCTGTAACAGAGAGATCTGTGGCTGCCTCCCTGGCTGTTTGTATCTGATTTGTCTTCAGAGCACACCAACAACACTGCCAATTACAGAAATAGTTTTTGAAATGTGAATATGGGTGCTCTGAAAACTGGACTGAGACCAATAACTCATTTTGCAGACATCTAGCTAGTTATTTGGATGTTAATGTTCTTCAGCTAGTAAAACCAAGACCACATTTAAACCAGTACCCTAAGAGACAATAATACCGTTTCCTCACTGCCTACCTCATCAGCCACCTGATGCTTCCCAAAGCACTAAACGTTTTCAAGTGCAAATATTGCTATACCTTCAACTGTTGCTATGCAACACTAGGTCTTATATTTCCTAGAAATATGATGAAAATGGGACTCCTGATCCTTAGCTAAACTACTATTACTCACCACCACATCATACATGATTTGGATTAATACTCATTGAGGAAACCAGGCAATAGTCCTCAACAACTTACTTACAGAATCCAGGCTCTACTCCAATGCATTTTCACCCCTCATTTAATATTTAATTCTTCTTCGAACATGACCTGCCCTGCAATTTTAAGAGAAACCACCTGAGCTCTTCATTCAGCTATATTATAGTCATTTTGCTTCATAATTGCTCCCACAACAGTACCAGGCATGCCTTAGGGATACTTGTGTTTTATGGCTATAAAAGTTAGTGCTACTGGAATGCAAGAGGAATAAGAGTACAGTGCACACACAAGGTTCATAATGCAGCCCTTCTCATACCCTCAGGAGAAGGAATCCCACCCCATAAACAACCCTCCCCCCACAACTCATCTTCAGGCATTCTGGAAAACAAATCACCTTATCAATCAGCATAACTTCCAGAAGTAACAGGAGGAGGGTTTTTTTTCTTCCTAAGGGAAATTATTTGCTCCTCTGTAGACATGCAGACATTTTTAGTGACACTTCTGCATAATCAGCTCTATCAGACAGATGGTATACTTTTTGAAACAAGTGACATGGGCTGTTTGTTTCACCCCAAACTGGGGCAATTCATTTTGATAAGAATTTAATTCACAGTTAATACAGATTGTTGGCATCTGGTTTTATACGAATTGATTGCACACAGAAATCAGGTCAAGATCAGCTCTGGGTAAGAAGACTGACAGATCTAATGGTGAACTCCTGCCACTGCACATCAGCGTGAACTTTAGCTAACCAGAGTATGACCATGCCCCAGCAAAGACAGAGGATGTGTTGTTTGCCCCCACCAATGCATTTTAAAAAAAAACAGGTAGAAAAAGGAGAAGACTGGTAAATGTTTTCCCATTTCATTTGGGTAGACACATCAGGAGTCCTTTTCATCATGACTTACAGCCATGTTTCTTGGTATTTGGCTTCATAGTGCCTCAGTTAAGATGAAATTAGTCAACAAGGAGTAATGACAAGACTGATACAGTTTCACATAAAGTACACATTTTTTAAAAAACAAATTTAAACTATTTTAGTGTAGTAGATTCAACTTATCAAAATACAATCAATGATCAGGATCATTTAAAGTTCTGAGAACTGCACAATATTCACCTTGTATGTTCAGTATTTTCCAAAGCAATTTTCAGCAAATTGGTTCACCTAGTTTATCTCCAGACTTACTAGGTTGTAGTATTGCAATATTTTATTACGTTCTATTGTTCATATTATGACCTTGGTTGTAAAATGGTTTATCCCTGTTACCCCCGTCCTTCCCTCCCCAAGTTGGTATATCCCTCATCCCGATCACGCCTCCTGTGTCCCTAATATGGTTGTCCCCTCCCCTTGTTCTAGCAGCTTCCCTATCAGTCACCCAAGCCCCACCAGTTTCTCCTTGTATGGCCACTGTCAATCCCCTGAGACCCTGCCCCCTCGAGTACCTCTCCTTCTGGAATTCCCCTAAACCTCCACACCCCATTGGTACACGTGACCTCCTTCCCTCCACCCCCAAAGACCATTGGCTGTTGTCCCTGTCCCTCCTTTTGATATCCCTCCCCTCAGGAATCCCTACTGGTCCCTAACCAGGATCCTCTCCTGGTTTCCTCCCCCTACTTAAGCTGTTGTCAGTGCTCAGTCTGCGTCTTGTTCCCGTGGACTCCCTCTGGTTAATAAACTTGCAGCTGTGTCTCGGGGCAAGCCTCCCTGCTGCTTTTTATCCCTTCCCTCCTCGGGGCTGCTGACAGCAGCTGTCACTGCAAAGGAGCAGCACAGAGCTACGTGCTTCCTGCTGCTCTCCACACTCGTACACCGCGAGTGCTGGCCGGAGCTGTGGACAGAAGGCGGTCAGTGCAACACTAGGTGAGTGCTAATCTCTTTGTCACATTAGAAACCTTGTAAGTGAAGCTGTCTTTAGGGAAAAATCATTTCAGTTCAAGTTAAAACTGCAGATAGGTTTTGAGAATGTGAACAAAATTATGACCAGACCTCAAAATATTTACTTTCAGATTTGACATGTGCAGGGTGCAAGACTACAAAATTGATGTATGGCACAGTAGATTTGTCTATCCCTTGCATAATTACACACTTAATATATTCCCTTTCCTGTTTACATTATCGCATAGCGTCTGGACTAGACCATCAGAAAGCTGAGTTATTAATCTAATACAAAATGGACATTTCCCTGCACATCTCAACTGCTTTCTGACAGTTCCAATAGTCACAACCACAATGAGAATGAAAAAAAATGGTTTCACACCAGTGAGAAAAATCAGTTCACTATTAAGCAGTTTCATCATATAAAGCTCTTTATTCACTGAAAATTAAGGGAGTCAGGTCCCCAGCTTACAAAATCAGCACATAAAACCAGCATGTTTATGCTGTTCACCAATTTTAAACAGTGCTCCCAAGCCTAAGCATTGGAAAAAATACCGTGACACAAGAAAAAGGTGGGGTTTAGCAAAGGAAATTCAGAGGGGTTTTTATTTGATCTTCACATACTCACATTTTTCAGTAGTGACAAGGGCAAAGAATTATTGGCACTTCTGGAACTAATGCTGCATCTCCCACAGTCACAAGACTTGGAGATGAAACTGCACACAACAACGCAAGCAACTGGGTAAAATGTCAATAGCTACCAGAACTCAATCAAAGCATTTCAAGATCCCCATCACAGCCAGTAGCCAACAGCCACCTGCAGGTGACTCCACACTCCATTGTGACTTTGTGACCCCTTCACACAGCATTAAGTGGGCTCCACCACCCTGATGCTTTTTCCAGCTACCTAGAAACAGAAACTAGACAAGAGTAAGGGAATAAAGGTAGGTATTTATTTGAAAGGCCTTCAAAGGTACACCTTGGGGAGCCAGAGGCTACTTCCGAACTGGACCCCAAGATTGACAACAAGTCACGAGTTCTTCACACTTTTATAGGTTTGTGCCATTTGCATATCAGCATAAATTCACCAATTAAAACTTTAGCCTTCTTCAATTTCCCCACCTCTCTAGAGGCCCTAGCTTATACCTTTGGGGCTAGGACAGTCTGAGTGTCCTTGAATAGCAAGCCCCGAGAAGCTTTGTTGTGTCTATCTGGCCTAAGAGAGCAGCTAAGAAGCTGCAAGAGACTTCAGAGTTACACACTAGGCGATACAGAATTTGAAAAGTATAAAAGTTAAAAACTAAGGCATCAACCCCCTCTCCCTCCATGGGTTCCATGGGATGGTTCATGGCTCGAGTTTATGGTGACCATCAGAAGAGCAGGAAGATGCACATTCTTTCTAATGCATCTGGAAATGGCAGAGGACATCAAGAAGGGAAAGAACAAAGCCAGGAAAGTGGAAGGCCTGCAAAGTTTGTTGTTGTCTTCATTCAAACACTGCAACGTGCAGAACACTTAAGGGTCAAAAAAGTCCCAAAACTCCTGCAGCCTGAGACTGAGTCTTCAATTCCACTAAAATCTGGGTTTGCCTGAAGCAGTTATTCAACCTCAGCAGACAAAATAAAGTGAGCCTGGAAAATTCAGTTCTTCTTTCTGGTGATCTGCACTTCTTCAGGTTTTTTTTCTTTAATGTGGAAATAGGAATTTTTGCATAGCTTCAGGTAACTTTTGTTGCACAGAGGGCACCATTCAGAATAGGGTTTTTTTACAATAAGACATGAATATAACCTTTTTAAAGAAAAACAGTAAAAAATGCAAATGGTGGCATTGCAAAATGGTGTCTTTTTGAAACAGCAGTGAGAGAAAAAATGTTTTAAACCACTGGTAACTACCAAACTTAAGTTCTATTTGACAGTAGGCAACAGAACCTAAATCTGAATTTTTGTACCAACTGAGGAAACAGTAGTGGTTTTTACATGGAAATTATTAGAACAGGAGTTTGGAGCTCCTACAGACATTTAAAACACAGAATACACCATCACCTAGTACATTAGGGTTAGAGAAGGGTCCTCCTTACACTCAGTCTCACGTCATACAGGTTTTGTTTTGAAGCAAGTTACTCTGTACTGTACTTTGAAGGACATTGTACTGAACCTGCACTTCATTACTAATGTCAAATTTAGCAAACTATTGTGAATTTTCAGACAAAATAAGTTTTTATTTGCTGTATGTGTTAGTTTTACAGTAAAACAGTGGCAAGGAGCTGCTAATAACTTCTGGCATCTGATCGAAGTACAACTTGGAACCTTCCAAAATCTTTAAAAATACATAAGTATGTAGTAAAAGCAGCAAATAATCTCATCAAAAATGAAAACTGATATACAGCATAAATCTTCAAATTAAAACTGCACAAGAGAAAGATGGAGGGCGGG
>WEIT01019410.1:241445-253799 GCA_013389985.1 Dryoscopus gambensis | reverse complement strand
GTCACATTTTATTTGAGGAATGCCCCTGGCAATCTTTTAGCAGCTACAACAAAAGGACAAGGCCCATTTTATTCCACCTTCTTCAGCATTCTGTGAATACCACTGAAGGCTTCTAATGATTTGTGCAACTGGAAGTTATTCCATTTTGCTAGTTAGCCTGGAAAATGCCTCCAAAGTGTGCCATCTCCTTTTGCAGGGCACAGTGCTAAATCCGTCCTCAAACTCCTCAGCAAAGCAGATCTACTATTTCATAGATGTTAAGGCCAGGAAGGACTATTCAACCACCTAATCCCAGATCCTGCATTGCATGAAACACTACATTTCTCCCTCAATCCCACTTCAAGCCCAATGGCTCTTTAAGACATGTCAGAAAATGTTTGTCCCACAGGTGGAACGCCTGTATTACAAAGACAGCACTGGTGCTGTAACATGATGGAGAACTGACAACCTCTGACCAGAGTCCCAGCACAGGGATGAGTACCAGCATAACTGATTTGGAGAAGAGAAGAACATTCCTTCTAAAGTCCAAACCATATGACCACAAGGGTAAGAAATGTCACATCTTCACAAAAAACCAGAGTGCTCTGTACAACCTCCAAGCTTTGACTGTCCCACAGAGCATTTCTGCTGCTGAGAACTTCTGTAGCTTCTGAGAAGGGCAAGAAAACCCAGGTAGAAACCCAACCCAAATACATTTGGCCAACAGCAGGTCAGTTGCACTTAATATTGGCTTAGGCACCTGAATCCACGTGCACATGGCACTCTCAGACACTGAGCGCAGAGCCAAGAGGGTATAAGCACATCTGTGGAAACACAAGTAGTTGTCTACCAAGACCACAGAGCCTTAGCATACCTAGCAGTGCTTGCAAGAAACGGCCACAAATGGTGAATTCAGAACTAAGCAGCCAAGAATGCTGATTAAAAGGTTTATTCTAAGAGAGTGCATCTCTAATATTTGTGGGCTATTTATGTTGAAACCCAGTGGAAAACCACAAAAGAAAGTCTGTATTAGGAAATACTTAACTAAATAAATAGTAAAATCAGGGACATCTCTAAAAGTACTTTTATGGACTCACCTAAGAATTCATTGTGATTTAAACCAGATTAAATCTATAAAGTTAAACAACTCTAAAGAGCATGATTCTTCAAGGATTATATAACAATTATTTCCTGACATTTAATACTCCCCTTTAAAAAAAGGGAAGAAAAGAAAAAGAGGAAAAAAAGACCAAGTAAATAAGCAGTGCGTGCAGCTCTGCTTCATGAAGTTGAATGGCAATCCATCCACTGATTTTCTTAATCAGAATAAACTCATTTTTTCCTTCAGACTGTTCTCACATTTCTCTCATGCTTCACACGGTATTACAGTGACCATTACTGTAACCATCACTTTTGCTAGATGAAAGAGCAATACAGGATTCTACCACTGGGAATATAATAGACTAAAAAAATTAGAAAAAAAAAAGGCAACTGCAACAAAATGAAACAAACAAAAAAGACTCCAACACTCTTTCAATTGCTAAGCATCTTTCTTTGTTTCCTGCCTTAGGTGCTGTTCAAATGCCTCTGAACATCCTGCCCTCTCCATTCACCTTCTTTCAATTGACAAGACAATTTAGCACAGTTTGACTATACAGGATCTTCTTGTTTCTGCCTATTCACTCTCCTCATTTTCTGGGGCTCCTGGACAAAAACCAAACATGCCAAGCTACTGTTTTCTCTTAATACTGTTCCTTCGCTCAGTGTTTGCCAATTTCCTCAGCTCAGCAAATGTGTAGTGTTATGACAATAGAGCACTTTATTATTTGCTATATTATAGCAAAGAATAATACTGTAAAACATTTGTGCCCTCATGTTTGTATTCACTGGTCCTGTGCCTGTGTCCCTCCCTCATTCTTCTTTCTGAATGGACAGAAGGAAGAAAGGTAACAGCATTGTATTTCAAAGAGAAATGAGTGTACCCAGCAGGCTCCTAGGATCTAAATCATAAATTGGATGGGGAAAGGACAAACAGATAGTAGCATGAACCTGCATTTCCTTTGTGTCTTTAGCTTGGGACAAGCAGAGGCAACCCTTATTGTGCCAGGATGCTTATATGCTGTAACAGGAACAGTAACTAAACCTCCCATTTCCATTCCCACCTCTCTGGGCAGTGTTAGAAGTGCCTTGTGGTTCCTGACCATGAAAAGAAAAGATACTCGGAAACATCAGCTATGTCTGCCCTGCAGCCTTAAAGCTGAGTGTTGTTAAAGTCTGACAGCCACTGCGATCACTCCTGGTGGCAGCTGCTGGGTGGTACCACACCAGTGCCCGCACCATGCAGCAGGGCTGGTGCACAGCATCAGGTGCCACAGGGTCACCTCCACATCAGGAAAGCCCCAGCACCTCCATCCGTTCCACCCACAGCTGAGCAGTGCCTCAGCTTCCCCCTTAAACAGAAGGGCTTCATTCTCCTGAACGCTTTCCCACAGAGCACACACACATTCAGTCTCCTGCCCATTTCTGTATATGATTCCTTATACCCCCATCTTGTGGGCTTGAGCTGTTCTAACAGTGTTTTAGTGTCGATGGGGGAGGGTAGCAAATGAAAAAACAACAGGCTCTGCCTTTTGAGAAGAAAGAAGATATGCCACCCATCTCTGAGGGGATGTAAGGGGACACTCTATTGTCAGCTTTTGGAGGTCAGGTCCTTTTGGATGGAAGGAATTTCTGACTTTACAACATCTTGGAAAGGAAAAATAAATATTTCCTAAAATATTTTTAAAACACTTCAGCAATAAAAAAGTTCTGCATATTGCATTCCAGAACTTTTTCTTGCACTTTTCAATTAGTTTTAAATAAAACTGCTTTGAATTTTATACTGTAGTTAATCAACAGTATTTCTGAGGTTAACAAAAATTCCCTTTGCTGCCAATGTACAAAAAAATTCTAAATGCCTGTTCTCAGAATAAAACTGGTACAAGCTAAGTATGCAACAACTAGACTATAAAAAACCCACCATACACTCTCACCCTGTCATTCCTAACCAAGAGTAGCCAATTTGTGACAATTAGCACATTGTGCATAGCACAATTCATCCGGCCCTTCACGGGGCTGCCAGACAAATTCTGGGTGGCTGTTTGCATTAGCGCTTATCAGCAGTGCTGACAAGAGATGCCGGGCGTCAGCAAACACCTTCTAAAACATGCAGCAGTTTGGCTGCTGTTTTTACCTGTCAGCCACTTCTCAGTGAGCCTTATCAGGAGGAAGAACACTTAATCACAGCTCTCCAACAGCTAATATTAAAGGAGAAGACAGGATGAGTTCTGGCAAATTAAAGTCAGCTGAATTTATCACCTTTCCCTCATGGCCACACTGTTTCCCAGACCAGAGTGATACAGTTTTAATCGTTTGCCTTAAGACAACCACAGGGTTTTTTCTCCCTTTTCAGTTGCCCTTTCCATGAAAGGCTGGGGCTTAGTAAAGAGTGAGCCTGCAGAATTTTAGCTTGCTAATGCAGGATCTTGTTCCTCAATCCACAATTTAACTTACACTGAATACTTACCACAAAAGTATCCCTACACAACATACTAAAGATATAAAATTTCTAAGCAGCACCACGTTCTGAAAAATATTCACCGTATTATTTACTTAGTAGCTAAAAATTGCTCTTGGATGCATCAGAGATCCCTTAACACAGAAATATCTTAAATATAAATATGTATATATAAATAATGCATAATAAGATCTCAAGGAAATATAATATATAGATATAAGATTTATAATACAACATCTTATGGAAAAATTAAATGAGAGATGAGCTCCTTCAGGGGCTGTGGTCCTCAGACATGATCCTTAACAGATTTTCAAAATATTTCAATTTTGTCCTTTTAAGAAAAGAAAAAAACCCACACGTCTAAATGTGACCTAGAACTCATTTTCCTTCAAAAACTTCACAGAAATTTATGACAACAAAAATGACTATGAATTTCTACTTCTTCCTTCCTTTACTACTCCTATCTCAAGACTAAAAGCCTGATCTTCCCTCCAAACCTCATTTTTCCACTAATATTTTCAAGGAATTACTGCATCAACAGCCTGACAAATGCACTCTTGAGAGGTGTGAATGACAACAGCCAGGGAGCTGGGTTCAAACTCTGATAAATCAGTCTGAGAAAGAATCTGAGACATGCACAGAACTGCAAAATTCATTTTCTTCTTGATTCCATTAGCAGACCTGAATAAAATAGTTCTGACAAACATAGCATGTTCTGACTGACCACAAAAAAATTCAACACTGAAATGCAATCTGAAGGCACTCCTGGAGCTGTATGGAAAATAAACAGCTGCTTACAGCAATGTTTGCACTGGACTGACAAAACACTAGAGGTAAACTTTCAAACCACAGCATCCACATGTTCTGGATTCTGTAGTTTCACTGCTCAGCATAAGCACTGCTGCAGCATACCAGAGATGTGACTAAAGGATCAGGGTCCACATCTGGAAAGTGGGGCTGTTCCAGCTCTACATGTCCTCTCTGGGGTCCATCTCTGCATCCCACAGCAGCGCTGTTGGCTCGGCTGCCCTCCCACTGCCAACAGCAGTTTGCTGTGATTCGTTAGCAGGAAAGTCAAAGGAAAGGGAGGAAGCTGTTCTATTCTGTCAGAAATCAAACTTTTCTGATTATTTTGTCCTCAAAACACATGCATTACACATCTGAGGATAGTGCTGCAGCAGTGATGACTAACCTGGACAGCTGCAACATTTCTGCTTGCCCAAAAAGAACCAAGAAATTGCCATGAGAAACATCACAGCATATCAACATATACAAGCATTTCAAAGAGGAGCAAGATTAATTTTAAATAGGGCTAAATAGTTAAACAAAAGCAAATATGAAACAATAAAACAGACAATAAGGAAAACCAATATATGTTAACACACTCATGCCTTGCTGTACCTCAACACTACACCTAGAGCTCTTCAATTTTTATTTATTTTATTTGGTAGCTGTGTCACATAGAAAGCAGTGCACACAAGCTCAGGAACCTTTCAAGCTGGCATTTCACCAAAATAAAAAAACCTTAAGTTTAAATTTTCCCTTTGACATGACACAAGGTATATCACTGTAGGACAGGCTTCAGCAGGAACTGGTGTGGGTTTCAGCTGTAAAATGAAGCTCCTGAAATTCAGGTCTGTGCATCTGGTCCCAACACAGGCAGAAGAGAGTGGACAGCTGGGCCCCACTCCAGCCCGAGGAGGTGACTCTGCTCCAGATGGCTGCAAGTCCTGTGACATTTCACTCGTGCAAGACTGTAGCTAACAGGAGCTGGAGAAAAATGGGCACTGTCTTGTTCTTTTAACTATCAAGAGCTGTGCAGAACATCATAGAATGGCTTAGACTGGGGGGGACCTTAAAGATCATTTCATTCCAACCCCCCCTTCCACAGGCAGGGACATCTTCCACTGGAGCAGGTTGCTGGTCCATGGATATGATTCCTTCCCATCCTTAGGGGATCCTAAGCACATATCCCCATCCTTGTGGAGTATGCTCTGGAGTACCGAGTGCTGCAGGACAGAGACTCCCCTTTTCCCTTACCTTTGGGGCTCTGCATCAGTATATACACACCCTGCTAAACAAGGGGTGGGACAGGGGGATCTCTTTTCCAGGCGGAGCCCCAGTGGTCACAACAAACAAAACCAAACAGTACCACTGCTCCACAAAACTGTTACTGACGCCAAGGGATGTACCTTCAGTATGGCATCAAGGGAGGCCCTCTAGCCACAGCTTCACAAACATTCCAAAGGTGAGACTTCACAGTTCAAATTCTGCTGTAAGGCAGAGATTAGATTTGAAAATGGATCTCTTCTTTCTAATATTCTACTTACCAAGCTAAGGACATTACAGTCTGTGGGTCACTGAAATGTAATGACATGCATTAAAAGGAATTATTTTTAAGGCACATTGATACAATAGCCACAGAACTGTATCACCAGTGCAAGAAAAGCCCACACACCAATATTCATATATGTTTATTCATATATTTTAGTGAGACTGAAAGCTCACATACTTTCAGGTTCCCTTAAGTATAATGTTGGATATGTATGAGGATGAAGATTGCAGGAGCTATGATTGTTCTCAGGTCCCTGGGTATAATAACAATACTGATGGGCTCTGGAAGAAGCCTTCTTAAGTATTCAGCACTATTTCAAGGTTTTTGACATCTTCTGATGTAGATCATTTGATTAAATAGCCAGAAGAGAGAGTTATCAGGTTGGGCAGTTGTATTCCTTTCCTTGGGATAGTTTTAAAGGTATTTGCTGTGCCCATATTTTTTTTAACTCGTGCTGCATGCGTTCAAGAGACAGAACAACACCAAAAGAAAGTACTGCCATAAGAGATGCGGAGGATGGCTCCCTTCAACCAAACAACATATTCATCAATCATGCAAAAGATTTTTGTTTGGCTTTTCTTCTATTTGCATGGCACATGCTGCCTCTCTGGCATAAAACTCATCCCAAGGGACTACACAGAGCATCCCCAGCTTTCTGCTTCAGTCAGCAGCACAAACCAGCACTACACTGCATAAAGAAGGCTCCCACCCAAAGACTCCACATGATGCTACTGATTTTGCTGTTCATGATCATCTTCCTGCTTTTTGGGACACAAGGAGATAGCAATTGTGCAGTTATCAAAATCTTGTCTTCAGATTTCTAATTTGTTTTTAAACATAGGATGGACCAAAGACTAGGCCTAAAATAGTTAATGATTTTCCTACTGTAAATGTGGATGTGTTGAACTACGACTGTATTTTTCAACTGAGAGAATTTCCCACTATGTACTACTGAAAAAACTGCTAGCTGTCAGTGAGGAGGCTACAATAACTCCGGAGAGCATTTCTGCCACCTGAGAGAAGGATCGATGTGATTTTGAGTGAACAGTCATTACAAAGTGATTTTAATAGTGTTCTGGGCTACTGAACTCCAAACCTCATGCAAGTGGCACAGACAGCCCCTAGGAATTTCAGTTATCAGTGGTATCTGTGGCACACATGCAAGCAGCACTGAGTTTACTTATACATTGCAGCCAGTGAATCTCATGAAGCTGAATAAATAATTCAGGGATTCCTTGAGAGCATGAATCCTGAATGAAATTCTACAGCTACAACTTCACCTAGGTATAACACAAAACAGAGTAATGGGCAGAAATAAGCCTCTAGCAAGTTTGAGGATTTTTTTTTGTTGTCATTGAAAGTACCATTAAATGATAGAGAGCTGGCATTATTTATTAATTGAGTTGTTAATTTAAGAATCTTGCTAGGGCGCACCGATAAGACCAAATGCTTGGGCATAAACATTGCGCTGTAAGTAGAGAGTTTTATTTTGAAGGAGATTCTTGCAATACTAATCCCTGATTTCCAGTTAGAATTAAATCCTTCCTATGCAGAACACACACACAAAGTGCACCAAAGTTGCTCATAAAATATGTTTTAGGAAATGGCACCTTTCAGAAAAAGAGCATACAAGCTGTGCTGGAATGGAAGTTACTGATTGTGCCCTCTGACGATCGCTATCATGCAAGGCAGAATTAGCAAAGGTATTCATGGGCTGGAGCATTCCACCAAGATGAACAGTTCCCAGTGCAGTGTTTCTCCTGTTCTCACAATGCACGTTTCTCACCCTGTCTGCCAGAATTCAGATCTGTTTTAGTTATGAGACCATCTGCTTTTTGAAAGGCTTTTTCTTTTTTTTTTTTTTTTTGACGACAGATGGATGAGGTTCAAATTCTTGCTGTAAACCAGCAATGAAATTTTACAATTCATTGTCTCTGCTGCTTACTGTCTTGCATTAATTACTTGAAAGGAAGAACTCTCACGGGGAGAGACAGTTTTCCAAATGCATACAATTTTTAAAACAAAATAAGCATATAAAATAAATTTCTGATGCTTTAACTACAAATAGCCTAGCTTCAGGTTTGTAACCTAGTTCTGTAATCCTGTATTGGCTCAGGTTTCTCTTTCATGTCCCAGAATAAAGGGATGTGGAAGCAGAGGGAGTACTTTAAGGAGCTATCTACTGTGTTATAAGCATCATATGTTTCCCTCCAGAGTCTCACAATATCATCTGGCTCTTCTAAAGTCTTAGGTCTTCAAGTCTGATGTTTGCAGAAGAGACTCACTCACTTTTAAAAAGCCCCCCATAAAACCCCAAAACAATAGACTTCTAGCCCTTAATATTAAAGGAATAAAAAAATTAAAAGTTGGCAGACAGATATATGGGTTTTGCTTAAAATCTTTCATATTTTAAAAAACTTCCCCATTTTTATTTCCCATTTAATATAATTTTGCAGTGACATGCTTGGAACAGCAAACCAACCTCCAAGATACCACTAAAATGTAGTAAAAGGGTCCTTACTAATACCCTGCTGGCAAGTCTGGCAAGCCTTGATCTGCAAGCCATAAATTATATATCCACTAGCCACCAGCTTCCTGGAACACACCTCAGGAGAAGGGAAGTGTCAGGAAGTGCGTCACTGAGAACAGCAGGATTTAGGGGCCCTGTTGCTGACTGCAGCTCTATCGGGTTTGTGCCCTGGTTCCAAATCAGTATCACGATGTTTCCCTTAGACTCAGCACTGCTTTGCTCACTGTCCCATGGTCAGGGACTGGGATTAACCACCAGCCCCTGCCAGGCATGCACATAGCCCCAAATGGGATGCATGCCTGGATTAGGGAGAGCTTCAGGCAGAGCCCCATGTCGCTACTCCATTGTAACAGGAGCCTTAATCTGTGTGCGAATGCGGCATCCAGGGGAGGGGAGCCAAAGAACAAATAATAGAGCAAAACGCTAAACAATCCTCTAGTTTCCATCCCTAGGTTATGCCACAGACCCATTCCACCTGTGAAAACAGTGAACTATGTGTCGTGTTTACACTAATTTCCAAACAGCAAATAAGTGGTGCCCTAAGAGCTGCAGGCACCAACCTCACCACGCTCCAGCCTCACAAACATGCACTGCCAGGAAGGGTCACGTCCAGATCCCAAACCAGGCACAAACGCTACAGAAAAATCCAGCCCAGATCAACAACATGTGGAATCTCTGTCCTTTATTATTCATTCACTATGCCTCCTTTGTAGGCTTCAGTCTTGGTTTCAATGAAGCAACTGTTTCAAGAAGAGGAGGAAAAAAAGAGAAAAAGAGAGATTCTAAAAAGTAGGGGAAGCGTGACAGCAGATATAGAAGTTGAAAAATATCTAACAAGTGTTTTGCTCCAGTTACTTCTTGATTTCGCAGGAAAATCAAAAGCAGATGCTTTATTTACTGTTCCCATAGTACTGTTTACTGTGCCTTCATCTATTTCCTGATGTTATTCCCATTTTTCCCCTCTCATTTACTAATAAAAGAAATGGAAGTCACAAATAGTATAGACATGGAAAAGAAACAGATGAGACATTTTTCATCATGTTAAAAATAACTTTCAAGACAAAGTCCCTACTAACCATGTTCTTCTCTGAGAGTAAATAACATAATTACTCATCAAAATCAGTACAGTCTAGATGCTGCCAAGGTTAGAACTACCTGGTCTGTGGGCTTTTTAGTCTTTTTAAGAACTCTACCCTAAAACCAAGAAAGTATATTTTATTTACACAAGTATTTTCCAGCACCGCCATGATGACTGTTCAATATTCACATCCACTCTGGAGCTATGACCATACTCCATGCATTCTTTTTAAATTTTGATTATTTTAACAGAAAAAGAACAGGCCAGAAGGAATCTCTGTGTTGAAGACATTTGTCTTGAAGTCATATTGGACCCAAAGTAGTCAGGACAATATACTACAGGAGCAATTTATTTAAGATAGCAGTAAAAATGGTACAGAGAAAAGCATCTGAACATCACTGACAAACATGACTGCTGTAACATTTTCCCCATGTTATGTGTAGTCATCAAAATTCCAGCACTGATTTTTTTTTTTTCCCCAAATGCTGGGATATGCCAAAGGTTAATTTTAAAACAACACAGTAACAGATGTTACTGACTGATACCTGCTGCATTTTACAGCATGTGCTTGTGCATCACACTGCTCCACCACACATTCCCCTGAACCTGGATGGCACTGACAGTCCTGCATTCTGCTCCTTGCACCTCACCACACATTTTCAAGAAAAAAGTTGATAAATCATTTCTGCCTTCCTCAACACTCAAAGGCCAAATAATCTCTCGATACTTCAGCAGTGGCTCAGTTCATGGCAGAAACTGGGAGACTCCCAGTGTTCAGCAGAGGCTAGATGATGCTACTGACCTCTCCCAGGCTGTGGCCAGCAATCAGAAAAACATCAGGAGGTTCATAGTACATCCCTAGACCCTTCTGAAAACTAAAATGCTGTAGGAATACTTCAGTCCCACAGTTAGATGAAAGGTTAGCAGTAGAAAACCAACAAAACAGCAAATCCATAGAGAAACTGGTGTGTTGACACAAAACTGGGAGGGAGCTTTGAGGGAGAATTTAAGCCCTTTCCAACAATAAACATTCTGCAGAGGAGTACTGGCAGTGCAAGTTGGGATGTTTCCTATTCCTCTGAAAATTGTGAATAGATAAGAGAGGGACAAAACACCTCAGGAGAAAATGCAGAAGTGAGAGGTTGGTCCCAGGTTCAAGGAACTGATCTCAGATATCAGAACTCATCCTGTTTTGGGCAGAAGGCCCTGCACATCACAACAGACTCACACCAGTGTCAACTCCACAGGATTAACAAACACCAGCTGATCATTTCTGGGAGACAGTGAATATCCAAATCAGGGAATGAGAGAGTCCCCTAAAGGGACAGACCCTGAGAGATCTCCCTAGGTTCAGGTGAGGCCTCCCAGGATGCTTTGTTCTACCATGCAAATGAACCCCGGTTCTGTTTCCTTGACTGGCCCCTTGATTTCCCTTATATGCCAAGGTCCCACCTATGTACCGCCCCTGTCCCTGATGCTTTCCCCACCCCCTGTATAACCTGGGACCCATCATCCCCCGAGGTCTTTGTCCCTGGCTGCCCTTCACGTGTGGGGCTGAAATAAAACTCTGCCATGGAAATTCCACACAAGGACTCTTCCTGCCTCTTTGCTGTTGACCTGTTGAGAAGCTCTCCAGAGTGCGTGCATGTGTCTGTGTGAGTGCAGTGGCTGCTGAGTGACTTTTCTGATGGAGTCAGTTCGGGAGGTCGTTGCACCCCACCCAGAACAGCCCTGGCTATGACAATCATTAACTGGTGGACATTGAGCAAATAAAACTTCCTCACAGAAGCAATGGAAAACCTCTCTATCCTGATACCGCCGTGTTTAGCCCTCATGTCTTACATTAATGGAATGGACTTCAGCTTCAGACTAGGGTCAAATCTGTTTCCCTAATCACTCTCCCCACTGCTAAAAATACACATTCTTCTACAGTTCTCACTGCAAAACTACCTACCCTCTTCAAGTTCATGAGGGTCCAAGATCCACCCTTTCCTATTCAAGAGGAAAGTAAACATCCTTCTTGGAAGGAGTAATCAGATGGTCAGAGTCCAAGACACCTTAGCAGCCCATGAGGAACAAAGATGAAGAAATCAAGCAGTTCCTCAGGATACCACCTGAGGGAAAGACTGGCTGTGTTAAAAGACAACATTCTTCTCTTCCTCAGAAGGTCCTGTTAATCCTCAAGAATAGAACAAGGGAAAGAAAGAAAAGAACGCCTCCTCAGCTCTTGATGGTGGGAATCAACACCCAGCTGGGTGAGGACTCTGCTTCCCAGGCAGCAAGCTGGGGGCTGTTTTCATCTTCATATGCAGATGTATCTGCCTTGAAAATGGGAAAAACCTCATTGCCTATGGAGAAGCCTGGTGCCCTTGGGCTCACCATGAGGGATCATACATTTACTGTGCTAACACTGCCCAAGTCATGCCCATGGCAAATGCTATGCCCAGCCTCTCAGGTCACTTTAATGGTAGCTAGTGTCCTTACTGACATTTCAGTGGAAGACACAGCATTTCTATAGCTTGGGGAGGAAAGAGCAGATAAATTTAGGTCTCCAATTAAAACAGACATCTTTATGATTACACCAAAAATGTACTAGGGCAGTGCTGAGGGCTACAGAACTAAGGCTACAGTGAGTGGTAAATGAATCTGCTCCAGCATGAAAAAATAGGGAGGAGCACCGGGCCTCTTCATCACAGCTCTCGTCAGCGTGTCAGGATCCAGGATCTCCTAAGAACTACATCTTGGAGCACAGAAGAAGGTCAAAAGAGTCTTGCAGTACTTGGTTTTACAGGCCATCTGCCTCTCACAGGATGTTGCACTCTTCAGAAGAGTATTTTGCAAAATTTACTTTATATATATATATATATATATATATA
>WEIT01019410.1:216271-241400 GCA_013389985.1 Dryoscopus gambensis | reverse complement strand
AAAATGTTGCAGAGATAAGGAAATGCTCTCTGTCCCAGGTCTCTGGACTTGCCAGGTGGGAGAAGGAATCCAGACTGATAAAGTAAAGACGTTCACACAAATATGTACTTTGTAAATTAATTTTTTAAAAAACAAGGTAGAGCTTAAAAGATCAGCAAATTGAACATTTGTTCAGGATGCAGTTCCCCCCCATACAATTCAAGCACTTCACAAGAATATCTGTGACATAAGTATCCCACCACAGGATGGGCAAAGTTTACAGTTATCCCAGAAAGAAAGGAAGGAAATTAATAAAAAGGAGGGAAGGGCTGATAAAGAAGTGCCATAAACTAGAATGTTTCCTTAGATTTCCAAAGAAAGGTGAAAACAGAAGAGAAATGCAGAAACCACAGAACCCCAGAGACACACAAAAGAACAAGGAGACAAAACAGTCCTGACAACAACACACTGGCAAAGGCAAAATCTGTAACGAAAAAGAATTCTGACTCATTTAAATGACTGAGAGAAATTCAAAATTGTTTATCAGGTACATCTGTTTTGCTTATGCACACAGGCACAGGAAAGACAGGGTGCAAATGCCTTAGGCACACGATCAAGGAAAGTCAATTTCCAACTTGGGCACTTAAAATACAAACACCCAACATAAATATATATGCAGAGATAAGGACTCAGAAGGAAAAATTGAGGCAAAAGATACCAGAAGCACACACACACACTCCCCACCACACTCAGAAAAAAAAATAATTTGAAAAGCAGAAGTGAAAAGAAAAACGCCTTCTGAACATGCAAGTTTGGTAGGTGATGAGCATGTAATGCAACTAGCCAAATACATGTAGTGAATATCCACAGCAGCAGGAAAGTAACAATAATAGTCATAAAGAATCACAAGATTCCCTTTAACACCCTCATTTTGATAGGGTGTTAAATACAAGCCCAGGAGTGGTGGCAGGGAGGGAGAGGTATAGTAGTGCCAGGTTGATGCCACTCAAGCTGTTCAACAGTCTTCAGCTAACCCAGCTACTGCAGTGGCTTCACTTTCAGCTCCTAAAATCACCGTACTGTGCTGGAGGAAAACTCCAGCTCAGTGCTGAGAACCCACACCAGGTCAGTCAAGACTGGGAAACTTCCTTGTGCTGTAGCTCTGCCCTACAACATAACCATTCTCATTTGGAGATTAGGTTGCCTGAAATGAACCTATTACATCTGGTATAACCAAACTGGTCAAAATCAGTTATTTGCAAAAACAAGAATCTACCCACAGTGCGTGCCAGTCATGGCTGGTTGTGAATCAACTGACCCCCAGAAAAATCTACTTCTGGGAAGTGCTCACACCATTAAAAATAACCATAAGGCAAATTTTTACTGAACTATATCTGACCTCTTCCAGATAAAATTAATGAAGTGAATAATCAACTGTGGAAAGAGTTTAAAAAAAACCTGAAAAAATATTTCCGTAAAGCAGATACAAAAGGTTGTAGTGTCACTAACCAGACATAGAAGGAAGGACTGAGACACCACCTTCTCAGATCCCACTTCAAAGCTTTACTTTTTCCCAGCTTGGGCTGGAAGCAAAATCCCAAAGGGGAGGCAATTTTCAAGTACTAAACGTACTTTTAAAAAGTGCTTCAGATTCAAAGGTGTCTTGCAGAGACTCAGTCTGTCCCTCAGAACTACAAACACAGCAGTAAGGTGAATTTAAACTCAGCCTGTCTCAAGACAGCCAAAAATGCATGCAAAGCTTGATGAACAGAAACAGCTTCAAACATTTGAGCTAATAGCGTCACAAAACCTGATTACAAGGTAACTCGATGAGAGGAGCAGGTTGCTGACATCATCTACCCAGGAGGCAAATAAGAGTACAATCCCTCCAGGGGCACAGATTGTAACCACAGACCTCAACATGTGTATTGCCTGAACAGGACCTGGTCATGAGTCCAAGTGATCATTACCAATGTACTGATGGTTCTCTGCTGACAGTGATTTCACAAGCAGTTTTACATCACCATGGATGACACAACAATTCACATTTCTTCTCAGCAACAGTAATCACCCACCACTGCTGCAAGTCCTCCCAGAGACGTTGCCCCAGTGTATCAGACACCAGGACAACAGCTCACAGACAGTGCTTTCAGGATCACAAAGTGGTCCAGTTTAACAAAATCACTTATTAGCCCTGACCATGCAGACAGATCTCTCACCCATGTAGCTTCCACCCCAGGGGAAGACAGGACAGCAGGCTCAGACTTCCTCTGAATCTGTGGGCCTCTAGACAGACAAGCCTCTTCCTCACAATCATCTTCTCCCAAACAAGATGATGGAACAAGACAGGAAATAATCAGTTAACAACATAGCTTTGAAAGATCATTTCCTGGGAATCAGATAGTTTTTCAAAATCAGCAGCATCTCTGCCCATGAATTCAGACACTAACGATGAATGTCCACCCCTGGACAAGTGAGTTGACATTTGCTAAAGCAAATGTCTACACTAGTAGACCAAAAATCTAATTATTTGGCCTTGGGGAATTCAGAGAATCAAAATGCATTCCTTTCGGAGTCTAAATGAAATCCAAAAGGCAACAGTCCATCAGTAATCTACAAGTTTCCTAAACCAAAGGTCTGAGGAACTGGTCGCAGCATCAGACTGCATTATCTACATAAAACAGGATAATTTCTTTCTCATCTCTGCTTGGCATATTAAGGCTTCAGACTGCCCAAGACAGTTCTTTGTTGTAGAAAAACCAAGAGAGAATATTTTTTTTCAGGTACATCTCTCCTTCCTGTCAGTTAAAGCAAATGATCGGATGCCAATGAGTACTTTATTTGTCCTTCCTCTTGGACAACTGGATTAATTCCCAGAGATTCCCCTTAGACCCATGGGACTTGTTGCCCATGTCCTGTTAGAAGGATCTAGGTCCAGAAGTCCACAGTTCTAATAGTTGACAACCATCCACAAAACCTCAAACACTGACATGTGAATATCTAGATTTATTCCTAAATATCAGAATCGTAAGCAGGGTTTTCTGTGTCCCAGCAAGACTCCCTAGCAGACATAGTGATCTATACACTGATAAAATCATAAAGAAAGGCCCAAGTCCAATTCAGGCACTGAAAACAGACAAATGTCTTCTTTAGAGGGTCAAAGAGGAGGTCCCAGCCACCCACCACACCTTAGTTTTGCAAGAGGGAAATAATACAACTGGAGTACCACATAGAGAGTAATTATTCCATAAGAGGTAGCCCCATCTAACAAATTTTAGCACTACATGGAAGACGTGATGGGGTGTGGGAAACACAAAAGGTGAAAAGACTCTTAGGTGTGAGAAGGAAGCAGGTTTCAGAAATGAAGCAAAAGAATTTAGGATCAGCTGTGGCTGCAAAAGCTTGAAGATAGAAGAAGATACAATTATATAGCAAGCAAGGACATTAAAACAATGGTTAGAGTTTTCTAGGTTTGGCTGAGATAGGTCTTGAAGCTGCAGAAAATATGCTTAGCAAGATAAGTTTAAGCTTAATAATGGAATATTGTGCATTATTATGTAAGGCTTTAACAAGCAAGTATTGTGTGCAACAGATGTACGTGCGCTTTTGTAGATTGGTTAAAACAGTTGTCTGTAAACTTTAGAGGCATGCTATTGGCTAAAAAGCCTTTAAGAATGCTCTGTAACAAGGAAACCTTTGGCTGCCTGCGGCTACGTGAGCCATGTACCGTCTCTTGTGTCTCAACTCTGTATATGAGACTGATGCCTGAAAAAAATAATAAAAAGGCTCCTGGAACATTTACCCGGACTCCCCGTCCCATTTGCTCTAAACGCCGACAATGGGGCTCCTAGCACATGAAGTAAATGAACAGTGTTCGTGGCAGAAAAAAATAGGTTTTTCAGAAATTAATTTTCTTGAAGAGGGGAGCAAGAGGACATTTCAGATGCACCTCCTCTAACCCACATTCCTCACCCCAATGCTTATCTTCTATGTCTATATATATAAAACAGAGACAATGAAAGCACAACTCACATCTTAGTGAGCATCTCCAACTCCTATCAATTCTGCCTTTATATCCTCCCTATCCATCTAATACATAATCACCTTTCCAAAGAAAATTGTCTCAAAGCATGTCAGAAATACACATGCATGCACCAGTTCCCAGCAAAGCATCCTCCAGTGTACATGAAGCCAGGAGGGTGTAATAAGACACACAAGGGGCTGATGAGACCAGCCCATGTCACCAGGTTTGTGAAGACAGGAGATGTGGGCGGGCAGCATTTTCCGTGCCGAGGATGAGGTTTCACTTACCCAGCTCTCTACAGGGGAGCGCCACGCTCCAGCGGGGCGGCCGGGTGGCTCTGCCATGAGGCATTCCGGGGCATCACAGCACAGGAACTTCAGGAAACCTAAAACAGGAAAAAAGTGAGTCATGAGTGAATGTGCCGAAGCCCCTTTGGAAACCAGCAGTGGCGGCCTCCCACAGACAGGCATAGCTGAAAACCCTGCAAACAACACATCATCGAGGCTGACTAACCAAAACATTGTTAAAATGCAATTAAAGCTGTAAGTATGAGCAATTTAACAGCTATTCACTTCAGAAAAATATTGCAATGATGTCAAAATCAAATATTTTTAACTCAGGAGAAATGCCCTGCAGCAGCTGGGTGACAGCAAGGAAAGACAGTCAGGTCTTTGAGTCCTATTCGCCCCACACACGTACCCACTCCCTTGCAGTTGTCTCTGATTGGCAATGTGATTTTTCCTAAGATTAGAACACAAGGGGGAATTGCAAGAGGAACTGTCTGTATGTACACATAATGAATGCATTCCAGAGATGGGGAAGCTGTCATGACTGGGATTGACTTTGGTACAGACTGGCCTGCGAATGGATATAAAGGATATATTAGGGTCCCCTAAAGTTGCAGGCAGCTTCCAAGTGGATCACACCCTCACCCCTTCCCCAGGCAGAGATGCCTGTGGGGTACATCCAGGCTGAAGACAGGGAACACACACTTTGGACAGGTAACACCACTAAGATCCAGTCCTGTGCAGAAATAAAATCCAAAAGTAGCCACAGAGGTACTTTGTAGCCTTGTAATTGTGCATTCTGCAAGCCAAAGACTGCAAACCTGTACATTTCTAATTGAACCTGCTTATGGTACAACCCGTTATGCCTGATTGTATTATACACTGCACTGGCAATATTTAGATCGGGTATTAGCAATAGATCTAACCGCAATCATCCACATAATCAGTGTCATACTTCTCACACCTGAGTCTTCTCTCTACTACTCTGCCACAAGTTAGCAAACAAACGATCCAACTTCTTAAAGCATCAGCTACCCTTTCATCACAAGGCAGAGCTGACATATGCCCAAAGAAATTCTGAGCTCCCAGCATTTGTAAAATTTTATTTCAGCTTTATTTCAGCGATATCAATTCCCAAGCTTCACCAATTTGTTAGTTCTAGTAATTTCAAATAAAACATTTTATCTAGAAGCAAGAAAATAAAAAAGAACAACAACGTTACTTCCATCACTCAAGAACAGTAGGAGTTTAAAGATTATCAATGCCATTAATGTGATTTAGGCTCAAGGTGACAATATCCTGGAAAGACAGTTACTAAAATTATACCAAACTATTAATGTGGATCTACTGAAAGACTGAGATATAATTATGTAATTTGCCCTTTAATTTGCATCTAAGTGGTTTAACAGATATTTCTCAAACTCAAAGACAACATTTCATATTCATAAAGCCTTGTAGGCTGATAAACACAGTCTATGCACTCTCAAAATTTCAAAACAAAAGTAGTTTTAAGAACATTGCTTAACAGTAGGGAATCAATGGTCACATCTGCAAATGGTTGGCCCCATTAGTAAGCTTCAGACTACAGTAAGAGAAAGCAAAAGTGCCTCTGCCTCTCCTTGCCCCAGTTTCCCATCAAAAGAGCATGGCACTGGCAAAATGGTCGGGTATTGCCCCCACGTCAAGATGCATAAGTGGCATTTTTCAGAACAAGCCCAGACATTCTGTTAGCAAGAATCACAGATTCACATCTAGGATTGAAAGGGCCAAAGTACTTGAACATGTACAAATAAGTGAGCCAGGAGAAAGAAAAGGAGCCAGAGAGAGTAGCTGGGTTTATGTCTTCAGAGTTGAGAATACTGGCACTGTTTATTTAAACCTGAATGCAGACTATACAGTTATTACTGGCAAAATCAAAATCTTTTGTTCAGGCTATACTTGATTAAATTAGGTTAATTTTCACTATAAAATTGAAAAAGAATTACTGGTTTAAAAAATAACATAAAATATCCTTTATCTAAAGAGTGCTGTAGTTGGAGGAGAACATAGTTCGTTCTTCATACAAAACAGAAGAGACTAAATTGCGTGAACACAAAAGATAACTCAAATTCATCTACCAAGTTGTACCCAGCAACTCTGTAATAATTGCATACAGAGCACAAACATGCTTTGTTGGGAACTCACAATATCTAATCAGCTATAATTCTAAATTTTATTTTCCATTTGCAAATTACCAAGGGAGCAAACTACAGAACAGGGATGTAAAATAATATTCTAGCTGGAGATATTTTGCTAACACATAAGCTTCTACCCACCCCTTCCCTAATGCCTGCAAGGCTCTTCTGCCTCTGAACTTATTTCACTTGTTAGTTTCTCTTTGAAGGTATTTCAACTATAATGCAAGCAATGCTCTAATGAATTCTCAGTGCTGTGCTATCTTTCCCAAACAGTTCTTTTACGTCATCTGTAAATTCGGATGCTGAGATGTACTTGCTATACTCATGTGCATCTCTGTTTCTGAGGAATGTCAATATTATCATCAAGTGCAATGTTTCAAAGTTTCTAAACTTAAAAATAAAAAAATAAACACACACCAAAAAAAAAAGCCCCAGACAGACACCTTCTACAGGTTGTTTACTCACATTAACCTGTTTTGGCACTTAGCTCATCTCACCCTTCTCCACCTACTTAGTTGTTGACTGGTCCTGCACTGCTCTTTGGAGCCAGGGGAGGGGGTTTGCAGGGTCCTGCAAGTGGCACAACCCAGACAGCACCACACCAATGAACTTCAACCCTCTCCCTTACAAGGTTCATCCTCTGAGTAAGCAGATTTGGTAACTCGCATTCCTCCCCAGTCGTGCCTCTGCCAATAATCATTTTTCAGATTCACGAGCAGTCACCCCCATCCTGAAGTCCCACAACACCAAGAGCTGCCCTAAAGACATGACGTACTGGATACCTTAGCAGAAAGCAGACGGCAGTTGCCTCATGCTTGGAGCATCCAGAGACCACAGCTCTTACTGCTAAGGGACACTTGGACATTGTCCTATGTCATCCCTTCCCTATGACGGCATCTGAATACATTTTGCCACCAATTAAGGTCCCACTGTGACAAGGACCCTTCTAGAAGGGTGGAGGCCGTGGCAGCATAGCTTACGCCTTTGTCTCCTGCTGCAGCAGTGACAGGGAGACTTTTCAGCTGCATCTGTACACTGAACTATCCAAAACTAATTTAAGTAAGTTAAAAGGAGAATATTATAAGAGGAGAACAAAAGGCTACTGGTCTGCCTTATGAAACAGATTTTTTTTAATAAGCCAAAATATGCTTCTTTGAGGCCAGAGCCATGCCAAGCTCACTAAAAATGCAAAGGCAAACAAAAAGCCAGAAATTCCTCCTATTCCACAACATTCTGACAAGTAATTTTTCAATGGATGAAAGAATTAAGGCAAAATTAGAAGTCTTGTTGACACAGGTAATCATCCTGTATTCTTTAATGAAAAGCAAACATTTCCAGGTTTTAAAAGAGCAATGACAAAAATGTCTCTTTTTGTGTAACCAGCAGCTGACAGTATTATACATTTATACATTTTATACAATTTTATACATATATAAATAAATAAATTACTATTTTATAGTAATAAGTACAACATCAGCAACACAGTAAAGTTAACCTATTAACACTGACAGAATTTACCTCTGTTGTCTATTAATCTGCATTCTTTACAGATGGTTATTTATAAAAATTAAACGTGAAACCAAAAGGTTATCTATGGCCATACTAGCAAACATCTGCTTGTGGTTCTAGTTTCATGTTTGCATGCTATTCTTGGAAAAGCAACCCTTTTTAAGACGTACCAGATGTGACCAAGTGTTCTTACTCGTAAAATATTTGTTTCAGCAAGATAAAAGTTCAGGGCCAGGAAAGAAATCACATATTCTGAAAAGAGCAACTGCCTTATACTGCTGCTGCTGAATTCTCCAAGGGAAAAGTGTTTCTGAAGAGGGAAAAATGGGGTTTATTTAGTGTGCCACTACAGATAATTACTCTTATTTTTAAATTTTAAATATTCAAATGTATAAACATGGACTCAGTTTCAACTTTCAAGCAGAGAAGTTATGCATTACAAGAACTGCATCCCCTATTCACTCTCAGGGATGGGGCTGATACAGTAGCATTCAATCTCCAGTGGCAGCAGCTTAAGCAGCCTCCCACAAACCGACTTTAGAGATGTTGACTTGTTCCCCAAATGGCCTCATCAGGATCTCTCCTGCTCTCAACAAGAAAGAAACAGCTAACTTTGGAATAGGAAGGTGTTGCAGGCAGCGGATGAGAGCCATAGCAAGCAACATGAGGGAGTTAATGTAGACCAAACCAAAGAGAGATGGGTTGTTCAATTCTTTCTTACTCTTTCACTATAACCTATTAACTGCTTAACCTATTTCCTAAAAATAATAATTTTAAAAAAGGTTTCTGGATTGTAAGATTATTTGTTCATTATGTTTGACAGCCATACCCTTTGAATGAGTAATACTGTTAATCCATAGGAAATAGATAGAAAAGACAGGAAATGAACAACATCAAATAGAATAGCTGAAGATTAACTTAATGGCAAATAAAGAGATTAACAATTAAAATTGAATTAGAAATGTTAAAGCTTCTTTATACACCTCAGAAAACCTGAGCTGCCCCAGTCTTTCAAGACTCACATTTTGCTTTTCACTGTCTTGCCCCACTAGTTCACATGCATCTTTAAGACTCAGATTAAGTCTCCAAGAAGGGAACACACCATCCTTCATGGAAAACCCCGGAAGGTACAAGAGTTTGACCATGGTGGCCATGCAGAGAGGCTGGCAGATCCTGCCCCAGAGGTGTGGGGCCAGGGTGCTCACCAAGCCTCTGCATGTCTCAGCCATGCTTTTCCTGGCACCAGAACATGGTTTTCATTCGGGCCTGTTGCCCAAAAAATATTTGGGACCTGGAGAAGATTCATCTCCACCACCACATTAAGCAGGGTAAAAACCCCAAAAATTTGTAGAAGTGTGTTTTGCCCTCTTTGCTTCCCCTTCCATGAAGCATAAAAATTCACACAAGGCGCAAATGACACACATACAAGAGGCAGGTCAGAGAGCTGCTCTGTGAGAAGAGGGCTCTGCTGAGGGGAAAGTTATGCCTCGGTGAGCTATATAAAATGTAGCTAATTGAACCGCATAACTCAATGTAAACTGGGAAGAGCCTGCTTCCACTTCCTAACCATGGACCAAGCAAAGATGGTGCCTGCAGACACAGAACAGAACACGGAGCACACCTTAAGCCACCCATACAGGAAGGCAGTGGCTCAAGGATTCTTCCTGGGACAAACAGGCAATATGATGGGAAAATGCAAAAAAGGACACAGTAGCAATGGAGCAAGGGCAGAGGAATAGGAACACCAGAAATCATTCATTTAATGCAAAAGCAGAAGCAGATTTGAAATCCTTCCAAGTCTCTTCAGCTCTGATGTGTGCTTTTGTAAGCAGAAGTAGCTCTTAACATACTTTCTGCTTGAAATGAATTCCTCCTAATGGAACTCATTTCAATTTAGAGCAGAACAGCTTCCATTTTGGATATATGAAAGCATCCAAATGGTGTTTCTCACACACCTTTGCACCTTTGACATCATTTCAGATGCACCCCAGACAAATGAGCAAGTCACATACACACACAAGTGGTACATTAGCGACAGTGAACAGGAACATCTGCATTTAGCTATGGTACCTTGAAATCAGTAATGTAGCCAAGAAAAGAACTGTTTTCAGCAATCAGGTAAGTCATAAAGCTATTATTAATTCATATGGTTTCAGTCTCTCTTATTCTTTAAAGTTCTTTAGGATAGAATCACTTAGGTTGGCAAAGACCTTTGTGGTCATTGAATCCAACCATAAACCTAACTCTGCCAAGTCACACTTAACTGTAGAAATTGAACCATAACTGCATGGCAAAAGCCAAAGAGCAAGAAAAACCTACCCCTGGTGAAAGTGAGCAAAAGGGCACCATTAAGAGTCTTGATGGAGACACCTTAAATCTTTGTAAAGTTGTCAGTCTGACTACTCCTAGAAAATGCAGAAACAGAGTCATAGGAAGAATGTCTAGACTCTTCAGCCAGTTGTCAGCGGGGCACAACTGAATTTGTCTTACCCAGGGCTGAATCCACTAGGAAAGACTTACTGAAACAATCCTTTTATTTAATGTCTTCAAGTATACATCTCAAAAGAATGTGATTAATTGACAAATGCACAAAGACTGCTTCCCTCTTCCTATTGACATTAACATATTCACAGTAAATTTCCTTGCACTATCTGGACCACTAATTTTCACACAGCTCTCAAATGAAAGTGTATCAGCAAGACAACTGGTATCCTTCCTAATACTCATAAAGTGCTTTCATTTGAGTAGCACCACGAAAGAGAGGACAGTGGAAACAAAGTACAAAGTGCTAGACCCTCCCTCTATTTGCCACACTAAATTCAGAGTACCTGTAGACAGTAAAGCAGTAAAAGACTGGAAGCAAGTCTTCCTTCCAGTGCTCCTGTTATTATCAGCAGCAGAGCTGTACTGATGCTACAGCAGCAGTGGCAAGTTTTCAAAGAAGCTGCAGCTTGTACAGGAATGCTTTACACAGCCAAACAGAAAATCTTCCTTCCAGTTTCCTCAAGCAAACTCTAAATCAAGACAATTCATAAATACGTAGGGAAAGGCAGATGCCGTATTTCTACCTGCACTAGAAAACTTCATCATTAAGAAGTTCATGTTGGCACAGCTCCACTGAAGAATCAGCAGAGGATCTGCGCACTGTTATGATGCAGCACTGGACAGCATAAAATCCAAATCTTACCTGCAAATGTAGCTACTCCAACACTGAAATGCACACTATAGTATTTTTGCAAAGATAGAATTTGCTGAAAGTCAGATGCTTCTATTTTAAAGAAAGATGATCCGTAATATATTATTAACCAGAAAATTCATTAAAATTTTATCACAACTGTAATATCATTATTTCTTGTACTTAAAAATAAAAAATGAGAACTCAAGGTTGTTTCTTGCATTTTTTAAAACACAACTCTTAGTACCAAAAATGGTACTACTAAAGAGCAATTCATAGATGAACAAAAACCAGTTAATGCAGTGTTCCACTAACCTTTAGAAAAGCCTTTAATATTCACGATTCTGCACAGCAGGGTAGGGTTGAGAAATTAATCCTTTTAAAGTTGAATTTCAACAACAGACAAAGGCATGTGTTAGCTGAATTCTATTTATGGCAATCATCCAAATATCAAATAAAGTTTTCCTGGCTGTGCTTCAGTCATCCCGATTCACAGCTACAGAGTACTTTTATAAGTGTAGACGGACAGTATAAATCCTGTTTCTTGCTTGCATCCAGATCTACACCTCTCAGAAAGAGAAAACATTACATAGTAAGTGTCACTTCAAGAAACACACCAGTAATGACTTACTGAAAAGTCCATCCTGCACAGTTGTAAACTCCAGACAAAACCCCAAGAACTCAAAAAAGACTACTGAAATACCACAGCAGACAAGGCAGAGCAACTAAGGAATGACAGAGCTGCACATATGTGAATATAATAAACTGTGCTACACAGTTAAACACTTCAGCAATGTATTTTAAACGCTTTGGCACATATAAGGGATAGAATTTAAAGACACATATTTCTCTCATAAACAACACAAAATAGGAAGTGGTGGTGGTGTGGAAATCAACCTGTTCACAATGCCTTAATAATTAAAAGTAAAAAAAAACAAACCTAATGTTGCCATGTTTTAATCTTACAGCATGCAGGAAAATGAACTAAGCTTATGTGTGGAAAGAATCCAAATACGCTACGTATGAAAATTCAGTTAAGAAATTCAAACAGCTTCATTTTGCCATACAACACTGTTGGAATACAGTTTTTACAACAATGGAATTTCTTTATTCATGATTCTATACTAAACTGAATTCTAAGGATTCTTGGTTTTCTCCCCATCTTCACATTGTGTCACTACAAGGATTGAATTTCTCAAATGCTCAAAGAAACCCAAAGACAGTATGACCAAAGTACATCAATAAGAGCTATTTATCAACTGCTTTAAAACATTGCTATGGTTTCAAAATGAAGATTCACCAGAAGCAGGTGATGGAGTGCTCCAGCCAGTCATGCTGGTTCCTTAAGTGCAATGTACCGTTTAAATTCAGAGACGCACGCAAGTCCACCTGACCCTCAGTTTACTTTGTCAACTCTTACACTTTCTGTAGAACAAGAACGGCAACAGCAGCAATGTAAAAATATAGGCACTCTTTCCTTTTGAGGCTACACCACAATATTTCACATGAAGAACTAAAGCATAGAGCTGTTCAGACAGATTGGCTACATTGCAGCCTTCTCTCAGGTTCAGTATTTTATTATGAACCTGGATGTGGAGGCTATGTTTGTGAGATTTGATGTGTTCTAGTAGTTCTTAGCATGATGTTTAGCATCTTGAGCCTACACACCATCTTCACATTTCACTTTTACTCATTTTAGTAAAACACTGTTACTAAAAGGTATTTTCTGTCACCATCCCCAAAGGTGAGAAACATTTGTTTCATGCCACCGTTTTGGTTTCGACTTACTACTCAACTACTATGTTTGATAATAAACATAATTTTTGAAAAGAAACACGAAGTACTGTTTAACAAACAGAAACAGATGTGTTGCATGAAAGCAATGGAGCTCAAGACCATTGTATCACACCAGCTTCTCTCTATGGTATCACGAGATCCCAGATTAAGAGATAAAACTGTATCAGTGTTAAAAAAAAAAAAAAACATAAAGCAATGGGAGAGAGCCTGGATGCTTCACTCATTTCATACGGTCAGAAGGGAGCTCAGAGCATGATACATGAGTCCCAGAGTTCCTGCTCAGCTTTCTGTCATATTTAACACCAACAACAACTACTTGGAACATGCTCATGATGGAAACTGGAAGAGGGGGGTGGGGGAAGACGATTATATTTTTAAAAAACCCAAAAAAAACAAAAACAAAACCAAAAAAACATTTTAGTAAGAGACTGAATGATATAGCAGAAGTATGTCTTATGGACAGCATTTCTTCAAAGTATGCTTTCATCAAGCACAAGGTGATACAATTCCATCTCAGGCTCTGCATCTACAGGCCCTTTGTTCTTTCTAAAAGCAGCACTGCCAATGCACACCAAGCCTCCTTTACAGTGCAGATAAAGATAGGTGCAATGAAGGATGTGCATACTCGGCCACAGGCAAACCTGTGTGATAAACACTGCACCTGAAAGGAATTCCTCAAGGAAATAAAGGTGCCAGTTGTTTGTAAAAAAGGGTTCTGAAACTATTAAGCAAGTTCTTCATCAAACATTTTTGCACACGGGCGTCAGGAGACAAGGAGGAACCTGAGCTGATGACAAAATACAACTGAAAAACTATTTTCTGTACTACAGAGCTAAAACACCAACAGAATTGGAGGGAGACAGCAATAGAAGTCAGGAGTGTAACTGCTGCCACTTTATGAAAAACTCAAGGCAGGTTGCAACATAACAAATTTTACTATTTATTATCCCACTTCTTTTCTAATAGCAGCCAACTACAGGAAAAGAAATAACAAGGTTTAGAAGAGTACTTCTAATTTGACACCCTCCAGTTTCTGACAATTAGCTACAGACTTGTCACTTTCACCTCCCTGCCCCGCGTCACAAAGCAACTTGCACAACCCTCTAAGTTAATGGTCACATTAGTAGGTCATGTCACCCTATGCACAAGAAAAGAAAACACCCACAGTTAACAGAATCTACTGAATTCTGCAGCCTCCTGTTTTCCAGTCATTCTGTAGCGCTACTATCAAAACTTCCTGATCCTTCTGCTGGAAGAGCTGCAAGAGGAAGATGTGTGCAGTACATCCCTCACTTAGCACTCAGCATTCCTTGTCCAGCATGGCCAGCTCATGCTTCTAGGAGGTACAAAAAGCAAGTAAGTATTATTACAGAAAGAAAATACATGTTAATTCTGTTCCTGAGAACTGCAAGCATTAGTTCCAAAGTTCAAAACTGAAAGCACCTATAAAGCATCAGTTCCATCAGTCACTGGCTTGCTAGAGTTATCCTTTGGACCATGGAAACAAAAAAAGTTATTTTGGAGAATAAATCAGTAAGTAAGTAAATCACCAAACCCCAAATGTTGTATCAACAATTCACAACAATCATCAAGCAAATTGCCATCATTTAATATTTAACCATGGAGGAAAATTATGGTTTGACTGTATGACATCTTTAGGACAAACAAGGCTATTTAGGAGACTACAAACATTTTTCTTGTGGCTTCCACATGACAGAAAGTCTCCGTTTTACAGTTACTCAGCTGCATAAAACAAAATCAGGGGGCCGGGATGACAAATAAAAAGTTCTGCTCATGCTTGCTGCAATGCAAAAATGCAACTTTATTAGTACACACATATTAGTTTGAAATTCTTCAAAATCAGTGCATCAACTAAATTAATTACACATTTCATCAGTTCAGATTTAGTACCTGACATTTGGTGAACTGTTATAGTAACAGTATTTCAGCTCTGCCTGGTTACAATAAATAGCTAACTTTGCTATATTTGAAGTTTTCATGTGATATTCAGCCACAGAATAACTAGCCTCAAGGTTTTAGGCTTTATGCCTCAGTGATTTTTCTCCCACAGTCCTAATTTGTTTGTGTATTTGGGTTGGTTTATATCAAAAAGGACAGTATGTTTAATGTCTGTATCTTTCTAAAGTGAGTAAGGGAATGAAGGTGTGAAGATGGGTTTTGTGCTCAAGTTGCTACACATCACGCTAGAAGTTACTGGACATGTCAAGTCTCACAAACATATCCTTTACATACAGGTCTGTAATAAAATACTGAATCTGAGAGGTGGCTGCAATGTAGTGACACTCTGTCTGAATACCTCTCTGCTTTAATTCTGTGTGTCAAATACCATTGTATAACCTCAAAAGGAAAAAGTGTCTGTATTTTTCATCACTACCATTGAATTTCTTCTTCTAGAGCAAATGTAAGATGTGGAAAATAGAACTCCATCAGGAAAAAAATTGTGCAGATCTTAAAAGGCTGAGAAACATCATTCTGAACATCAGTAAACTGAGGGTCAGGAGGACTTCTGTGTGTCTGAATTCAAAAGGTGCTTTGCACCTAAGGAACTAGCATGACTGGCTGGAGCACCTGATTTGCTCGGTATTTCTGGTGAACTTTGATTTTAAAACAATAGCTATGTTTTAAAGGAGTTGATAAATAGCTATTATTGATATTCTTTGGTCATACCAAAGAGCATTTTCTTCATGGGTTTCTTTGAGCATTTGAGAAATGAAATCCTTGTAGTGACAGAATGTGAAGACGTGGAGAAAACCCAGTATCCTTAAAATTCAGTACAGAATCACAAAGAAATGCCATTGTTATAACAACTCTGTCCAGTAGTGCTGCATGGCAAAATGAGGTTCTCTTTGAGGGGGTGAGCAACAGAACTTGAGACAAATTTTCACTGACTAGCTTAATCCACCAAAGAAAGGAAAGAATAAACAAAATAGTGGTTTAAATATATACATCACTGTACTTCATATCTTTGAATCTTAATAATTTTCAGCTTATTTGGTGCCCTTTGCAGATATTTGTTCAGAATTTTTAAAATGTCAGCCATAAAAATAAAACGAGTAGGAAAAAGTACAACTTTATCACTCGTTAAAAGTTGCCAGCAGCTCTCGAAGTCGGCAGCCTGCAGAAGAAAGACACTCTTGTTCTCGCCCTGCACACAACACCCCGCGTAACCTTTAAAACTCCGCTGGACACATAAAATAGCATTGATGCTCCAGCCCCGGCCAACAGGAGGGCTGAGCCGCAGATGTCCGGGCGAGGACAAGCCCTGCCNGAGAGCTGCGGCAGCGCCCCGCCGCTCCCATCCCTCCTCGGCATACGAATCCCGAGTTTAAGAGGCAGAGGATGATGAATGCCTCCTCGCTGTGCCGCAAATCTCCCTCCATTTAACCTCAGAGTGCCCCGTTGCTCTTCTCAGTCCTCCCGCAAACGCAAGGGGGATTTTCTCCTTCATAGGCAAAAGAATTTAAAAACTTGAAAATCATTAATTGCTATGCTGGATGCTAGTGAATGCTCTAATTTTTTGTGAATGATATAAAGCATTCAGAGGTCTGGTCTTTATTGAGCAATCCAGAGACCAAGCTCTGTGCCAGAGGCCATAAAGAGAAGCCCATAAAAGAATTGGTTACAAGACTCACATTATGAAATAACAGAAGTACAGTAATAGGATATTAATAGCTACCCATGGAGACATTTGGTTTACAAAGAAAATTTGTAACATTTAGACAACACAACACCTTGAAAACAGTAAAAAATGAAAAGGTTAAGCTACCAGTAAATCTGCATGTACAAGTAACCAAGGAAGGCAGAGTGGCCTCGCTGCATCATTTGGAAATTTTTGGATGTTATTGCAATTACAGTAATAACATCAGAAACTAACAAATAGTCATGGGTTGTTAGACACCAAAACAATAACTCTAGTCAAACAATTCCAGTGCGTGCTGGTGCTCCGTTAACATTAAAGCAAACATCAAAAGGAGGAATCTCTCACACAGACTCAACCACCTCCAAGCTTTTGCCCTCAGGTTTTCCCTCAGTGAGCTCCATCCATTAGGGCCTAAAGAGGAGCTCAGACAGGAGGGCTAGAGTGCAACTCCTGCCTTTTCAACAGCTGTGTCATTTAGCTGCTTTGAGGATAGCTAATGATGCTTATTAGCATGCTGACAGCTGATGTACCCATCATTAGTACCTTTCGTGAATACACCAGCAGCTACACACTTCACTGTAACACAGACAAAGCCTGAGAAACTACATCTACATCTGTAGGTCCATTTTTCTCAGCATTGCCATCACTTGAAAAGAAAGGAAATAGCTTTATGCTTCCTTGCCCCCAAGGATGTTAGTTTGTTCATCCAGCTGCAGAGTTTTAATAGGAGACACATAAACAGACCTCAGCAAGTTACAATGCTAGGGTACAGGACAAGTGGGTTTAGACTTACTCAGGAATTGCTGAATGTTTTTCTCATTTTCCTGCCAAGTGATGCTGGAAGTGCTAACTAGGGGCTGAAGTAATTTGAATTCCTCAAATTACCACACACAGAATTACCTAGTACACCTTAGAAGAACCTACTAGGGAAGAACTGCTAGTTTGAAGGCAGCAATGTACAAGGTAACTTGAAACCTTGCTGAAAGTGCTTCAAACTAACCTGTTTGCCTATTACCTAAAACGCCCTGAAGTATTCATAATCAGGTCTCATGTTTCAGAGGAGCAGAGGTAAGCCAATTAAACAGCTTTTCTAGCTGCACAACACAGACAAAGCTTCAGGAACTAGGTCCTGGTCTTGGCCCCACATAATGCTTTGCAAATGCTAGACTTTGGACTTCTTGTACATCCAATATTTGGCATTGCCTCATATGCCTAAGCTCCATAAGGATATCAAATACAACACACACAGCATTTCCTCACTCTCTGCACCTCCTGCCCCAAGAAGTGCATTTTAGCTTGGATTCTAAGGCACCCAACTTCTCTGTGTGCAAAGGAGAAATCCCAAGCATTTAGGTGAAACACTTAAAGCAGGGAACTGATCCCCTTCTTCTAAAAATCAAGCTGCAAAACCACCTGATAGGCAACACAAAAAATAGAGTCAAGATCTAACACGGATGCATGCACCAAGCATACAGGTTTGAGAAACCCATAACCCATAAAGCCATTTTCACTGTGAGGAGAGTCAAGCAGCAGCACAGGCTGTCCTGAGATATCTGAAAATTATTGAAGCCTGCACAGACATGACTGAATCAAGCCCTGAGCAACCTGTTCTGACACCACAGCTGCCCCTGCTGTCTGCTGGAGGCCACTCTAGAGACTTTATGAGGTCCCTTCCAGCCTGATTTATCCCATGAGTTCTTTCCATACTTGCCACAACGTGTCATGCCATTGGACTTTGATGTTATTCTAGCCTCTGGAAGGTCCTGTTATGGAGTCACACACAGATTAGTTAAAATTGATTCCATGAATAAGCCTTTGTATCTTCCCACTCTCAAAGTTCCAATCTGGCACAAATTTTTGTTATTATTGGGAAGAGTGAACACAAATAATTTTGAAAATACTATCAATTAGTTACGGCACTTCAATGTAATTTCTGAAGCAAGATGTTTGAAAAGCAATTTATGTATAAAAGGCACCACCTTCATCCAAATTTTACCTCACCTCAAAATAAAATAATGAACTGTTCCTACTGGAATCCAAGCAGACAGTAGACCACAACTCTTTTCAAGAACAGAAACAGATTTTTGTTTGGAAAAAGTCACTAAACTATGAACTAGATCTTATGATTTTGTGATAAATATTAACTTTGCTAAATAAAAAAATAAAAAGAAAATTTTTAAAGATGCTGCATTCTTTTTAAAGCCCTTATTACAGAAACAATGTTGCCTTTTTATGGCTATTTATTAGATACTAGCTGAATTTCAATAATGAATTGTAATTCAGCACCATATCATCTATTTATATCCGCCATTCGGAGCCAACTGCAGCTTACTGCATGATTTTGAAGATTTTGGCCAGGATTTCAGCATAGTTGGCAAAAAGAGCTGGCAAGCTCTTAGGCAATTAAAGGCTTTATAATTACTATACCACCACATACAAGAATGATAGAAATGGGACTGGATGAAATACAGAAATCTTGTAGTCATGCTTACAGCATGTGACTCCTTCAGAACTTCGCTGGTAGTATTACCGTAGCATACTACAGCTATCCCATCAGTCTTTAAACTGAAGATGTTTAAGTATTAGCTCCATGTTCCAATTATGTTAAAAGAGGATTATCCATACTAAAATGTAGTTTATTAGAACAAGCATTACAATGGAAAGCATTTGCTCACTAAATGCATAATATATGTTCAGCCAAAGTTCTAATTACATACTCCATGACTGAGTAACAAATACGTATAATCCATCCTTATCGATTTCAACATGAAGACAAATAACTTTAAGAAACTTCTTCCAGCAAACCTTTCCAAATATTCCCCGCACAAAGTCATAGCAATAAAGGATAGAACATATTTCCTAATCACAGAACTTAGACTTTTGCCAAACAGAATGCTGTTTCCAAGGTAGGACTTGTCATTGCTAAAGCAATATTCAGTCCTAACTAGCTTGACAGTCCATATTCTCTTTTACATGATCCCAAGACAACCTTGTTGCTTTTCTCCATTGGCTTCCCAATAGCCAGAAACACAATGCTGAGCTCTGGCATGCTTGTAGAGAGCCTTCTATCACTCTATTTTAGGCAATACGGCAAGAAAAACGTTGATTTAAACAGAATATAGTGAGTCAATTATGAGGGGGGGAAAAAGTATTGCTATGTTTCACTTACAAAAAACTTCCTAGGTCAAAAAGCTATACACAATTAGTTTCTAGAACAATTAGTAAGTGCTTAACTATAAGTAGTCTTGCCTACTCTGCTGTACATTATACCCAAGCAATGCAACAATACTGAATTTATGCAATATAGTTTCAATGTATTCTAAAGAAAGTACAGGATAGGGTAGTAACATTAGCTACACATTGAGCACCACAAAGTGTATATTAGTTGATAAATATGTATTCTGTTTCCCAGAAAATCTTCTCTGAGACTTGGGACTCCAGCTAGGGAAGGGTCTGTTTGAACTGCATATCCAGACTCAGGAACAGAAGACATGGAGCACCCACAAGCATCAGCTGCACCAGGAAAGGAGCAGGAGGATGTGGGGATGTTTGTGGTCCAGAAAGCCTAAATCTGACATGATTAGGTTGCATTCTTCCAGAGTTAAGGGGTCCTTTAGTCAGTAGTGCAAGGAGGGCTTCTTTCTCCATCCTTGTAAAGGAAATTAGGATTTCAATGTTTCTTGTGCTCATATTCTTTTGGGATAGAGATCACAAGAAAACTGAATGGAAGGGAAGCACCAGGTAGGGAAGCTGAAGAATAAAATGCCAGCTTTTGTGAGTTTGAGCAGCATACAGCTGTATAAAGCATCTTAGCAATAAGCAAACCCCAGAAGTCTTCGGTTGTGCTGGGTTTAATTTGGTTTAAATTGCACCTTTCATGAAATACTCATCGACAGTCACAAAGATTTTAAACACTCCTCTAAAACTCCATCTCAAAGGAATCCACATATTTTTTTAGCAATACTGACTGAGCACAGGGTATCCAGGGAAGCTCTAGAATCTCCATCCTTGGAGATGCTCAAAAGTCACCTTTTGAGTGAAAAAAACCAACTCTAGGTGGGCCTGCTAGAACATGGAGGTTGTACAAGACGACCTCCTGAGATCCCTGTCAATCTTAACCGTCCTGTGGATCTCAACCAAACTCCTACCAAATTCTACAAAGGCACGATTTCATGTCTCACCATGATCTACATCTGACAGATGTGACTCTACATCCCAAACAAGGGATGTAGAAAAGTAACAGACACTGCATGTCATAAGTTTTAAAACTGATTTAGTGCATACTGCATCAAAACAAAACAAAACAAAACAAAACAAGAAAATAAAAAGAAACTCACACACACACAAACACACACACACACGTGACTTATGATTTATATTTTAGGCAATTTGGGGCCTAGAGTAAAAAGTTGCATAATGCCACAGGAGGTAGGAAGAGATACAGGGAAAAAACCTATATGGTGACAAGTACAAAAGCTACCCTGTTTCAAAGAAACACATAGTCCACAAGCTTTTACAGACGTACCTTTGAATTGCACAAACCCAAACAGTGTATCAAGCGATTTGGAGATACTCCAACCTCTCAGGGTTTCCTGACAGGTTTTCAGTGGGGAACTACAGAAGGGTTTGTTTCCCTCCCCCATCCAAAGAAATTGGAACAAAAGGGATAACAATCAATCATTTTAATATCCCCTTAATTTAAGGGGAAAAAAAAAAAAAGCAAAACCAACAACAAAACAAGGGGAAAAAAACAAAAGTAAAACCAAAAAAAGAAACCCACAAAACCCAAACCACCACCAACATTTACTGTCAAGGGATGATCTTGGAATAACCACTGTACTGTCCCAATGCATTCTGTCCATAACACAAAACCTATTTCTTCTCCTGGCATTACCCACTACCCTGGGACAGACAATGTTGTTATGCAAAGATTTTACAGTATACTTTAACGTTAACAACAAATATCTCAGCATTTTTTTTCTGTGTATACATCTTTAGAGTTATTTCATTTCATGTTGGCTTGGAAAACTACAATTCCATTATTTAATGAATTCTGAGGCATTCAGGAATATAGCCAATCCCAGCTTATATTGGAGAAAAAATGAAAGAAACACTATTATTCAGCTGTGCTGAGGGAGAAAAAAAATGAGAAGCAGTCTTGCATGTATATAAACTATGTATACAAGGTCTGAGACATCTTTAGCGAATCTAAATCCATGAATACAAATCTAGAAGAACTAACAGATAAATACAATGTCAAGTGTTATGCTCAAGTCTTCACTGAATCAAGATCAAGGATCACATCTCCTCCAGTCAGAGGGATTGAGATGTTTGGTATCACAGAGCAATGTCCCTTTGCACTATAGTACAACACATCCAAGGAAAAGCAATTTATTTTTTGCAGAATTAAAGAATCAGTGATGCCTAGCTGGAACGCACTGTTTTGGAAGAGGCCCAAAAGCTCAAGTAATTGCAATGGACTGGAAAGGCCTTCACCCCCAGGTCAGCAATTTACATTCCAGCTGGGCTATTTATGAGACAAAGCAGTTACCACCAACCACCCTTTGAATGCTCAAGTTGCCATTTTCAGTGCCATTGCCAAGGTGCAAGCACACACAGATACCGTGATGAACCAGTCACTCGCACTGTTTCAGTAGAAGAGCCCAGGACTGAGATAGTGCACAAATTATTTAGCTGGTAACCACAAACCAGCAAAGCTGGATCTGCAATAAAATTCCTCTCTATAGGCTTGAGATTCTGCCCACCACAACAGTGTCAAATACAGAATAGGCATAAGTAAAAATAATGTCATCCTCCATGAGATTTTAAACTCATTACAGTTTGATATAAGTGATGAGTCAAATAGGAAGTCCATATTTTTCCTCTTTCCCTGCCAGCTAACATTAGTTCCACCCCATCTTCCCAGTTATTCCTTTAGTTTTCCTCCCTCTCAGCTTGCTTTGCACCCTCCACTTCTTGCTCCAGAGCATGGCCCTTTTTCTTCATCCCATATTTACCACCCACAGTCTACTTTCTCCTCATTGCTTTCTTCACTACTTCTAACTTAACTTCCAACAGTCTGCAAAACCTAACTGACTAAGCAACATAACTATTGTAAAAATGGGCTAACTTTATCTCTAAGATTTCTGTATCTTTAAAGCAAATTTAAATACCTAGATTCTCAGTACCTGCACAAATTTTTCTGTCTGTTTGTAAAAATTTCAAGTGTGATAGGGATGCAATAGAACATCAGGGAAAAAAAAGTGAAAATTCAATCATGGCTGAGAGTGAGAACAGGAACTAGAAATAAACATCCTCATTTTCAGCTCTGAGTGAAAGACAAGCTTCAAAATCATTAACTGTCTCCTTTTGCTTACAGCAGGAGGTCACAGCAAATGTCAAACACAAGAGAGCTGTTCAATTAAGGGCAACCTTACAAAATCCAAACTGTTACCAACAGCAGCCTAGACGTCATCTTTGCCCCAACAAAACCAGTGCCCCTATTACGCAAGGCTCCACACGAAAGAGCTGCCAAGCTTTAACCTTCAATGAGGAGAAATTAATTTATTCACTCAAGAAACAAAACTGCCCTACCAGAACACTGGCTCCCTTAGGAATATGTAGGGGGAAAAAAAAGGTAAGCTAACTTTTCCTGCCTCTTCCTATAGACTAAACCAAAAGCTACACACATGGAGTATCAGTACAGCAATTGATCACAAAGCAATAAACAGGAGATTGCTATGTCAAGCACTGAAAGTAGGTAGACAGTAAATTAGCTAATCAGAACATCTGTCTGTTAAGGAAAAAAAAAGTCACAAAATAAAAACAAATAAAAAACCCTGAAAAAACCAATGATGAATAAGAATACAAAAGCAATGTTTTTATGGGCAAGAAAATAGTAACCAAATACAAGAGTTTTATTTAATGGCAATTTTATTATTGCACACTGAATGCTTTAGAAAACATAGCTAATCTGAATTACAACAAATCGTCAAAACAGTTTTAGAATATTTTTTCTGCCATACATGAAAAAATATATTTATAGTTCCTGACACAGGAGCATTAAAAATACTCAATACTAAACTTCCTCCTCTAATTGTGCAATGATCTGAAGATAAAGGTTCTCTAAAATCCAAGCCTGAACCGTGGCATTATATAAAGTCTTTGGGCCTATGCACATCAGTTAGAGCTCCAGGTACACACAGTATGAAATCAGAGTGAGGTTCTGGCTGCAGAAAGAGTTGTGCACTATCAATGCTGCACCCTGGACACTGTACATACAGCATCACCAGCTGTGTGCACAGAAATTCCTGCATGCATTAGTTTGGGCGTTATCAAAGGAATTTGAGATTAGGTTTGGCTTGGTGAACACAGAGTTAATGTAATAAAAATACAGTTGGTATAGTTAGTCAGAGATCTAACTTGGTCACTGTATGAAAATATCATTCTTAGAGAGCTAGAGGACACAGATTTCTATGCACTGCATACTCAGTACACTTCACATAGTTCACAAGGTCGGAAGGGAAAAATAAATAATGTAGGTTTGATATCCATCTCTAACATGCACAAAGTCAGTTTACCAGAAGTCTACAAGATTACATCTTAATGCTTGATATTATGCAATACTTTGCCTAATAGTCTGTGCTTTCCCAATAAGCAAAAGCTACTGTCCAGGCAGCCTTCCTGAGCAACCAGAGACGTGCAAAAGATCAGCTGGTGATTTCCCTGGGCAGTATGCAATGCTCATCTGCAGAACTCCAAACAAGGATTTTGAAGGCATTAGGACAGAGAAAGAACAGGAAATAAAAGCACATTAAGAATGACTGATTTTAAACACCAGCACAAATATGCAGCACTAAACACGACATTTAAATATTTTGAGAAGCTGACATCACCACACTGCCCAGTGCTGCATGCAGGGGCTGAACTTTGCCAAACACGAACAAGCCAAATCCTTGAAGCTGACAATAGTTTTGCCTCAACTCCAGAAGCAGCAGAAAAAGTTGACTCTCGGATGAGAGCAGATCCTACCTCAGGGGGCACACATGGGCAAAGACACGCAAAACACCCCACTAAGCATCTTCCAGACCCTCACACGGTCCCTGCGATCAGAGCAGCAGGTCTGGGGTTGCCGACCCCACATTTGGAGTGCTTGGAGAGCTGCGCTTTTGTCCTCAGGGCTCAAAGGAAAAGCTTCCGACTCAAACTGCACATTCTTAAAGGATTTAGGTTGGGGTTCTTTTCCTCCAAAAAGCACAGTCATTTTGTTGTGGAAAGCTTCTGACAGTCAAAGCATGCAATACACACACACACACCCCCATCATGTTTCTCGGGGGAAAAGCAGCTTCTGTAGTACTCCATGCTTACCAATAAGTAACTTCTAAGTTTGACATATTCGTAAGTTTACTCACAAGCAGAGAAGACTCGCAGGCACAGGGACAGCCAGACCGGCCGGAGGATGCGGTGCTCCCGACCCGGCGCTCAAGCCGCCCGGCTGCTCCCGCGGAGGCTGCCGGTGCC
>WEIT01019410.1:136718-216037 GCA_013389985.1 Dryoscopus gambensis | reverse complement strand
CCGCACCGCGCAGCGGCCGCTCGTCCCTCCGCGGGCCGGGACGGGTCCTGCCCTGGCGGTGCCCGCAGCCCTAGAGGGAGAAGGCACAAACTGTGGAGCTCTGAGGGCCGTCCCAAGCCCCTCCGCGAGTGCGGAAGCAACGTGACCCTACTATACGCGACCCCCGCCCCGGGATGCTTTCCCCCAGGCGGCTGCTTGCCTGCAGCTGCAGGGTAAGGATTGCCCCCGTGCTGTCAATCACCTCCTCGCTGAGGGCCTATAAATATTTATTAGGCATCCTAATAGCCGCATCGAGCTAAGCGGAGCATTTTAGTCGTGTCGTTCCTGTGTTTCGAACCTCCCCAAGCAGTCCTACACGGGCATAATTTGAACTCGCTCACGCACTGGCCCGGCTGACTCCACACCAGGGAAGGGCTCTCCTGCCACAGCCAGGTGGAGAGATATGCCAGAAGGGCATCAGCGTGTGCCCCAGCCCCTGAAACCTTCCTCTCTCATTTTTAAGGAGAGTGCTGGCTTTAGTGGTTCCCATCAGAACAGGGACGCGACTGTCTCCTTCTATGGGAACATCGTATCAGCAGTTCTATTCGGACAAACTGGGCTTTCACACTCTAATCGGGCTGTGAAAAATATCTTAATCAAGAATCTAAATGCATGAGGAGCCCAGAAAAAAAGAATCTAAACTTGGATGCCGTTATCTATGTAATCTGCTGGAAAATGAGGATGAGAAATTATGGAAACTTTCTACAATTTCATGCATGTTTAAAACGACATCAAACAAAATAAACAGGGTCTCAAGACAGAAAGAAATTTACATGAAAGAAAAATACTAAATTAATCTCTTTTTCCTTGTTATGTTTCTCCCTCCCCTCTCCCCCCCATAAAAATGATTCTTGATGCTGCAAGGAGCCACACTGGTATTGCAATCTTGCAATACCACCTGCAACAACTACTATGCTTGTAAATTTTATTTATCTGAGAAATTTAAGTGGCAAGAGCAAGAAATATCAAGACAGGCAGCACTTAAAACCCCTGATTATAAAGTGGCAAGCTTGCTTTAGTTTATTTTTATGGAGGATGATCGTTTTATTTTGCAGGTATGTTTAAAATGGGATCAGCTAGCAATGCAATTTTGCTTTCTGCGTTTCTGTCTTTCTGCACCTCCTGTTCCCAACTAGCTGACACTTCTGTCTGGAAGGTAGACAGCCTGAACTTGACCTTTCTATCAAAAGGCATGGGGCTTTGCCTGCGTAGTGTGCTGGGCAAAAACCAGCAGCTCTGAAGCTGAATAATTCACTTAAACATGAGATAGATCAGCAACAAAACTTTAATAGTGCATATCCTTCCAAACTTCACACTTGCTCATATAAATAAGGTGGTTTCTCCATCTCTCTGAGATTTTAGGGTATCAGATGCTGTAGAGGGAGGTCTTCTTACCAGGACTTTGGTTTTGCCGTGTATGACACACTACATTTACCTGTGGTAAGAGGCAGTATTTGTAATATGGCAATGCACAAAGGCTGCAGCTGAACTGAGACTCAGTTGGGCTTTTCACTGACCAAGCACGGAGAGAGAATGCCTGTCTTGGAGACTTTCAGTCCAGACTAAGCAGATAAGACAGGCAAGCGAAGCCAGGGTAAACAGAAGCAAAGAAAGGTGGAATAGCTTGCCCAAGGCCATGCAGGAGGTGTCTCTGATCCAACAGCCCATACAACAGTTTGATGATGCCAAGCATTCCTTTAAATGATGCAATGATGGACTGAGCACAGTCCTGAAAATCAAATGTACAAACTGTGTTTTTAGCAAGACTGGTGTTATGGTGCATTATTTTATTGAGGTTTCCTTCTTCTTCCCAACAGCTCTAAGCACTTACAGCAAAAGGTATTCAATACAATTTCATGCTGGTGTCCTGAAACCAGGCTATTTCAGTTGAGTTCTCCTCTTTCTTGCCAAATATGCCCATTTCTTGCTGAATTGAAAAATTAATGAATTCAGATTGGGTTTTCCATGCGTTAGTGCAAATTATTGCCCCTCCACTGAAGATATTTATTAATGGAATAAGTGTTGAATGACATTTGACTTTACACACCAGAAATAAATGTAAGTACCTTTATGCTCTTATGTAAAATACAGTAATGGTGCCTTAGTGTTTTATCATAATATTGAATACATTTTTCCAGCTTTGAATTTTTTACTTAAAGTAATGCTAAGGACTTGTTTGTTATCATTACTTATAATACCTCTTGGGCCATAAGTTCATACAGTAGAGATGATGATTAATCCTAACTGGATACCTGTAAAGAAAATTTATGAAGCAGATACAATCATAATAGTATCATTATAATAAACTGGAAAGAGACAAAAATGCCCTTGCATTTAGTAGTGCTTCAGATTATTTCATTCCAAACATCTGAAATTATCTACCTCAGCATTTTCAAAGGAAGCTATTCAGTCCAGCTGAGGCCAAATCTGAATAATTTCTTTCCAGAAACATAAGAAGGAAGCTGTGAGGGACTGGAAAGAAGATGCTGCTTTGCAAGCACCCATCTAAACACTGTCATGAGCTGCATGAAGAGGTCTTGCTGCAGATTTCTGCTCTCACCAACACCAGCAGTCAAGGGCTCCTGCAGTCTCACAGGATGCTCAAATGGCATGACCGAACGTCCCACAGTGACCTGTACATGGAAAATTACTTCCTCTTGTAGGAAAATCCTAGTGATGTTCATCAGATTTAGTACAGGACCAAGATCCCTGTCTGTTGGCCTAACGAGCAGGTTGGAGCCCAAAGCCTTTTAAACGTATAATTGCAGTCAATAATTTATACCAGTGGAGACCACACTGAAGAAATCCTTGTCTGGGGTTGATTCAAACCCATTATTAATAAACCTAAGATGATGTTAAGAAAGCATATGCCAGTCTTTTCTTGTGAATTAATTTTTTTTAATTCTTGTGAATCATTTCATCTGCAGACAAGTACTTATTTTTTTGTGTATTCCTATTGAAGTAAACAAGTTATTCCTGCAGGGAGAATAAGGGCCGTAGAGATGCTAAAAAGTACCATCTTCTCCATTCAGTGGGATTTTTCAAAAGGAATCAATTTTCAACATTGTCCTCGTGTAATGTTATTTATTTGCTCTTAGCTGTTCTATACAGCTCCTCTCATGGTTGCAAACAGGAAGATATCTAAATGCAGCCATTCATGAGTGGAAAGCAAAATGTTAGTCAGATGGAAATATTCTATTCTAGGATGAAGATTTACTTTGGTATTTGCGATAGAGCTCTTGTTCAGGTGTGTTGTGATTCCCCATCCCGTTTACAAGAAAGTTCTAATTGTTAATTGCACCATGAGAAATGAAGGGAATTTTTGTTCATGCGATATCCATAAAACTTCTGCATTCACTGATTTTATTGCTCTATTGTTTTCCTGACACAATCACGATGTTGCTTTAAGTTACCGTTACATCTAAAACTTACTAGCCTAAGTACAACATGCCTAAACAATCCCTTTTGTTTTTCAAGAGTCAAGTAGGGATGAGAAATATTAAAACAAAACAAAATGAAACAAAAACCACCAACACGACCCCCCTAATTAAAAAAAAAAAAAGAAAAAACACCACTGAACAAACCAACTCAAACTTCCCCAAAGTTTTATCACCTTTTGCAAGGGTAGAAAAGTCTGACATAGTATTTTCATTCTTTCACTTGCATTTCACCATCTGTTTTTCTACAAAGGAATGTCTAACTTTTCTGAATGGGGGCTAAGTATATTCTCTTGATCTCTGGGTCTGTGCAGTGACTTTCACACTGGGCAATGAAGTATTTCAAGAACCTGAATTGATTAAATATAGGATTGCGCTGCTGCAGAATTACTGAGGGAAGGCACAGTTCCCAGAAGTCGCTGTTCACAGCGGCAGAGACACTGCAACAGAACCAAACCCCTGGGGAGGCTGTGAACTTGCAGTTCGGCTTCCAGCCAAATTCATCCCCCTTGCAGCACAACCTGGCAACCACCTCAATGGGGAATTTATTTAGTTTTTTACATTTTCTGTAGCTAGAGCATGCACTTGTTTTCGTTGCTTTCTTATGGAATGATCTTTAAACTTTATTAATATTTTCCTAGATTTAATTCAGATCTCCATTCAGGGAGCTCTGCAGAAAAAGAAATGTCCTTCAGAACTTTCTGCATTCAAAAGAAAAAAGAATACTGCAAGACACAATCTCATCATGGCAACAGTCTTCCCTTTTGGAGCACACAATACTCCTTTGAACTTCAACCAACAGGGGGAAAAGAGATTTCTAGAAAAACTGAGAAAATACACAAAAAACATTTATGTTTATCAAAGATCATCACAGGGTTTTGCAATAATATGTAGCAGAGCACTCAGCCAATTTCAACAATGTTCTAAAGCAAGAGAGACGTATCAAAAATAATTAAATTCCTGTGAAAAACAACTGCTTTAGTGTCCGCACCCAGGACAAGACAGGCAGGATCCAGCTATGTCCTGTCCAGTGAAGCTTTTCCATGGTGGCTTTTCCCTGAGTCACGAGTTGTTCTGGAATGCTGGCATTTTCCAGGGATTGCTGGAAAACACAAGGTCAAGTCTGTGGCCGGTGGCCAGATTTGTCCTACATGTAAGCTGAGTGGACACAGGGAGAGTCCAAGCTGGGGGTCAGAGGAGCATCTCCAGCTCTAGCATCATTATCATCAGTATCTCTGTGTGGGCGTTTGCCACACTCCTGGTTCTCCCTTCTGGACCTAATTCCAAATCTGCATTTTTCTCTGCCTCTATTGGAAAAAGCCCCTCACTAAATATTTCATTTCAACAACAAAGGGCCTTCTTGCATACCTCAAAGAACTGAAACTTCTTTTTGCCTTTCCTCACCCCAAGTATTCCCTTGGTTCTGTTTTAGCCAAAAGAGGGCTGATTGACTCCTCATCTAGGCACTGAAGTAGGAATGGGCAATATTCTGCCCTTTCTAGCAACTCAGTTTCACTCAATTTACAGTTTAATTTAATTGCATCTTTTCTATGCATTGCTGAAGAACACTGAGTTTTTGATGCTACATGACCTTGGAACCATCTAGTTTTGAATAAAATATATTGAAGAAAATATTAGAAAATAAAAACCCACAGATAAAAGAAATTTTAGGTTTGAACTCTGTGCTAGACTATGCCCATTGAAATTATATTAAAATGCCAAAAGTTATAACATTTCAATAAAATGGAAATGAACAATAACATCAGTGTTATCAGGAAGGCAATCCAAATATTCTCAGTTCTCTTCCCAGCTAAGTCAGATGTGCTCCTCCTGGCTTCAGTACAAGTTCATTTGTAGATGAGAGAAGAGTAATAAGAGGAATATGTTGAACAATAAACTTTTTTTTTTGGTAGGATATTGAAATCTCCTAGTGGTCAGTCTTCCTGGGGAAAGTTAGAGGATGGGGACAAATGCTGTATCCTTGCCTTCACTAGCAACTGATGGCATAAAGATGTTTAGATATTGCTGAAGCATTGCCAGTCATGGTTTTGCAGCAGGAATGGACCAGGAACTGCTCTGCAGTGTCAGAAAGATGCCAGAGTGAAAGGACAGTGTGTGTGTACATGTTTATATGTTTGCCATTTATATGCCTGTTGCCAAGGAAGGGTGGGCAGCTAAACCGTCAATATAAAACCAAGTTATGAAGAGTAATACAAAAAAAAAGGAAGCTCACTCTCTCCTCACCTGTACAATAAGGACTAAGAAAAGTTCCTGAAATACCAATGTGAATCTATATTTAGACTGTCAGATTTCCTCCTGGAAAATCTTCTGGATATCATGGGCTTTTAACTATGTGTGGCTTTTGGTAGGCAGCTAAAATCCCTTTTAACTATTTTATTTGTAATGGTTTGCTTTAAGAGGTGCTGAATACATCTGTAGATCATTCTCAGCACAATTTGAAGACTATCAGAGCCTAACAACGTTGTAATAATGCCCTTACAGTGATCCCACAGAGAATGATGCCTCTGTTAGCAAAACTTCTGACTGGGGATAGAACAATCTTCTTGCAAAGGGAAACTAAGACAACCTGAAGTGTCCAGTTTTGAAAAGACATAACTGGGAAGATACAACCAAGGTATTAAAATCATGGATGATATAGAGATGAAAAATAAGAAATCATTCTTTTGTCTCCCTCATAATTCCAGATCTATAATCCACCAGTTGAAATTATCTAACTCCAAGTTTAAAGTAAAGAAATAGGTCTCAGTAAGACAGTATCTGGCTCAGCCTGAAATACAAATGTTTTCAAAATCATTTAGGTTTTTTACAACCAATGTCCAAGGCAAGATGTTGAATACTGTGAGGTGTATGCAATATTTGCATAGAAGTCCCTAAACTGACATAAATTTGTTGCTTATACTTATTTTTGCTTATACTTACCTTCCCATAGTGATCTGCCACTGGTGACCATCAGAGAAAGTGTACTGCGTGAGGTGGGCCTTTGCTCCCATCCAGTGTGATTACTCTTAGCTTATGATCAAGCAATTCCCATCAAAAGAGAATCACTTGTGATAAAATGCTAAAACTAATGGTCTCTTTTTTGACTTATGGAAACCTATGACAAATACATCAAGCATAAAATGATGTGCTTATACATTTATTTCTAGATTTATAGAGTATTCTGTTTTATATTTTGAGTAACTGAGATAGTGCTCTGAGTAGAAAATGTTTGAAAATGGAGTACCATCATGAAAACAGGAAATCATTGTCTCAACACTTGGAGCTCCAGCTCCCAAAAAATAAACTCTTGTAAAAGTGGCTAATGGTACAAACTTCCTTTTATATATTCAATGATGAACTACCGATCAACATTTCGGAATAATTTGTAAGTACTGACAATACCTGCTCGCTTTATAGGGATTGTTCTTTCCAAAAGGCTAAAGAGAACACAAAGTATGTCAAGACTGCATCTGTAATTGCTATAGAAAATAAAGTACTAAAACTGTGTTTCTCCATAATTCATACACTAATCTAAGATGACATGCTGTCTTTTGAATGGTGACTGTGATGACATGATTCAAAGCTAAAAACTGTACATTCAACATCCACAACAAATAGTAAGATGTTGAAGGTTCTTGAGCAGAAAATGTCTCTCAAATTGCATTTGTGCCTGGAGCTAAAGGAGAAACATTGCATAGGCAGGGTTTGCACTTTAATATCTATACTGTATTATATTGGTCTGCAGTTTATACTGGTTCCTAGATTTTTTGATCCACAGAAATCAGTAAATGCTGGATTCAGTGATGCCCGAAGAACTGCACAGGTGTGTTTGGTTACCATCCCTGCCCAACAACACACCATTTGAAATCAGAAGGCAGCCACCAAACCAGCTGTAAACTTGCAACAAAAACTGTATCTTCTATCATTCTAAAACTCACTACAGGATAATAATTTTGTGAGGACCCAGATGAAACATTTTCTTCAGCTGAAAGCTGCAACATCACCGTGTGATGGGCAAAGGGAATGAGAAGCACCTTTCCCCCTTATGAGAAATTCCAGCAGTTTCCTGTGCACAGCTACCTTGAAATGGCTCCCATATCAACTGTCAAACCAAATCATTTTGCCAAGACTGGAAAAGCTTTTGTCATCTGGATAGGCCCCCTTCACACACATGGTTTTGTGGATATGCTGTGTACATGACGTGCTGTTATGAAACCATATAGGTGACTTAAGTTTCTCAAGGCAAACTCTGATGACACAAAACCTGCTCCTTTTTTTCTGCCTTTTAAGCTTAACCTTATTTGTTTGAGCACGCAACAATTGCTAGGGATAAACAAATACTACGGTGACCTAGATAGGTATCCTTTAAGCACCAGTGGTCTCAGCTGAAAATCACAATGAGGTACAGAGTGCTGGTACTATTGAAATGTTATTCAGTCTTCCCAGAGGCAACTAATGCAGATTCTGGTTTTGGCCACACCACATAATTTTATTTATTTATTTATTCTCTTTTTTTCACAAGCCAGTAGGCTAAGATGGAAAATCTAAGAGGAAGATAAAGCCATTTGAAAAAAGTCATTTTTTTGGTAAACAGGAAAGTGCTCTTACTCAGTGGTTTTAAGACGACTGACTTGTAATTTTAATATTCCATTAGCAAGAAATTTTTAGAGGCATGATTTTCCTCTTAGGTTGGTAGCATTTTTAGAACATACCAGAATTGTATGAAAGAATGTTGCACACAAGGAAATAAGAACAGCTAGTGCAAAGTATTGAATTCATATCTTATTGCAGGCAAATCAGACTTTTTTAAAATTATACCATCCAGACAAGCACCCTTCTCAGTCTGAGAACATGAGGTTGCTTTTCATGTATCTTTTGTAGGGGCTGATTTTAGCTGTATAGTCTTTGGTATTAGATGCCAAAAAGAAACCAAAATAATCTGAAATCAAATGAAAAATCAGGGAAGAAAGGATATGCACAAGCATTTTCTAAATTATCTGTTTTACTTTGAGGTTACAGACAGCCTGTACTATTTTGAATATGCTCAAGGACTTGAAAAGCATGAAGCAAAGAGCATGGTGAAATGCATATAATGAAGAGGAAAGGCACAGCAATTGCTCCTGTCCTCGAGGAGCAGGACGAAATTCACTGTTACGAGCATCAATCATTCTTTGCTGCAGGGCCTTCTGGGGGGTACTACAAAGGACGTAACTACTTGTCTACTTGGTTATGTCCTGTTGGCTTTTGGAGTGTTTTACAAAGGGTAACATTCACTGCTCTGTCCCACTGTTTCAATGGCAAACTCACCTTGCTATTGTCTATGATAGCCCTCTTCTGTTCAAAATTTTCTCCAAACACAGATTGATATTCATTGCTATACCATGCATTGCAAATTCTGTCAAACATTCTTGTGGGACTACTAAAAATTGTGGAAGTATTACATTTCTTCTGAACTTTGGAACTTGATAAATTTAATTGCATTCTATCACAGATCTATCTATCGAAGATCTGCTACACATTCTGAGGAGAAATGCCAGTAAGGCAAACACTTGTTCCAAGCAGAGAGTCCTTCCACACTCAGGTCTGGAAGCCATTACTCACATCATGACTAAGCAGGACTTTCTCAGCACAAACTTTTGTACATACTGACAGCTTTTGTTAAAGGTATGAAGCACGTGAGAAGGAGGGAAGCAATGGTGATATCCATGTGATAACTGTTATCAAAATGATCTATGCCTAATAGATAACACTGCTGTCAAAGCTTCAATACCAAAGCTGCAATTGCTGCAGATGATAGGACAGATTCAGTTTTTCATTACTGTCATCGCACATTTTGGTAGAAACTAAAGCTCTGGCCATCCTTGTGCCACTAGGGGCAGTGGGTCCAAGAAGGTTATTCCTTACTCTATGGGACGTGTATCGTGGTTTGACACTGGCCCAACACCAGGCTCCCACGAGAGTCACTCACTCACCCTCCCCTACCACAGCTGGGAAAAAGGAGGGAAAAGAGGAAAAAGGGTTAATGGAGGCTTCATTGGTAAGATAAGGAGAGCAGAAGAAATATTTCAAGGGCAAATAGGCTCAACCTTGGTTGCTAAGTGGAATTTATTACTAACAGAATCAGAGGAGGGTAATGAGAAGTAAAATAAGCCCTTAAAACCCCTTCCCCCCCCCCCTCCCCCCACTGACAACACAGGGAGGCAGGGCAGGGGGGTTTTGGTCAGTCCATCACCAAGATTTTCTTCCGCTGCTGCGGNAGGCATCCACCCGCTCCGGCACGGGCACCTCCGCCACGGGCTGTGGGTGGATCTCTGCATCCCCCGTGGATCCCCATGGGCTGCAGGGGCACAGCTGCTTCACCACGGTCTTCACCACGGCCTGCAGAGGAATCTCGGCTCTGGCACCTGGAGCACCTCCTGCCCCTCCTTCTCCACTGACCTTGGTGTTGCCATGTTGTTTTCCCTCACATGTTCTCACCTCCTCCTCTTCTCTGACTAGAAGGAGAAAAACCCTGTGACTTTATTTTGATTTTCTTCCTAAATATGTCATCACAGAGGCATTACCAACCTCTCTCATTGGCCCAGTTCTGGCCAGCAGCATGTCCATCTTCAGAGCCATCAGCCACTGGCTCTGCCGGACATGGTGGGAAGCTCCCAGCAGCTTCTCACAGGAGCTGTCTTTGCGGCCCCCCTGCTACCCAAAACCAGGCCGTGCCAAACCAATACAACATGCAACTAAGAGAAATCCAGCCTGAAGTTGCTCCATCCCTGTGTATAGGACAGAAACAGCACAAGCAAGAGGAAAATGATCCTGTAGTTGATGAGCACTCAAACAGGAGAGAGTTCCCAACACCTGAGCCCTCCCTGCTGAACATTCTATTTCAGCCAGGCTTACCTGGGTCTGGCATGCGATTCCCTCACAGCTGCAAGGATTCCAAATAGCCTGCAAGAAGACCTGTAACTGAATAGTCAATATCCAAAGGATGACACTTCCTTTCTCTGTACAATAAGAGCAAAACAACAATAAGAACTCAAAAATTTGTACATCTTTACTGCACTTAGCTCTGAAAATCATGAACAGAAAGGCACAAAAAACAACAAATTCTTACTTCTGGCAGAATATTTTGGGAAGTTACACAGGTGTGAACACTGCTTTCATTTTAACTCAAATAGACAAGCTACTATATTTTGTGGATGTCTTTTTCCTTTTATTCACTTGTTCTCTATCCTTACTTGGCAATTTATTTGTTTAACTTCTGTTAATATAGCATAGGTTTAGCTTTTTTCTCTTCTATGGCTTTACATACCAAAACAACCCAGAAAAAGAAATACGGTCTTACTCTAAACTTATGTCTTTTCAGCTTTCTTTCTTGAGCATGCGTTTAGTTTTTCCATTTATTATAGAATAGGTTCATGCATATTTTAAAATATGGAATTTAAAGCTTTTAAGAAATTATTTAGACAAAATTCATTTTAAGAGGATAGTCAGCAATATTTGGAGATGCTGGATATGGAAGTTGAGACTATCATGTTAAAAATAAATATTATTTATTCCAACCCAGAGTTAATTAAAAATGCAGATTTTTTTTTTTTAATATATCAACAAAACAGCTAATTGTTGCTGTTCATACAGGTGTCTGAATGCTGGTTGTTCAGTTAGGGTAGGAGGCCAGTCATCATCTGACTCCAGATCTTCCAGGATCCTGTAAGTACCTGAAACCCCATTTGTTGTTTGGCTGCCTCTAGTTTAAATCCTGTTTTAAATTAATTTTAAATTGATTCCTCCACAATACCAGGCAATGTTATGCATGTTGGTATTTTTCCTATGATGGCCGATGTCCCTTACATGATAAATGTATAGTTTATTTCACAGGTTTTGCAAAGCAACTTTCAGGCAGTAAAGCCTCACTGACCCTTCTGACTTGGAAAGTATCTGAGCCAATTATGTAAAAGCTGAATGTCTTTGCCAACTCTCTTACCCATCCAGCTCTTTCTGTAAACAGATTATCCAATTTTATACAGTTTCTGCACTGGCCACTTTTGGATTTGAGTTCACAGACTGAAATTCGTGGATTTTCTTCTCTTTCCAGCCACGTAAAAATGTTAATATCTTGAGAATGTATCACACAAACAATGAAAAAGATTTTACGAGGATGGTGCTAAGATGAATAGCACCCCTGAGATGTGTTGGTGTTTATTAATAATAGGCTCATTTCAAGCACTGAATATATTTTTGTGTGACATAAAGTGCCCTAGCAGAAGGCTGCTGCCATGCAGAGCAGCCCACGCCTGGCAGCCTGTTGTCAGAGCAGGTGAAAAAATGGATCGGGCTGGTTAGATAAGGCTGCTCTCCAGAACCATCAGGAGACACACTAATTCAGTGCTTCCAATTTATTTGCAGATTCTGTTAGCTTAGTCCATTAATTCCAATGTGGATTAACAATTTGACTGAATTTGTAGATAAGGCAACCTCATTTTTTGAAGTGCCCAGCACCCAAAACATTACTTGAAATCAATGGGTTATGGGAGTGTGCTTAGTACCTCTGAAAATTAAGTTCAAAATTAATTGTAGATGAAAAACCAGTGGCAAATAATTAGTTTGAGCATCCTTCTAATGAAGTCAATGACTATATTTTTATTGATGTTATTTGGTATAAATCAAGCTCCCTATCAGGAGTATATCCAGTGATTTTAAAAAATGAACACTTTCCATCTCATCTAAAGATGCTCTGTAATGCATTCTTATACCTTACTATGTAGTGCCTTTATCAAAGAGACTTCTAAAATTTTCTGCATTAAGGCTACTGCATAGACCAAGCTGTTTCTCTTTACTTCTGCAAATAGGTAAAAAAGCTGTAAGTTTCTTTTAATAAGAAATTGATGCATATTATTAGAGTGGAGTGGTGTTGTTTTGAGACCCATTCTGCTTACAACAAATAGGAGGGATACATTAAAAAGGTCTTCCAGAACGATCAAAATTTTGGTGAGAGATTAGTGTGAGACATCTTGGCACCATCTTATATGAAATCCACCTCAAGACCTGCATGAATTTCAGTTGCTGCTTAGCCCTTACTCACCTGCCTGCACCAGTCCCAGCAGGAAAAGGTGGTATGTGTTTTAAAGGAGTCTAAAGGAGTTTTCTTATGTTCCTCCTGAACTGCATTCTTCAGGAACAAAACGTGCAATTTAACCCTTGGATATGGAAAGGGCATATTTCTAGTAGTGTCATAGAACTTCATATTTACAGAAGCACAGAATCAATCCACAGGTTGGAAAAGACCTCTGAAATCATCAAGTCCAACCTCTTACCAAACACCACCATGTCAAAATAGACCATGCCATGCCCAGTCTTTCCTTAAACACCTCCAGGGACACTGACTCTGCCATCTCCCTGGTCAGTTCATTCCAACACTTAATCGGCCTTTCTGTGAAGAAATTCCTCCTAATGTCCAACCTGTCATGTGACTTTTATGTGAAAAAAATATGTTAAGATCCAGTTGAGATAATGCAAATGTCTGGAATTTCTCTTTCATATAGTCAATAAATCAAAATACATCAAAGAATACAAGTTTTAGCAAATTGGTTTGGGGCTTAAAATAATCACAAAAAATTTTTATCTAATTCTATCTTACAGAGAAGTAGGCTGTCCTTTACATCTGAGCAGAGCAGGGCAGACTCTATGATTGTTCAAGAGGAATTTGGAGTCTCAGGTACAGGAGCAAACAGCACCATTTTTAGAGGATCTCTAAAGCTTCTGTTAGACTTAGTTATCCAGCTTCTGTTAGACTTAGTTATCCAACACTCCTAAAGAAACCCCACACCAGTGGGAAATTCCTAGTGAAAGATTGTGCTCCTGCATTTTGTTATGTCCTGAGCAAAAGCCTATTTTCCTTGGTCCTTGAAGTGCTCATTGCAGCACACTGCAGCAGTGTAAGGGGCTTATTTATGGCTGAGGACTGGCCTGAACAAGGAGGAAAAGGGTGGCAATCCTCTTTAGCTCCAAGGTGGTGCCTTGTTAAATGCTGAGAAAATGTTACATGTTCACAGCTTGTCTGCTGGGTGTTTTCCACAGGAAGCTCACTCATGCCTGTTTAGGCATGGTGAGAAGTTGCAGAGTGTGTCATCTATTCGTATGACTCTGTACAGCATTTTTGCAGCCCCTGTGCTGACACACGTTGTGCTGCCTGAGGTAGACATGCCAAAAGTCTCCTCTTCCCTGCAGAGCATCACAGGGAAGAAACAACCAAGAACAAGTAAAGCACAGCATCTTTTTGTCCCTTTTCAGGGCCCTGTGAGGTACTTCTCCTGCCTTTTGTCCCTCTTCCTCCCTCAAAATGAGCCAACACATCCTGCCCCCCTCTCCCCTCCAGAAAAAATCCACCTCCAAAAGCCTCCAAAAGCAAAAACAGCCAACCCCCCAAAAAACCTCACCCCACTCCCTCCAAAAAATCCCAAACTCTCAGGAAGACATCTCTTAGAGGGAGTATAACAGTTGATTAAGTCATCCTCATTCTCATTTGCAGTTTTTCTTTTTTCCCCATTTTCCTCCATTTTAGGTTATCTTTAGTTTAATTAAAGTTAATTCAAGAATTTAAATTACTTTGTATTTTACAATCCAATTCTATTTTTGCCTCATTTCAAAGGATAGCTTTAATTCTAGGAGCGAGAAAAATCAGAAAATGAGGCATGTGTGACAACTCATTTTCCCAGAGAAAGCAAACACCTCTGCTTATTATGGATCTATGCATTATGACACATTCACTTTTAAAATGTCTCCTTACACTGTAAGAATATTTTATACAAGGTAATTCAGACATCTTTATGAAATGCAAGAGTCTGGCTAACATTAACATTCATGCAGTGATGACAGAACACATACGGTTCTGCATTTTGATTTTCATAGATACCTACTCTGTAAATATTTAGACTCTTCGAGTTGGAAGAATGTTATTAATTGTTTTTAAAGGATTGGATCTTTCACTTGTCTTCAATTTGGGGAAAAGGAAAAAGGAAAGCCATTGCTAACTTCCCAGTTTCAAGAGAGATTAATCAGACGTTGGCCTAGCACTTTCCCATGTGGCCACCAAAAAAGCACAGACACAGAGGAGAAACACGTATCACCTTTCTTCTGTTGGCAGCTGAAAGCTTCATTTCTGAATAGCACAGAGGGGGTAATCTCTGTCTTGAGTAATACTCAGCTATGTCTTTGTTGTATTGATTAGTCATACAAAACACATACAGCACGAAAGCGTTGGTGTACTGGGAAAACTGAATTTCTGTGAAAAGAAAACTCAGGTTACAGTTCACAATGTACAACAGTTTCATGGGAAATGAACAGTGCAGATAATCTGAGAAACAACTGGAGTGTAAGGTACGTTTTGGAAATATCTATCCTGACATTGCTGGAGTAAGATGATCAGCAGCCCTGTTTCTGACTAATTCTTTGCAGGATTTCAGTGAGAATAACCATACAAGTCCCTGTCCTTTTGGTTCTAAAGACAGCTTATCTATTTACTGCAGCTGAAAGCTCTGATTTAGAGGTGTCTTGCCTTTCTGCCGTCTGGGTTTTGTTGCTGGTATCTCAGTGCTCATTCTCACACAGACTTGCTTCACCATTTCATGGCCTAATACCCAGCATTTCAATAAAACAATCCTGTACTCCAACATTATACCATAGAAAATATCTCACTGTTAAAGAGCTCGAGCTCTAACAGTTGTATTTATCAGTGTATTTTCTAGTTCATTATATAAAATCAGATACTTTGAAAGAGCTCCCTCTCTACAGCATCTTTCTTCTCCATTCACATCCCTTGCCCTCCACAGACTCTTAGGTGTTTCACATAAGACAAGCCCTGAAATAATTAACAACAGTTACAATTTGCTGAATGACTTAGTGCTACTTCATGTAAAGTCAGCTGACTCACTTTTATGTGACTGATTTACCTGAAACTTAAATATGAAGAATATTACATGTTAAAAAAACCCAACACTCTTCAAACAAGATCAAATAAAGCAGCTCTACTTTCAGTGGCCATCCTTTGTAGACTGTTTACAGAGAAACTTCTTGGTTATATAATCTGTCAACGAGATGTTTGCTTTTTCCCACAAATTTAATTAGGTTTTGATAGATTCATCAGTTTTCATCTAAATGATATTTGGTGGATTCTAATTGGCTCCTGCTGTGGCTTGGCAGCCACATAACTGATCATATGCCTATTTAATCCACTCATGGGATATTTAACAAATTGTTAGCTATTTCACTGTGCACTGAAGTGTAGCTCTACCAATTCTTTTTTCCTGTCACGCTGCTGGGGCTATTATGACAGTCCATTATGTGATTTATTTTGTGAAATAAATGTGAAGTGTTGCAAAAACAACAATACATCATAATCTTTACCCAAAATAAAATAAGGTCAAGAGACATCTCTTTACTTGTACATGCAAAACACTAATACCTTTCTTTCCAATCTGTGGACAGTAGTTCACTTTTTCTGACATTAATGCACTAAGTAAGATATATTGCAGTGAAATAGTTATGTGATAATTCATTTTATCCTTCTAAAATAAGTACTTAATTGGGTAAGAGGAAAAGGAATAGGCCTATTTATCAGATGTTTAGGCTTGTCTACCTGGGGAAATAGCCTGGAATAGTTACTGCATACTAACTCTTCAGGAGGACATTCTTAATCCATAGTGAAATTGTCCCTGTGTGTTTAGTTTAACCCACACTGGGAATGAGTAAAAACTGATTGTTGCACTTTGAATTCACCCCCTGCATTTATTCTGCAACAACTGCCCCACACAGACAATTTTTAAATGAAAGTAACATAAGGAGTTCAGAAAAATAGCCCTAAAGCTTAGTTCATCTTTTATGCAGTAAAATGCTCACTCTCCTCCCCAGGATGCAGCTTACTAGGCAGGAGTAGAGATTACTTGGAATGTGGAAAGATGTTTCAAATAGGAGTGCCTGAGGTACAGGTCCATATGCTCCCTCTTTTCCCCCAACTGCCGAAATCATTTATCTTAAGTGGTGTTGATTCTTCTCTTTTCTAGTTGTTTGGGGGGCTTGCGGGGGAAGGTTATTTTGGTTGGTTTAGTTTTGTTGGTTTTGTTTTTTCTATGGGATGTAGAGAAGAGTACACATGATGCTCTGGAATTTACAGTACTTGCTTCTGTTTTTCCTAGTGGAAGGTGAGCTGCTTCTGTGCTTGGTCTGCAGAACAGTACTGCATTACTTCAGCTCCCTGCTGGAGATGTGGCACTCACTCTTCCTTCTGCTAGCACAGAGAGACCTAGTCAGTGAAACAATGGTTTCTGATCAGACCTGTCAGCATGTAACGTGGTTTTCGCTCTCTAAAATAAATCAGGGTAACCATGCCTGTAAAATGGTGTGAAATTTTGAAAGACAAACATGATAGATGTGAAATCATAATAAATCACCCTCTCAGTAGAAATATCAAGTTTTCTCAGAATGTGGTAATTTCTGTGTGACACAATTCACATAATATCAGACTTGGGAAATCCATAACTCAGATATCAGAAAACAAGACAGAGCTGTCAATATGCTAGTTCAACAAAAGACATAAAGTAATCAATCTTTGCTGTAATTCACATGCCATCAGAGACATACAGCAACTTCTGCATACCCATGTTTTCTTAACAGACTGTGGTAGGTGAGTACACAACAAGTGCAGTAAAGCACTGTCAAACCAAACCATTAGGGATGACAGACCCCGGAGGATTAAGTCATGATGGCAAGGTCAGTGGGATGTGAAACTTGGCTAATGATGTCATGCCCTTGTCAGCTTGCATTGGCTAAACACGTTAAGGTTTACCAGCAAGCCCTATGGCTTAGTGAGCACTGCTAAAGGGAATTTCAACCTGAAATAGGTCAACGTGAGCAGAATACAAATACTTGTGCTGCAAAGACTCTTGTTGAAAGCCTGGCACCGCTAAAGCCAATAGGAGCTTGGCCAGTGACCTCTGTGAGGCCGGGATTTTGCCCTTTGGCTTTTGCGGATATGACATTCAATTAAATCCCTTTGCTTCTATTCTGTAGATTGAGTTTCATCATATGTCATAAGACATTTGTAGATTGCAAGCTGTGTAGCAGGGAACAGCATGTCATTAAAGATTTGCACAGATACCAGATTAATGGGACCCCAGTCCTTCCAGGGCCACCTCACACATGCTGAAGAACAAAGCAATGACAGAAAGCTCATCCGCAGAACAAGAATGATCCTGCTGTAGGGATCAGCTACCTGGTATTGTCTGAAAATAACTGCGCAGGATCCTCCATGCAGCTGCGCAGAGCGGTGCGGCCAAGGGTAGAGGGAGCCACAACCAGCTTCCCCCTGTCAGAAAACATTATGGTGAGCAGGGCTCAGAGGAAGGAGATGTCTCCCAGCTGAGACTGAGCCTCTGTGACGGTTGGCACTCCAGGAGCCAGACAAGTATTTCCAAAGGGGAAAGGGGCACTACAAGAGGGTCTGGACAACAAGGCAGGGTGAAAGTGGGCTGCATCTCTTGGAGAGACGGAGATCAGCGGTGCGTCTTATGCTTCAGATAAGCAACAAACCGTGAAACTCTTGTCTGCCTCGCAGAGGTGGTAATTGTGTTTTATAGCAGTTTAATTTGGTTTTGAACTCAATGAATAGGTACTAAAGCTTCCTTCAAACAGGTTTTGTTTGTTGTGGTTTTTTTTTTTACTTTTAGGCATAGGCATTGCTAGGTTTACCAATTGAGCAAAGCAAAAATACACCTCCATAGCTAGAGCCACAAAGGCCAATGAGCAAACATGCTCACCCTTAAGAGGCCATCAGCAGAGATTCTCAGACCATACAGAACCACGTTTGAAATGTTGTACAGGCAGTATCAGTATCTCCCCCTGAAATTTCATAGAAGCACAGGTCTGCTTAGCTCTGCTTAGCATATCTAAGGGCAGTAAAAGGAAAAGAGTAAAGGCAGTCTATTTAGTCCTTCTTCAGTGTGTTCTGTTGTCACACCTTTCAAAGCACACTTCTAAGCTTCTCCAAATGTATTTTTAGAAATGTTTTGACTCAAGAATCTCGAAGTTCAGTGGAATCCCAGTGGCCAGTGGCTATGAAGGAGTTATAAATCTCATTCTGACACTCAGATTCAAACTCAGATTCCAATACACTTTGGGTTCGGGTTTTTTTAATTGCAAGTACACAAATTCAAAGAAGGTTAAGTATTTAAATTATACTTCATCATTTGCTTTTTTAAAAAAAATTATCTATTTTTTTCTCCTTATGAGGTAAACAAAATAAGCGAGGAGGAGATGGAATTGACTAATTCTATAAAGGTGAGACCAAAGTCTTAGATACATTCAGTCACCTAAAACTATAGAAAATTTTAGCAGTGCCCAACAGGGTAGATGCCTTACTTCTGCTAATGTTAAAGATTATTTTACTGTCAAACTGCCAAAAGAATGGCAATTTGAAAGATGAGAAATAGAGTATTATTAGTGTCAGTGTCAGAAAATCTTAATGAGTGATATTATTGCAAATGAAATCACAGGCAAGTAGCTAAGAACAAGCAGGTTTCAGAGAAGGAAAATTTTATACTCACTAAAATTTATGTCATTACAGAGTCTAGATGTGCACATAATCTCTAATAATATTCATTTAAGAGAGAGAATTTCATGGAATACAGTGACCTCAAAAGATAGTTAGAATTAGGGAAGAGTAATAATCTTGTAGTGAGAAGGCAAATGCTGTCAGTCAGGAAAAATCATGAGTAAAAAAGGAGCACAACAGGACTAAAAAGTACAGTTTTGTTTGTTATTTCCTCAGCTTTTCAGGCTGCTCATGAACAGGCCCATGAGACAGACCTGGGACAGGGACACTGTGAAGTTCCTGGGACTGAAATGTGAAGTTTCTTCTCTGAAACATGAAGAGCCATATTTTGCTACTGACTTAACCCTCCTCCCAGTTTCTGTGCACATACAGATAAACCTCCAAAGCAGGAGTAACAGGGTAGATAACATGTTTCAACAAGACCAACTTCAGCAAAATTTGAATGATTGTGAATATCCAAAAGCAAATAGGAAATTCTGGGAAATTGGCTTACATTGTGAACAACTAGAAAGTAGCAGAAATAAAGGTATGAACACGGAAGATTTCTAGGAATATGAACCTTTCAGGTAGGGTAGAGAGCAACACAGAAGCTTTCTGCCAACATGTACAAAGATGAAGCTACACAGCAACAGAGGATTTTTGCCATCAGCAGGCAGAATAGAAGCATGCCCAACCACAACACACCCCTAGCACAGAACAAGAGCCAGGAGATTATTTTAATTCATAACAGCCTCTATACAAGAAGCTGAGCAGAGTAGCCAAGTTACCAACATAGAAATGCTTAAACAAACAAAGGAGATACTAATGACCAGGAGCAGTCAAATTGACTTGGGACTGGGCAAGTACCAAACCAGAAGTACAAAAAGTTAAACAGCAAATATCAGCCAGAAGCCAGCATGGGGTGCGAAGGAGTCTGTGGAAGAACAGTGGAGCAACCAGCTGCCATAAGCATAGGTGAGCTACAAGTCAGATGTAAGCAGATGAGAGGAAAGGCATCCAAGTAGTTTCATCTCGCTAAAGAAAGAGAAGACTAAAATACTTCTTTTGTGCATTTTACAGAAACAGCTTGGCACACTTATAAAGCAAAAGGCATCTAGTTACTTAGCATACAATAATGTGTCAGAGAAAATGTAAAAATATTTTTACAGAAAAAGATCAGGTTATGCTGTATAACTGTTCTTATAGATATGTATGTAGGACCAAAAGAGTAACAAATTTGGTGTATAAGTATGTTCAGTTGCCAACTCATATTTTTTCAGTGTTATGAAAATCAATAAGAATTTTCCTTTCTTTGCTGAAGTACAAATAAAAAAAAAAAATGATCAAAATGAATGCCTTCAGCAAAGTTCCCTTGTTCCTCGTTTCAGGCCAGAAAAAAGAGTTTGAAGAACAGTTTTCAGAGGGTGTAAAAACCTCATAATTAATCATTTCTTCAAACACATCAGGAGCAGGAAGCAATACAGTTTGTAGGCCCATTAATTGATCAAAGTACAAAAGGAACTTTCAGAGAAGATAAAGCAGAAGAGGAAAATTAAATTATTTTTTACAGCCTTGAAAGAGTTTGGGGAAATATCTGGGCTGGAACCTTTCTTCATGCATCAGAGGGGATATGTCAAAGGAACTATTTCAGAGTGAGTTCATTAGAGGAATCTATAAAAGAAATTGTCAAAATTAAGGTAAAAAATTGTCAGGTCCAGATGATTTAAAGGCTGACCTACTAAAGGAAGCTGCAAGGCATAAGAGCTGTCATTGCACTGCAGGAATGGAGGATGGCAAAAGTGATGACAAATTTTTAACATTTGCAAAGTGTATCTGGAGAGCTGTAGCACCTCCTAGTTTGACAACTGTATCAGGAGCATGGGTAGGACTTAAATCAGAGGATATTGGGAAAGTGCACCCCGGCGAAGGAGCTTTCAGAGAGGGGTGTTCATGTCTTGCAAACCAGATAGGATTTTCTGAAGGCATCCAATAATAGACTCAGTTAAGAACATGGGCACAAAAAGGCAGAGGAATGGCTGGGCTGGGTTTGCTAAGAATCCTGTCTCCAAAAGTGAATGCCCAGGAAAGAGAAGACAATCAAAACAGATGTACAAGATGTTCCTGATAAGTACTCCTAGGGCTTACAATCATTTTAACTTCCATGAGCTCCTCCTTTATTTCTAGACATTCAGCAACCTTCAGTGGATTTGTGATCTGTGAACTGGACCAGTCTGTCCCCAGAATCTACAAATACCAAATACTACCCACATTACGTGTGGCAATGAACTTTGAAACTTAACTACACATTGCATGAAGAATCATTTTCCTTTTTTAAATATTTTCTAAATATGCCTTATAGAAGCATCCTTCAATGTCCCCCACTTCAGGCCCAAGAAGAGATAGTGAACAAGCAATTCCCACCCTATCCTGCACATAGTGATTGGGATTTAATCTCTGGAATTCCTGAAAAGTATTTGACAATGTCCTTCACCCACAAACTCTTCCTACCACAGTATAGGAAAGGATCTTCTTTGAGGAATAGGTAAAGATTTAAGGTTTAGAAAATGAGGAGTAGGAATAAAAAACCAATTTTCTCAATGAAGAGACAGTACCACTAGAGTCTTGCTGGGGTGTGGTAAGTCTGCCCTGCTCAACACACTTCTATATTACCTGGAAAAGGAGGTGAGTAGTAAGATGGCTATGTTTTCTGTTGATAAGAATTTAGCATGTGCAGAAAAAAAAAAAGAGAGAACTGCAGGAAACAAACCAACTGAATGAATAAGTGGCAGATTAAATTCAAAGTAGATAAATGTAAAGTAGCATGTACAAGAAAAACAATCCTAACTTTATATACATGGTGACAGTCTTTAAATTAGCATTCAGGAATAAGATCTTGGAAATATAATAGACAGTCTATGAAAGTGTCAGCTCAATGCTCAGGAGTAATAAGAAAAAAAGATTAAATTGAATATGAGGAATTATTAAGAAAGGAAAAAAGAAGGGAGAGAGAGAACATCATCCCGTGCTGCATAGATGTGGCTCTACCACACCTTGATTACTGTGGGCAGTTCTGGTCCACCCATCTCCATAGTGTACAGCAGGTTCAAAGACGTAAAAGAAAGAAAGTTTCTGAAAGAGGTTCAGAGGTAGAGTATTAGAATGACAGAGGTATCAAACGGTTTCTGCATCTGAAGTGATTAAATAGATAAGGCTTTTTCAGTCTGAAAAGAGGCAACAAGAAGGCTGTAAGAAAGGTCTATGAAATCACAAGTGTATGGCGAACATAAACAAGGATCTTGTGTTCATTGGCTTTTTTACTGCAAGAATCAGAAAGTATCAAAGAAAGACAAAAGATGGCAAACTCAAAGAAAAGAAATAAAGCACATGGTCAGCTGCAAAAAGTCTTTCCGTAGGCTTTGACCAGAGTTTCCCAGGCTTCACAGAGTGATGAGTCAAAAGAGGATAAGTAAAAAGTCAATCCAGATCTATTAAATATGGAGAAAAAATGTGTAGTCCAGGAGCCATGGGTCATCAGAAGTTGAGATATTATGCTGGGGAAGGGTTTATGGCTTCCCTGGCTTTGTACTCCTCTCAATGCATCAACAGATGGCTGCTATCAGAGAGAAGATAATGGATTGAATTAATATTTTGGCTGTACAGGATTAGACTTTCTCATGTGCTCAGTCAATACACTCCAGCTTTTAAGATTCACAGTTAGTAAAATACTTTTATGTTTTAGTCTAGTACAGTAAACCTATTTGGTATGGGCCACACTGACAGAGAGTGAGCATAGAACCCCACTGGACTATGGTATTTTTTCAGTGGCACTTCACAGTTTCACACTTGAAAGCTGAAAGATCAGTTGTGAAAGAAATAAGTAAACAAATTGACACAGGAGAACTGCTTCAACAGGTCTAACTGTAGCATATCTTCAAGTCTTCATGGCTGCTGGAGATGGCCAGTTGTGTTGACTCTGGCATACAGATTTAGGTGCAAATGGAATTCATGCCATTCATTGAAGACGTAGTTCAGTGGTGGACATAGTGGTGGTGCTGCATTAATGGTGACACTTACTTGATGATCCTAAAGGTCTTTTCCAACCTTAACAATTCTGTGACTCACAATACTCCTCAATTTTAACTACATCAGATATCAAGAGGGTAGCTTAAGTTTTGGGTTATCACTTTGTAGTAACCACAGAGTGCCAGTTACAGAGCTCAGGGTTCAAACCTTGCTCTGCTTCCACTGAATTCAGTAATACTGGCTGGAACTATTTCGTGGCATTGATGCCAGAGAGTCCTGGTTCTTTTCTGGAGTTCCAGCTGGGAGGAACAGCCAAGGGGTTTGTAAATGATCATATCAATGGCAGAGGTACAGAGAGCCTGAGAACAGGTCAGGGATTTTATAGCATTTTCATAGTAACAGGCATGACTGAGACACACATGGGAATACCACTTCTTAATGTCTTCCCCACCAAAGAAATTAAGAGCTACAAAATGTGCCTGGGTTTGCTTTGCTTTCCTGCACAGTGTGTGATGGAGGAGGCACTGCTCTTCATGCCAGTGGAAAAGTGGGGACTGGCTGGGAAGTGTTCACTGCCACAGGATCAGGACCGCAGGGCACACAGGGGTCTGGCACATGCACCTGTGTGCATACATCCCCAGCAAGGAGGGAACAGCAACCAGGCCGCTCCCCCTCCGGGACAGAGGGAACCTCCCCACCACCCAGCCCCCTGCAGGGAAACTCCTCAGGCTGGGCAGAACCTCTCTACTGATTTGCTGTGTATTTACTGTACCTACTTACAGAATATCTAGACTACTTTCTTAACCTTAATTGCACAGGGGAGAGGAACAGCCCATTAAATTGTGATCAACTAGATTGCAGACAGAATTTAAAACATAGTCCTACTTTAAGCAGTATGTGCAAAGTCATCCTACCTCACACCTCCAGGCAAGTTTGACAATCCAAGAACCATCCTCATCACAAAGACAATATTGCTTCAAGTTTTAAGGGTTACAGTGCCCCAGCAGCTCCAATTACCTTCAGCTACAGTTAGTGTTAAGCACTCCAAAAATCAGAGCCTTAAGGGCTTGATATTGGTTGGTTTTACCTGAGATGCAGCTGAAAATGCTCAGCCCATTTATCCCATCAGCGGGAAAAGACACTGAAGTGGTTTGGAAATGAGGGGAAACTTTGCTAAAGCTTCTTGCTAGCATCTTAGCAAACTTCCCAAACAGGAATTTAAGAATGCAAACAACTCGTGGCTCAAAACTGGCAGCATATGAAGTCTCAAGGAAAAATGAAATAATGTAAGAAATCTCCATGTGTTCTTTGCCAAATAATTTAAAAACATCCTGCAAATTGTTCTGACGTGTTTTTGAACTTGCATTTTGTTCTATGAATTGATGTTAAACTGTGACCCTTTGCTGGGCCATTTGCAAATAGGAAGATTCACATTAAATCATTCTAAAATACAACCACATTTACATTCCAATTTTAGTCTGCATTTCCCTAGTGATGCAGACAAAATAAGAGTTTTCTTTAACTGAAGTGACCCCCTAGAATGCTAATGAACACTTGATTGAGTTTGGACATTTTTGTAATTCTGATGTTCTTATTTTGCTGACAAAAAAAAAAAAAAAGGAAAAAAAAACCAAAACAAAACCAAGGATAGAGCTGACCTCCTCTAATGTCTTCCCGTTCCATGGAAGGAAGTACACAGGAAACTGTTTTGGAGTTTGTTTTGCTTTTTTTAATTACGAAGGTTGTTTCACTTGTCTTGATATTGACAGAAGGTGATAAAACAGAATAGGAATGAGCAAAGTTATCATGTCTTTGTGTTCATATTTTGCCTACTGGTAGAATCTTTTACTGAGAGCACGAGCTGTGCTGAATTAAGAAAGCAGAAATGTAGTTTGGTCATTTCTGTAGTGGCATAAAGTTGGCCTTCCTTATAACTCTCTGTGACTACCAGAAAGGTGGCTGAAGCCAGGAGGGGGTCAGCCTCTTCCCCCAGGTGACCAGTGACAGAACACAGCCTCAAGCTGCACCAGGGGAAGTTTAGGCTAGATATTGGAAAAAAATTCTTCACGGAAAGAGTGGTTCGGCATTGGAATGGGCTGCCCAGGGAGGTGGTTGAGTCACTGTCCCTGGAGGTGTTTAAAAAAAGACTTAATGAGGCCATGGTTTAGCTGATAAGGTAATGTTAGGTCACAGGTTGGACTCGATGATCTCAAAGATCTTTTCTAACCTACTTTATTCTGTGATTCCTTTCTTTTTAAGGCGGACTTCACAATAAACAGAAGCAGAAAATGTGAAGGTTTTTCAGCAGTGTTTTGTTTTTACCACTTGACAGATTTTGTTTTCAGCAGAAACAGTGATTAGGCCAAATGCTCCCACTTGCATTATATGCAGTAATGCACACTCCTGCAGAGCAGAACAAGGTACAGCATAAGAACAGAGGCTTGTGCTCCAGCTTTGCACAGCCGCTGCCCACCCTGGGCAGCAGATGAGAACTCCTCCAGTGTGTTTGCCTTCCACACGGCACAGCCAGCTCAATCCGAGCTGCTCCTCCTGCCAGAGCACTCATTTCTCCACCATGACACTGCCAGAATAACTCCCCTCTCCTGTCTCCAAAACCCAATGTGTATAACCAAAGATGGAATATTACACAAACACAAATGAGTATTAAACAAACCTTAAGAGTGATGAAATGCAAATAACATGCAAGTAAGTTATTCTTCAGAGTTTGTTGAGACAAGAGTCATGTCCAGGGTGGATGGTGTCCAGAGACAAAATGGAGAAGAGTCAAGCACTCAGGAGGGGGAAACAAGATGTTGACACCTCAGTTGTCTTGAGCAATGGTGACTGGTGAGCATCAGGCCAGGAGGCCTACTGGAAAACTCCTGGAGCCCCGGACTGATCTCTCTTTCAGTCTTAAAGCAAAACAGCCATATTATCATCCTCTTTAGGAAGAGCATGATTCTTAAGCTTCGTTTTAGAAATTTCAAAACAGAGCATTGTTATGACAAATATTTTTCTTTGTTTTAGCATTTCCAATCAAAGTTTGGGAGTTAAACAGTTTAAAAAAATGGAACAACTGACAAAACCAAAATGGTTTTTGTAAGTATTTCAACTATCTCAAATGCTGATTGGAAAGGAATATAGAATCATAGAATCACAGAATCATAGAATCATTGAACTGTAGAATCATAGAGTATGCTGAGTTGGAAGGGACCCATCAGGATCATCGGATCCAACTCCTGGCCTTGTGCAGGACAATCCCAAGAATCACACCATGTGCCTGACAGTATCCGAACCTTTTTTGAACTCTGTCAGGCTTGATGCTGTGACCACTTCCCTGGGAAGCTGTTCCAGTGATCAACCACCCTCTGGGTGAAAAACCTTTTCCTGATATCCAACCTAAACCTCCCCTGACACAACTTCAGAACATTTCCTTGAGTCCTGTCAATGGCCACGAGAGTGAAGACATCAGTGCCTGCCCCTCATCTTCTCCTTCTGAGGTTGTTGAAGACCACAGTAAGGTCCTCTCAGTCTCCTCTTCTCCAGGCTGAACAGACCAAGTGACCTCAGCCTCTCCCCACACAGCTTCCCCTCCAGATCCTTCACTATGCTCATGGTCCTCCTTTGGATGTTCTTTAATGGTTTAATGTATTTCTTGTATTGTGGGGCCCAAAACTGCCCCAGCACTTGAGGTGAGGCCACCCCAGTGCAGAGCAGAGCAGGACAATCCCCTCCCTTGCCCGGCTGTCGATGCTGTGCCTGATGCCCCCCAGGACACGGGTGGCCCTCCTGGCTGCCAGGCACTGCTGACTCATGTTCAACTTTCCACCAACCAGGACCCCCAGGTCCCTTTCCACAGCATTGCTCTCCCTGCCCAGTAATGGACATTGAGCAGGAAAACCTGTTGTGAGGGCAGCAAAACATATCTGAAATAAACAAGGGCTGACACAGAAACTTCACTCTATTGCCTAACTAGTGTTACAGATTCAAATAGCTGAGATCTTTCTCTTTGTCCTGTCCTTGTATCTGTTTAATTCAGAAGTAGAAGTCATTAAAAAAAACCAGACAGATGTTATTTCACTTCCCCGCAATTAAAGGACAAGTGAATCTTTGTGGGAAACCTGCCTCTTGAGCTGCCAGCTACTGATGTGTAAGGCCGAGAAGCTCCCCTGAGATTTAAATACATATCCACAAAATTTTGCTAACTGTCCAAACACAGTATTTAAGTGACTGCTGATATTATGCAGAGGTTTTCACCTATAAGAATAGTCAGTTTAAAAGGGGAAAAAAATAACGAAACAAAGCAAAACAAAAGCAAAAATAAAACAAAAAAAAAAAAAGGAAAGAAAAAGAAAATCAAACAACTACAACTTTTCCATGACTACCATTTCCTTCAGGCTATAAGATATGACAATGTGGAAAATGAAAATGCTTCACCTCTTTACTTAATAAGTCATCTTGCATTAAAACAAGGAGAGCGCTTAGCATTTTACTAGCAGAGAAGTGTGCTAGAACAAGGTATTCCTATAGCAAACCATTCTCAGGGCAGCAGAGGAAGGGCTTGCTGGCATCAGCGGGCTCAGCTGTTAGCTCTGCACAGACATTAACAAACGTGTGCAGCCTACAGGTAATTAAATGTTGAAAGGCTTATTTTGGAGAGCAAAGCCAGCTAATTCTCTGCCTTGAAAATATGCTTGTAACAATGACAGGTCTTTTTTTAGTTCTAGCTTCATGTTAGCATGAAGTACAAGGTTATATCACACTTCAATTGATTAAATGCTGATCGCCCCGGTAGACAGATTTGATTATATTGCAAGTATGAGCCTGGAGAGAGTAATTAGTAGTTTCATCCTCATTCTGCATCTCCAGTTCCACATTTAGATCATGAACAGAGCCTTCAGGCTTCTTAATTTATTTTTACAAGATATCACAGATCCACAGCTGTTTGGCAGGAGATGCAGAAGAAGGTGCATTTGTGAACTGTATTGAGCCCTTAATTATTAAGGCATTTCTTGTTTTGGTGACCTCCATCCTTGTTCAACTTATCTGTAGTCACAGTCAGCAATAGCTGTGGAAGAAATGGAGCAAAGACAGCTAAACTGTTTAGGCAGCAGCATTAATGCTGACTTTGATGGCTTTCTTCACCTGTTCACTTTCTTCTGTTTAAAATTGTCATGTGGCTGGCAAAGCACTCAGGAAAGTTTACATTTGTCCAGTTGTGATTTTCAGGACACAGATTTTTGTCCTTGACTTTTATTCTTTTGTCTTGCAGGGACACAGACACAAAAACAGGCTGTGAATTGTATGCTAACCTGATGTTAATAAGAGATAAGAATAGGCCCTAACATCCAGGCTATCTCTATAAAATATTTCAGTGCCTAGTACCCAGTAATGCACAGTATAGATGCAATTTAAAGTGGTGACAGGAAGAAAAAAAGTATTTAAATACTTTTATAAGTAGCATGATTATAAGTCGCCCATCAAAGAGGATCAAAGATTTGGTAGGAAGAGTTGCTGACCAAAATGCAATATGCATAATTAATAAGTAATATATCAATCTCAGTAGATTTACTTAAATGCCACAAGTGGAATGAGAAACTGAAATATAATTTTTGGGATACTACAGGAGTGTACTTCTTTCCACCAGTATTTTCTTCCAACCAGTTTGGGGCTTTGAGTGCAGAACATTGGGTCATTTCCATATTTCCCAGGCAACAACTCCTACCCAGCTGGCAACAGTGATCTATCTTGACTGAGCTGTAGCCTCAAGAGAAATGTCTTGTGGATTTCCAACATCTACACTGATAGCAAAATCTCCCTCTAATGATTGCTTAAAATCTTAAAATATTCATTTCAGAGATATCTTTCCTGAAGGTGATTTTTCTTTATTGAAAACATCAGCTGGAAATCACAAAACAGGTTTGAATATTACTTAACACATTCTCATTTTAAAAAGTCATGTCAGCAATGTTCCACAGTCCTAATTATTGCAGAGAAATTAGCAAAGAATTATATGCAAATAAATGAAGATAATCAACAGTATTAGCACATTTTGCTAGTCAATCATTTCAATTGCTTTAGGCTATGTGACAGTATTGATATGGGAGAATCAGCTAAAAAAAGCCAAGATAACTTTATCATGTGAGTACCCATCATTTGCATAAACATTTCAAATGTAGTGTTGAGCCACACGGTGTCAAACTGGGCTGGCTCTGGTAATTCATATTACCTACATTATGAGCATGCTTTGGTATGAAAAGTGGGGTTGGCAGTTCAATATATCCTATTTTCAGTCGTCTTCTAGTGTGCATCTATACAGTTAAGATATTTCTATGTTGGGTTTTTGCTTCAGGCAGTATTGGTTACTGGGACTGTCTGGTTTAAGTGTTGCTGCCTAAATGTTTCTATAATTTCAGGATGTAAGACTTGGAGAAATCTGTTGTTTTACCAGCCTTAAAATTTCTGATGGCAGAAGAAACAAATCTGGTGCTGCCATGTTTTGACACAATGGATGGTTCCTGCTTCTGATCTGCGTCTTTTTTTGGCCTGTCATAAATCTTAGCAGTTCTTGCTGGTTTTTTTAATTTCTGGGAAGGAGAATGCAGTTTGTTCTTGTTGGGTGGAGACCTATTCTCACAGCACAGTTTCCAAGAATTCACTTTTCTCTGATCTTGCTCAAACTGCTCCAGTCACTGGGAGAGCACTGTCCCCTCAGCATGACTCACAGCCTCCAGGACACCCAGCCAAGGCAGATTTGTCTTTCATTGGTGTTCTGGGCTTGGTGCTGAAGGCCAGAGGAAGGAGAAAGAGAGGAACCAGTTTCCTGGGAAAGCTGAGGCTTGATGCTGGAGGAGAAAAAGATACTGGCTGCCCAAATGGAAGGGGCCTGAGCCAGAGGGAGAAGCAGTATACAGCAAAAAGAGGATGTGACCAGCTGGTGAAAGAGGAGTAACTAGGAGTTCAGGAGAGCAGGAGCCAAGTAGAGAGAGAACTTGGGTGGTGAGAGATACAACTCACTGCTCAGAGAGGCCCTAGGACTGCGGGGAAAGTGAGAGCAGCAGCAGCAAGGTAAGCCGAGGCACACAGGAGCAGTGCCAGGCAGGCAGGCTGTGGGCAGGAGCAGAGATGCCTGGATATTAATCCTGCTGACGCTTGCTTTTCTGTTCACCACAAGTACTTGCTCACTTAGTTGCTCTCCAGAGATTTGCTCTCCCCATCTGCAGGACCAGGCTCTTGGGGACTGTGGTTCAAGGGAATGACTGCAGGATTTAAACCTACGTACTTAGATAGACAATACAAATGTTAAGACTTCAACTGTGGTACAGTTCTCATACACACACATACTCAGCTATTATTTTAGGACTGTCTCTCTTGTGCCAATACTAGCAAATTAATCAGTTCAAAGAAGCATCCCCAGGCACTGGAGCTGTCAGAGTTGCCTCCAGAACAAGGCTGGCCTGTGCCGCCTCCTGCTTTCTCAAACCCTTACTAGACACATTTTGGGAGTTAGCACAGCCTGGGTTCCTTCCCATCAGATGTGACACTTTACCCCAAGGCCTGAGGGAATTTAGTAGAGGTGGGTCAGCTGCCCTCTGGGTCCAGGTACCATCGTGGGCACACTAAGTTGACAAGTTCAGACACAGCTTTTATACAACACTGCAGTCAACTTCCTATTCATCATTCCTCATGCTTGGTGGGGATTTTATTATTATTGTGCAGTTTAAGTATGTTATGTTTTAGAAGAGAAAAAATTCCAACGGCTAATTTTTCTCAGATTTGCCTAGCTCTAATTAAGATCCTAGAAGCTGGCTCAGATTGAGCATCCTCAGAAACTCCTTACAGGTATTGAAATGCGAGAACGTAGTTTGTAGTGATGTATCGTACTGCTCCACAATGGTGTCACCTTTACAGTAGTAAGGACTAATTCTTATAACGCTTTCTATTATTTCTAATATTGGCTCAAACCATTGTCATAATTGCAAAGAATTGTGATGTTCACTTTTGTCTTTGTAGGCTGGATCCTCCTACCCATGACTCAGGTCTATACTTGGAAGATTCCTTTGTTCATGGGAGCTCTGAATTCATTCATTCATTCATTCATGCAGGCACCTCCTCATGAACTCATCCCTCGTAATACTCCTCCACTTTTTTCCAATGGGTCACAGCTTCGGGTTTTGAAATACTGAACTACTGAATACTACTTCTCACCTGTGAAATGAGAATGACTTGATTTTTACGATTTATGGATTATAAATAACAGAGGAGTCACTGCTTTCATAGCCTGCAGAATCACCACTTATATATGCAATGTATAGTGTTTCTAATATTGCAGATATGGAATGGCAAGATTCTTCATTATATTAAAGCATGTCTTCCCTGTGGCATTTTTTATTTATTTTACCTCATTATTCCATTAATTTAATTTTTAGTTGTTGCTGGATTAAAAAAAATTGTTAGGTGTGGCAACATTTTTTTCTACCATTAAGTGATATTTCATCTTTTGATTCATCAGACTGTTAAGAAAAATATTTCTCTATATATATCTTTTGTTAATTCAAAGAAGCTGATTTTATTCATATTTTTCTAGCATAAAACACAAGTTAAAAGCATATGACTGAATACAAGAAGAATCAGGATATCTCGTACTTCTTTTTATGTGGAAAAATGACATGAAATTTGGAAAAACAAAAAAATATACTTAGATGCTACATAAGATATGAGCACAATATATGCTAGGTCTTTATTTTTCCTACTTCTCCTCTTTCTAGACATAGTTAATAATTTATATACCATAAATTGCATTTACATAGCAGATTCACTGGGCACATTTAAATTCTAAATAATTGCCTTGAACAACTAGGAAAATGCTATAGTAAGAACAAAGTAGAGGAACTACTCAGAGCATCTTCAAATCCTTGAAAAGGAGAATTATTTACAGCAATTGTCAGATTAAGGTAATTACAGTACCAGTATACAGCTCCCATACCAAAGGAATGTGTATTTTTAAATGAAGCTAAATGGCTGTATAGGCTATTAGGATCATTTCATGATGCTGCTGTAGCTGAGACAACGTCTCACAACAACTTAGATTTATATGTGTTATAATTGTCTGCTTTGTTTAATATATATTTTTGCTAAATTGGTGTGGCCTTTCTATTTTCTAATGTAGATTGGTGACAACATGTTTATTTTAGCAGAGAGGCTCTGCTCCATAACATTGTTTGTGCAGACGGTGCAATGTTACCCACTAAGTGTTTACTACATGGGGCACTAAAAGTCAGATTTATGCCACATCTTTAGAGGTGGTAAACAACCGCAGTTGCTATTACAACAATTCAATTTTTCTATAATACACAGTAAACCTCCACTGAGAATGGTTTTATACTCTTTTAATGCACTCCATATGCTGAAAGAAATAGTTTGAGATTAAGGAAGGCTTATGGTAGACACTGGCTAAACTTCTTGTTTTCATTCGGAAACCCGAGAGGCCCATAACAGCCCAGGGCCAGCATCACACCCCAGCTCAGGGGCTGGCTGCCACCTCTCTTCACCATCACATGTAGACCTGCATAGGGGTGGTGCAGGCCAAAAGAGATTTAAAGTCACCATCCAGCCTTCTCTGGACCGCTGTTTCTGACATCTTTGCCTCTCCCGCCCAGTCTCCCATTCATCTCATACATTTCTTGTGTTTTCTCCCCACGCCACAGTTTTGGAGTATCTAATATAAAAAACTGCAATGAAGAAACTTGTCGTCTTGTACTTCTGCTCTTTCTCTTATACTGGCATATTTTTTTACATATATGCATAATTATGGATCTATGCTACCATTCTTACCCATAGTCCTCCAATTTCTGTCTCATTTTTATGTAACTTAATAATGTGTTTGGCAGTAAAGGAATATAAAATATCCTTTTATATCAAAAGTGGAATTTTGAAAGGAGGCAAGCCAAAAAAATATCAGAGTTATAGATGGACTCAGTATCTCAATTACTGGCTTCAGAAAATCAAAAGGTAGTTAACCTGTCCCTGTACAGAGGAGGATAAATGTACCCCTATGCTGGGAAGATATGCAGAGAGCTATGTTTTAGACTTAAAAAGCAGTTTCTTGTGCCAGTGACCATGTGAAATTTACAAGCAGGGACAGTAACAAACTGGTTTGTGAGGCAGGCTTTGTTCCCAGAAGAAGGGAATTGCCTGTGCTGATGGAGCAGGTTGGACAAAAGTTACTTCACCTAGATCACAAGAAACGGAGCAATATAAAGGTCTCCAGACCTGGAGGGAACAGTATCACCTCCAACAGTGCAGCATAAATCCAGCTGTTAGTTCCCAATACAGTAAGTAGTTGGTGACTTATTTTGTACAGGTTCCATCAACAGACAGCCATGAATCTAGAGTAGAAAACATGAAAGCCCCAAAAATGTACCTGATTTTATATATTGGGCAAAACAACACACCAACAGTCATGGACAATCCTGAAGTAGCATCATTCAAGGACCAAGAAGAGCCTGGCTGCAGCATCCCAGAAATATCAGAGCTAAGGCAGCAAAGATTTAGAAGAACCAGAAATGAAAATTGCAATAGTCAAGTCATGTGGTGATTTGGACATGGTTAAAGATTTCAAGAGAGCAACAGCTGGCACAGGTCTGGGTACAGAAACTCACAACCCATCAGGCAGAGTTGAGAGAGAGGCAGACAATGTCAAAGCCAACTCAAGATATCTGTGTGGAGAACGAAGTAGAAGGCTGATTTAAGGGAAATAAGTATATCCCAGAGAAGAAAACAGTAAAACAAACAAACAAAAATGATTAAGGGTGGAAGAATTTCTTTCTGAAAGTAAGATTGTGGTGTAGTCTGGAAAGTGAGGCGGTTAACAGCAGAGGGAGGACTGGGTTGAAGAGAAACACAACTGTGCTGTTCAAAAAACAGTTGGAGCAGTACATTTGGAGACCACTGTGAGTGACATTAAATTGAATGAAATTCCCCAGAGACAGTGAACCTTAGTGAAAATGCCTGGATGTAACTCACTTAGAAAAACAGTGTGCAAATAAATAAATGTTCCCGGAAGAAACAACATTACCACTGGAATTAACTTATGTGAAATTTGTCAAGTTAAATGTTTCAGTGATACCGGTTTCACCATATGTTTGTAATTTTTTTCTTTCAGAGCAGCTGGTATTTTTCTCGGATGTTCAGGTCATGCCCCTATTGTCTAACCATAACTAGCAACATTAAAACATTTCCCAACAAAATAAAGTCTGAAAGCTCTTTCCTAACTAGCTGCACATTATTTTTTTTTCTTTGTTTTTCAGATGCAGTTCAGAAAAGTGTGGACTCTTTTTTATGAAATCAATCCCTCTTTACACAATTGCAAATTTTTTTTTTTTTTGAAGCACAATCACTTTGCTGAGAACGTGGCTGGGAATTGAAGACATCATTATCAATGTTTTGCAGGGAAATTAAAGTGGGTGAGAAGAAAAGGGTTACAGTGGGTATGGTTGCTGTAACAGTGCTGAAAAGGCCAGGCAGCCTCTCTACAGCGATGTGGGCTTTTGGCTGCTGCAGTTAATAAACAGGGACCTGACAGACTGGCATGACAGCTCCTTCCCTCTTGTCAAGAAACTGCTATACACTACCATCAGTGACTGGGAAGAAAATGTAAAGTTCATCCTGCAGCTGAGAGAAATCAGTGAGTAGTAAAGAATGGGAACATGTCAGTAATGCAGAGTGAGAGAGGTGGATCAATTTATAAAGCAGGTGGTACCAGACAACACACATTCTGTAAATGGCCAAAGCAAAATTATACATGTAAAAATAAGAATGGTGGCTTGTATCATGCATTAATATTCTCAGTAAAATAATTGCTCTGCAGGCAACATTGTGTATAACTGACTGAACACGAGCTCCAAGCAATGTACTGTCATCTGAAGTTATTTTTGGATTGATAAATACATACATACCTGTGAGTCTGTAGAAGTCTTTGGCGGGAATAACTTTAAACTTTATTCCTTATCTAGACATATTTGAAGTCTTTTTGCAGCTCTCTCCATGACCAAATGGAAGTTACTTGGTGGCTACAGTCCAGCAGTTACGTTGCATCTAAAAGTTTTCAGCACACCTGCATGCTGCATGACAAATTTCATGGGCTCACAAGGTGGAAATGACCCTTTTGTGCCCTGCACGTGCATATAGGTCAGAAGGACTGCTGAAATGGCAAAGCTGGCAAAGCCAGGGCTAGTGCCCTGCAGTTACCAGCACAAGTCCAGAAACTGTTCCCTGCATCAGACTGGCACAACAGCAACAGCTCTGCCACAAGACAGGCTTAGTGGCGGAGGAACACAGCTAAAGAACACGCAGATCTCTGTGGACCAGCAGATATATCAATTCAGTGGTTTTATCTCAAACAGTCCATCTTCTGCTACACTGTTTCTCTTAGCACACTGTTTGCTTAGGCAAGCAGACCCACTCTAGCCCTTTCTGTTCTGATATTCCAGCTATTGCTCCTTTCTAACCTTTTTTTTTTATTCCTCTCAGCTGCTTAATGGGAGCCAAAAACATGCCCTGCAGTGAGGTGCCACAAAAACTTATAGCTCTTCCTGTGTCCATGCAGAGGCAGGGAAGACAGCTTGGAAAGTTTTCCAGGAGCTGCTGGCAGTGGCAGGGTGGGTCCTACATGGATCTCCTCACCCCCGTGTCACAGCAGGGCTCTCCCAGCATCTGTGCCAGCCTGGGCACCAGACCACACTTCTGCCTCCAGTGAAGAGCAGCCAGGGACACCTGGACAGCAGGGAGGAGGTGACTGGAGAAGGGGCATAAAGCTCCAGTCATTTTGGTATGTATCCACTGGGCAAGGCTTATCTAAAACCGCTGCCAGTCCTTCCCTGGGGAAATGCCTGGAAAGAAATCAGGAGGTACCCAGCAAATGTTCTTCCACAGGTCCCCTGCACGGACATCCATGGTGTGTGAAGAGGCCAGGTGACAGATTACCTTTCCCCCCAACCCGTTTTCCTCTGCAATGGTAACTGCCTGCCCAAGTTCATTGCACACGTCTCTACGCAAACACTCCCCCATTCTCTGGTCAGAAAAAGGCAGAGTTTACCCCAAAGTTGTGCCAGATGGAACCGCCACTGACATTGCTCTGCCTCAAGACCTGTGATGGCTGCAGACTCCAGAACCTGCTTTCCAGGGAGGCAATGTGTTTCCATCCCACTTCTTGCCCCTGAGGCTTATTGAGGAATTCCCATCTCCTCTGAGTAAACCAGCCCTGGCAGGAGATAAAGTCTAGTTTTAAAGACATGCCGCCTTGTCTTACAAGCACTGAAAATCAATGAAACTTGTCCTCAATCATTTAGACAGCTTGTGTATTCTTGTGATTTTTGTCTGAACAACATTCCTAAATTCCTCTCTGGGTCTAACTGACAGCAATTTGGGGTTTGCTATTTCACAGTCAGTATTTCCACATGAACAGGAACAGGGAGTGGTCTCTAGCACTCCTTCAGGGGAGCAGTCAGGGTGCCAATTCTCATGCCCAGCTCTCACCCTCTCCCTCATCCTCCCTGCAAAGCCAGAAGGCTCCCAGGAGCGTCAGGGTTAATACTCCACCAAGAGGGGTGGGCTGTAGCCCCACAGGCCCCAGGCACAGCGCTGCTCATCTGGGGCCACGGCAGCTGCCGGGCTTCTCTCTCCAGGGTTCAGAGCAGTGTCCGAGGAAAGCACACCACAGCAGCGACTGACACTGCCAGCGATGGTCCAGCACTGCCTCCATCGCTCGCTGTTGTTGGGGCCGGCAGCTGGGGCCCAGCTGTCTCGTTCTGACCCCGAAAACAGGCAGCACAGTAAGCGCCAAGCTTCTTTTTAGACCACACAGGCAGTAATCTGGAAATGACGCATCTTTTTCTGGACATAGCCCTTCAGCAGAAGAGAGAAAATCCCACTCCTTGTCCAGGCTCATCCTCGACCTGGTGTCTGGCTTCACTGCATTCAACATGATAACAAACATCTGGCTGAATTTCTCTTCCCATCTGAGCTGTTCCTGTGGTTTCCCTGCCCCTGACATTTCCTTCCTCTCCTACTTTACAAGGAATTCTTACAATCCTTTCTACATGTTTTTTCAGAATGAACAAGAATTAATGAGCACCTGTCTCCATACTCTGTGTGTAACTATCTTTCAGCTTAATAGGCCTGGTGCTTCCGGTACCCAATTTAGAGGAAAATTAAATAGAAACATGACATACCAGAATCTTGAGGTATCACACAGAAATTACAAATGCTAAATGGGTGAAAAAGTCTAACTTTCCTATGGCGAAGGCAAAGCATATTCTCTTTGCTAATTCTTGGGGGATTATTTGAACCTGTTAACCTTTAGGAAGCACTAAAGATATAATATGTAAGTTTTTTTCTTCTCTCTAAAGAAGAGCTCAGATTTTCTAGACTGTATATTAAAAACAGAGAATGAATTATTTAATTTATTTTTTAAAGATTGCTATGAAATGATATTTCAGTAATACAACTGAGAATATAGGATGTAATATTTAGGGTTTTTTCTGGTATGTTACATAGTCTGAGCTTCTGGAAGTTATATGTAGGGAACTGAGTGATTTCTGAAACTAAAGGAAAGTGCATGCAACATGGTATCAGGGAAAAGCCAAAGACTAGAAAGGCTTCAAGAATTCAGCACAGGAAAGAAAGGTGACCGTGGTTTCTAACCTGCAAGATTAGCAATAAGGATTTAGTGATCTGGATGTTCTTGAGACCATTATATGAGCATACAGACAAAATGAAAGATATTTTGATCTACAGTTCCCATTTAGGAAACCCTAAAATTAGCTACAGTATATCTGAGGTGCTGAGTGTATCTCATAGACCACTGAGCAGGTCTGTAATTAACTTTGGTTCTTTGAGTGCTAAAGGACATGTGATTGATTATCATTCCGACAACAGGCCTATAAAATGCAGCTCTGTCATGGATATATGAATATATAATGCTCCCTGCTAATTCTAGTTCAGCTATGCAGTTAATATTTGGATTGCTCAATTTTGGAAAACGCTATTTTTAATTTCAGATTTTAATATTAGGATACACTGGATAAAAGTGCTCTGGAGAATGAAAGCTAGCAGCAAGACACAAGGCAAAGCTCAGGGATTTCCATTCATAATCCTGACTCCAATCAAAGAATATTTTGGGGAATCCTCTCAAACCAGATCCAGCTAAGAGCCAGAAAGTGGTGTGGCCCAAGGTTGCCTGGCTCTCCACCCAGGCTTGTGTCTCCAGTGCAAAAGAGGCAATGGGCTGAGGTGAGGGACGCACTAAATGCACCCTTCTGCCACACCTGCCAAGCATCACTTGGTGATGTTTCCAACTCACCTGGTGAGTTGGAAAGTCCCCAGAAAGGCTCCCAGAGCTGAAAGTGGCTTGAAACAACTTCAGCAGAGTCCTGGAGCAGCCCATTGACAGGAAAAATCTGAGGGAATGTTTTAACTCCTTGTTATTAGACAGCATTGAAAATTTTACTGTATTTCTAACCAAAAAAAAAAAAAAGTTCTTTAGCAAAAGGGACAAAATTTTGAGGTTTCAATTCTTTACTGAGTTTAGTCCCATTCAATTATAAATAGTTGCTGAGAAAGGTTCACAGCTCTTCAGCACAGAAATCTTATCTCATTTATATTACCACTAGGTGGCTCAAAATGAAAGCAAAAAATACACCACTGCTCAATCCATGACCAGAATGAACACACACGACTTAAAGACTACTACAAGCTGTCTCATAATTGTCGTGCTTCAAAATTTTCTATAAATCATCAGGTTCCTCAGGTTAGTGATAAATACTCACTTGAGAGAGCAGAGCTGTCATAGCCTCAGACGTGTTATAGCTCTTAAAGACAGATGTTGCTTGTGAATGTGTGGGAGAGCAACTTCCAAAAGAATAATTTGTATTTTTCTTCTTCTTAAAATCAATTGCTATTGAATGAAGTTACCAAGTGACAGAGAGTGATAGAAGATGTTCAAATGCATCTAAAGAACAGCGTTATCACATTACTATATTTTAATTTATTTTAAAAAATCATCTGAACAAGTAACTTGTTTGGTTTCATAGTGATTGCCTTTATTTATAACAGCACCTTATGACTTGAGGTTTAGCTTTCCATTACACATTGGTTTAGATTAAGGACAAAGCTTGCAAATCAAACCCGTCCTTACTTGAAAGTAACTAACTGATAGGCAAGACTCCTGGGTATAGATATATATCTGCAATCAATCAAACCTGCTGGCTTAACAGCACTTTGCTCTTTCCAGGTCAAGTAAAATAAATAGAAAGGACAGTTTCTGTAGAACTTCAAGAGGCAGATTATGTTATCTGCTACCTTACAGCCAGCCATTATCCTACCACTGACATGAACTGCCTCCTATTGAAGACAATGGGACTTGTTAAATAGGAGGGTGTCAGAGAGAGTGAGAGAGGGATATAGAAAAGATTTCTATTTTCTTATAACTCAAATACAATTAGTGTTGCATACGAATCTCCCATTTCTTACATGAGGCAAGACAGTGTGTGAGCCGCAATGAGTATCTCCTCACAACCATCCTCACATTTCCCATGCAAATAAAACACTTTCACAGAAGCTGTAATCTGGGCAGTTAAAATACTCTTGCTTTCATGTGGTGGCTCACTGATGAAGATTTTGGTACTTGCATGTGATCATCAAGGCTATAACTGAGAACTACTGAAAGAGAGAAGTCTCCAAGGGCACAATATCCAGGCTGATACCAGATTCCCACCTACACAGTCTTCCTTGGCATCTCTAGAAAAATACAGCATGTGCTTGTTTTGTTTGTCTCTCCTGTTTGACCAGGCTAATTCAGACCTAGGGCACCGTTGTGTCAGAAGCAGAGCAGAAGGTGAGGGCCCTAAAACCTGCATCAGGCTGCAGGACCTCAACTGGATGTTTTCTTGGGCAAGGGAAGCTCTCTGGAGCACACACCAACCCACCTCCAGCCTTGGAAAGAAAAGAACTCTGCCTGTCCTACTAAAATACTGGAAGGAGCTTGTCTTTTCCCTCCTACAGAGAAAGACATTCAGAGAACAGCAATGCCAGCATGAGGGAAACACACAGAATAACGCCCCTCCCTTACAACAGACCCCTCAGTTGGAGGCATCAGTCTGTTCAATCAGATACACCTTCAAAATCTTCACAAGTGCTTTGCAAGTTTCCTCTGGGGACAACACCCCACTTTCTACCTGAGTTGTCCTCATGGTGCACCCCAACTTCATCCCCCAGGCTCAGAGACACAGCATGTTCACATACTCTGGGTCCTGGAACAAAGACCCCGCCCAAAGATACCCCAGATGGCTCTGAACACAACTCCCTGCTCCACAGCGGAGGTTAGAGGCAAGAAGGTAGGAATGATTCTTCCTTTAGGGATGCTGGGCTATCCACATTGCTTTATTTACCCTTCCAAAGTATTTCCTTGGCTTTTTTCCTTTAGAGTGAAATTTAGCACTGGCAAAATGCAACAGAGCTTAACTTCCATGGTACAGACCTTGTAGTAACATCAGAGAAGGCAGGTGCAGACCTTGCGCAAACCTGTTACAACAGGTAATAAACTACAAGATGTAGCAACTTGCTACAAGAAATAACAAGTTCTCCATGATACTTGTTTTTACAAGCTCTTAAATGCCTTTCATAGATCTCATGTTTGTGAAACCCCTCCAACACTCCTTGCTGGGGATGTCACTGGCTGTCCCCAGATCCAGAGAGGCGGGCATGGTGTGTCCTGGGCTGCACACCAAAGCAGCACGCAGGAAAACTATATATCCTCCACACAGTGACTGTATTTTTTGGCTTACAGCATCCACACCTAAAAACTCTCATCTCTTCAGCAGTATCTTGATAACAAATAACATATGCTGGTCCTGTTTTGTATGTTATTCTTTTCTTGAACTTCCATTGTGCTATGTGTGTTATGTGCACACACTCAGGTTTGCTGTACTTTTTTGTTGTCCACCAGCTCACCAGTGCTGGAGCTGCTGTTGATTGCAGATCTGTCTCATTTTGATGCACCACACACTGGGGGACTGCCCAGCACCCTGCTCCTGATGCAGAGCCCACTTCAAGGTCCCTTTTGTGGTTTTCAAAGCCTCCATGCCTACTTATGCCTACAGTGACAAATGATTTGTCCTTCTCATGAAAACAAAACAAGACAGAGAATCCCACACTAATTTGCTGAACTATAGGAGCAACGTTGTGACCAGGAAAGGCTGAACCTTCAGACAAGGTCCAAAACAAAGTAGAAATAGACACTAACTACACCAAATCCAAACACAGTCTGAAACCCACCCCTGTGCTCTCACTGCTGGAGCTGGTTCCCAGACCAGGTCACATTGCTGCTTCCCAACATGAGTCTGGTTCTTGTGGCTGAGTGCAAAGGCAGATCCCTGTCTTAAAAATCTTTTGAATACCGTGAAACAGCGCTATGGTAGATGCAGATGCTGGCTGTAACCCACAAGATTCCTTCTGAAATGTGTGTGTCTGGCCTGTAATATTTGCAAAATTAAGCCTTTACTCTGCAGTTAAGTGGTATACAGGCTGTGCGGACATTCAGGATATTGTACTTGCTATGTGTCCCCAAAGCAGATGCTGGACATCTCTAGAGCTCTAGACCACAGTTTCTGAAACTACAAACTGTTGTGCATAGGTAAAATGAAGGCCTTGTTGCCGTTGTAAAATCATGGCTCAGGCCTGTTACTTCAGCTAAGTAGAAAAGGAGTGTGGGAAAGAGACACAGCTGAATTAGGGGTAGAAAACATGCTGCGTGACTGTCGCGTGCTCACATCGTGGTGTATGGTGGTTGGTTGAATTATGTGTATTGTGCTTTAAAACTATGTGAACTGATAACCGGCTAAGTGCTTAAAAAGGCCAGGTTTTTGTAATAAAGGGGCTCTCCCTTGCACCTGCCTGGGGACCCCACGTCGTCCTTATCACAACAATAAACCCCTCTGCAACATAACCATGACTTCTCATAGGATGAGGGAACTTCTCTTGGAAAGTCTTCCTGCCTGGAGGCCAGCAGGACCACCACCTACAGCAGAGGGGGAACAAAGGGGCAAAGGAAAGGATGGAAGATTAGTTTAGGCAAAGATAGTTTGAAGGTTTGACTGAAATTAAGAGGGCTGAGTAATAACCCTCAGCATTTTTTGTAAAGACTGGTTGGTTTAGATGTGTCTCTCTCTGTGCCTTTCTAGTGAGCGTTAGGGGTAGATCTGTGGAAAGTAAATATCCTGCCATAGGCCTGACCTATCTGAGAGAGAAAAGTGTTGTAGTTGATGGCTCCTCAGCCGGGTATCAAACTGGCTGGACTTTCCCACATCCAGCTGACTGCCCAGCCCATGGTTCTGGACAGTCTGCCCACTGTGGGCAGACGTGTCTACTTTGCTTCAAAAAGACAAGGAATGCCCTCGTGCTCTCCTCAAAGCCCTCCTACTCTGAGGAAGGAGGATGAATAGCAAAATGAGAGAAAATATATGGGAAAATTAGGTTCATGGCTTAGAACCTTTTTTTTTCCTTTTTCTTTTCCTTTCTCTTTTTTTTTCTTGTTTCAAAGAGAAAGACTAAGCAAGCATTTACTATCACTCTTTTCTAAAAAGGGGAATATCTGTTCCTACAGTGCCACCTTCAGTCCTCTTTTGCTTATAGTCTTAATTTTACCTAGACTGTTTAATTTTCTGAAGTTCTATTACTTCTGTTAGTGAAGGCCCAAACAAAAGCATTTCTATGTGTGTCTCTTTGACAGTAGCTCATATTGCTAAAACACAATACTCTTCAGATCCAAGAGGTAATATCTGAACATTTCTGAATGGTGGTAATTGAGTCTCTTGCATTGGAACACTTTCTGGACTGACAAAGCAATCAGTTGTTTGCTGAGAAGGTAATGGGTAAGTAGGAGTAGGGGGCGGTTACATTCAACCAGTGTATTGCTAAGAAGGTGGGCTTTTACCCAGACAAATGTGATAGGTTCAGTGTATACTGTATATAAGATATGGACCTATGGATATGGATGTCTATGGTGATAATAAGAATTAACACAAGTAATAACAAATACGGGTGCTTCTGCCAGAGGATCAAACAATGGAATTATCAAATTATGGCAAACATACACTGGCAAGGTCATGTGCAACTTCACATTTTGCTGACACACTTATCTTCGGAATTAATAAATTTTATACCCAGACCGTTCAGTGCAACTATAGCAACTGTTTTGTTAACAAATGCATAAATAGAATCTGCAAGGGGATATCTAGTCTATAGCTATACTTAAGTCAAAGAAGTACTGCATTAATGTTTCCAGGATATAAAGCTGGTGTCACACTCTTCTCCACACCACGTACTGACAAAGAGGATCTGTGGTTATCTTCTCAGAAAACAGAATTTTTTGAAGTTCATTAAGTAGGAAGGTTCATGTCAGCACCTGTGCTGTGCTCGCAGGGTCTTGTCCCCAGGCATTGCAGGTGATGTTGCATGTTTGGAGTCTGCATCAGAGGCCGTGGCTGACAGTGACCACATGGCCTTCAAGAGGCCACAACATGAGGAAAGCAGAAGTTCCAACTTTGTAGCATAGCCTCACTGGAAGGTTTTGTGCCCAGTGCTCACCATTGGCAGAACCTCTGTCTTCCCTGGTGTGATGAAAGGAGCCACCTCTTCAACACCCTGGGCTCTCAGAGGCAGCACAAATGTTCTCTCATAGTCCTGTGCCAGCATGAGGGGCTGAGGCCATGGCTATCAGACTCCCCCAGCCGAGCACCAAGGGTGAGGGTGGAAAGGAGCTGTTGTTCACTCACCTGTGAAGAAAGGAGGTGGCAGGAGCTTTCCAAGGAACCTGGAAAGGGCAAGGGCTGCAGCCCCATGCCTTGGGAATTTGTAAGGACAGAGAAGAGAGAAGTCCAGGGGGTGCTGGTTTGGTAGCTGGCTACAAGAACTGTCTTTGTTTTATGTTATGTGCGTACATATGTCCGTGTGTGTGTGTGTGTGTGTGTGTGTGTGTATTATGGATGTAAATTTATTCAGAGTGCAAAAATGGCTCCTAGTTCTTGCCAGAAACAAAGGTGGGATTCAGTCAGAGATTGAGGTATCTAAATTTGAGCACCTAATTGCAAACCTTGAATTGTGAGCTGGGTATCTCAGTTCCTACTGTAGTCAGTAGAGATCAGCCTTGATTCAGCTGCAAAGCATTGGTGTCTGATAACATTAAGATGCCCCGGAGTTTTTTGGCTGGCCTCCAGCTGCTGCTCCAGAGGACCTAATGTCTCCTGTAGGTCCTGTGTCACATCTGCAAGCCCCATTTTGATGTCTATGGTGGCCTCAGGCATCTCAGAGCTACCACTTACCACTCAGTAAGAGGGCAACCAAATGGATCTTCTCAGTGTTTACCTCACTCTGGGCAGACCCAGCCTCCAGACCCCACCATCTCTGCTGAATATCCCTCCCCTGAGATTTGCAGACTGGATCTTCACCATCAATAGTGGGAGCTCAGAAATCTCATCTACAAATACACTGGATGACTAATTTTAGTGTCCCAGGCTCAGCCCTGCCCAAAGCGTTTGTCACTTGGCAACGCACAATCTAGCTCATGACTCAGTTCCATGAGGGAGCTGTAAAAATCCAGTTGCAGCATGCACAGGGGAAGGGTCTCGCCTTCCCCATCTCCCAAGGGAGATGCCAAGTGTGGGTGCTGGGGACCACTGCTGCAGCTAAGGTCCAGGGAGAGAGTGAACCTGAGATGAGCAGAGCAAGAGGGAAGGCACAGGCTGCTGCCTGTCCTGGCGTCAGGGAACCCCCTGGGGGCTCAGCCAGCAGGGCTTTGCTTCCAACTCTAGGCAAGCTTTGGGGAAGCAGTGGGTCCAGCTGGGAATCCAGAGGCCTAGGCAATTAAAAAAGGCTCTTTATCTGTCTTTGCTACTGGCAATCATGAACAGAGGCAAGAGGGGCCAGTTAGGCAGAGCTGATGTAGGTCACATAGATAGCACCCCTCTTGCTGACAGTGCCTACAGCACTGCAGAATAGGAGATCCTGAGGACACTCAGTGCTGCTTTGTGGGGACGCATCTGGGGCATGTGGGAAGTATGGTAAGCACCCAAATGTGGATGTGAACTCCAGCTTGGAAGGCCTTCCTGGGTCTGTCCCCTGGAGCAATCTGGTAAAGCAGTACACATATGGCCAGTGAGACTGTGACTTCAAAGCTCATGCATGCAGGTTTGTTCTAGGTAATAAATTCATGCCTTACTTGTCTCCTGCCTTGAAGCTAACATAGCTGTGTGCATGTTCAAATGAATGTGACATACTCTGATTTATATTTACTAGCATTTTATGCCTACACTACCCAGCATAAGCAGTTGAAAACTGTTTCTGGCACTGTTAGTTCAGACCTTAATGTAGCTGCATCAAAGCCGACTTCTAATGGACTGAAACACTGAAGTACTTATTTTCATTTAAATAATTTAGAAAATGAACATAGAAATGGAAGCTCTTCACCCAAATGCAGCACATTTTGCCAGAAGAGCTGCCAAGGCTCAGTTGTTTCCTCCCAGCAGCGAGAGTCAATACACCAGGGGGCATGGCCCCAAATGTGTGTCTGTAATACCTGGATTTCAGTCCCCATCACAGCTTCCCAAGCACAATTTTATGTTTTATCCTGTCGTGTTGTAAGGAAATTACTTCACATGGATTCTAGCAATGATCACTTGAAAAAGCTAAGATATTTGCCTGCCAGTAAAAAAGGACTTTCCCACAGTATATTACTACCAGTGTTCCACACTTAGGGTGGGGCTCCTAAAAAGTGCATCTAACTATCATCAGCTTCCAAAGGAGTGACCTTTCTCTTTGTTTGGTTCTGTGTACCATAAAAAATGAGCAGAACAGATTATTGTTTGTTTCTGTCTCCAAAATATGTCATCAAAATATCCATGTATTTGCTATGAAAGTGAAGCTCTGTTCTAATATTTTTTATCTAAAACATGAGAATAACAAAGTGTCATTCATACATGGCATCTGGTGTAAACTATTTTAAGACCATGTTTAGAAAAGGGACTGAAATGTCTCTATCCACTGCTTTAAGGCTCTCTCATTGATAAAAGGTTTATTTGCATTTATTCTGCCAAGTACATTCTGAACTCTGCAGCACAAAACCCCTGCCTGTTAATTGACGTGGTATTTGAGCTTCAGATTAATATCCTCCTGACTGTTCTCCTGACAGGACTTTAATGAACCAAACAGAGCAGCTTTGCCTGGGAGGAAACTCATAAAACGTGAATTGGAGAGCCAGTCCATAAATAGAAGTAGCTCAGATAGTATCCAGTCCATCACAGTATTAATGAAGTTCTCATCCAGGAAAAATGAGCACACCCACTTCCTGCTGGAGACATTCATCCACCTTCAACTCAGCCCACTTGCTTCTTGGGACTGACATGAGTTCTAAACAAACTGATAATCTGAAGCAGGGTGATTGCTTGAGTTTCATTTGATTTGGGGTTTTTTTTCTAAGGAGGGGAATAACGACGTGGTGGGAGAACATAAGCCAAAAGTTATTTCCTTGATTTCTCAGTAAAAAGTGAAGTGAGTAGAGTAAACACAGGTAAATCCATTTAAGCAGAAAAGCAAGGCATCCCAGGAGAGCACAAATGAGAGCTTATGTAAGAGACATTACACACCTCATTATGGAATTCAAAATATTTGACAAGGCAAAGCCTGTTGAGATCTGTAAATAAAATATGAATGTTGGTGCTTGAAGGCAAAAAACGAGAACAAGCAGATACCAAAGGATACAAAGGTGAGTTTAAGCTCCTCCATCTAAAATCTTTTAAAACACTCTAGAGGCTCCCAAGTTTTTCAGTGACATCCTGTTCATTCAATGCAGCAAAATGCTGAGCAAGTAAGAAGCAAACCCGATTGCTCAGAGTGTAGAAACACTGCAGTAAAACGATTACCTTGGTATGTTAAGTGTCACTGTAGAACATAAAGCTATTTGGCTGGTGCTTAAATGAATGCAAGAGGAATTCATTAACATTTTTATGCAGAATAAATACATTCTTGCTTATAATTTAGCAGCAAGGTGATATTGATAAAGGTCTAATGGATGGAAGTGTCGCATCACTGAACCTTGTTTGTGCAAGGCTGCTAAAACAGGCTGTGCAGTCCTTAGTCCTGCAAGCAGATCTGCTCACTTTGGTGAGATAGCAAAGGTCTGCATCCCTTCCACTTTTATACACATTCAAAGCTTGGAAAACCCAGCTATCTCAGCAAGGAGAAACAGCACCACACTCAAGAATAGCACACTTACACCCCTGCTGCAGCCTCGTGTTGTCATTCCCACAGACACCACAAACAGCTTCTAATCTCTCAAAATGTAATCAAAGCTGAGTTTCAAGAGAGATTAGCTGAAAGCTCAGCTCAAGGGCACTTTGTGAAGGTGAAGGGCTCAACAAAACTCCCTTGCTTGCAAAATTTGAACCTGCTGCAACGTAGTATGAGCAACAATTTTAAAGCACTGACAAAGGACAAACTAACTGATGAAACTGCCTGTTTCAATATTAGTAGAAAAAAACAGGCCGTATCTTTACTTGTAACAGAGTTTTTGCTTTTCAGTTTTTAAAAGTACATGTTTGTCTAGCAGAACATAACTTAGTATTATTTCTATACTAATCACAGTGCCAGACAACAGAGCACTAACGGTAAATCAGCACATTATCAGATACTGTTCAGATTTACCTTAATGTAAGAACTTTACATTACACTCACACAGTTAATCCATTTGGACCATTAGCAATCTAATATTTCTCAATTCATCATGCTTTTACAAGAGGTTACCACTGATTCTAATGCCAAAAGTAAGCACACTAACAGCCCTCTAGATAAAGGAAAATAATCTAATATTCTCATAAAATAAATACTAAAATAATATAATAAAATAATACCTAAAAAAACCCCTTTGGTGTTATATTGGGTGTACAGTACAGACTTACTGTAATTTGTCTATCTTCTGTGCAATAGCAACCAAAGAAACATTCCCTGCAAAGCCTGTTATACTTCTATAAAGACAAATATAGAAAGATACATGCACTGGGCAGCAGAATAAATTGAAAAAACAATTTTGCTGCAGGAAGTCTGTGAGACAAGTGCTTGAATGTCATTGCTAACTTGGACTTGGAAGCCCAGCTCATCCCTCTCGACATAGGTCAAACAGCTCAGGACTTTGACCCTGATGGGAGAAGGAAGTGAGTATATATTGGACAGATTGGTTTGTCCTCCTTCTTTCCCTCCCCAAGACAAGCAAACATCAGAAAAAGTTTCATCCTATCATGACATCAGAAGACCACATACAGAGGAGAGAAAGTTTCACCAAAAAGCCACTCTATTCGGTCTCAGCAGCAACTGCATGTAAAAGGCTTGACTGCGGTTTGAGTGTGTAACCGAGCTGTCGATTCAGAAGGGGGACTATCTCTGCATTCTCTCCTGTAGCAGCACCTACAATTAAACTGGTCACAGGACTTTGCATGCAGTATTTCTCCTAAGATAGAGCCTCATACATATCGACTCCACAAATTTTAACAATTTCAGAAATCAGCCACATATGCAGGGTTTGATACAAGAAACCAAAGGCATAAATTTAAAACCAAACCTGCAAGTCATTCCCTACAGGCAGCCAGGCACCCTCCTCCTGGTTTTGCTTTAGACTCCTCCAGGTTTGGCAGATGAGGACTATCAGTCCTGGGGCCTCATCCACAGCACTCCAGTGCCAATTCATCACAGTTTTGCTTTGGAGGATAATCACATGCTCTGGTTTGTTGTGAGTTCCTTTCCTAAAAGCTTGTCTGATTCAATCTGCCTTTGACTCTGAACAACCATTGAACTGTTGCCTTTAGAAAACTATCCACATTAACTCTTACACTTCTTTTCTGTGTGGTACAAGGGAATTAATCCCTTACTGACTATGTTTATACTTATTTTTTCTTGTATGCATTACCTCATAATTATTGATATTGAATTTCATGTGCCATTTCAATAATCAGTGATCTCTGCAAATCTGCTCAGGTAACTTCAGGGCAGACTACTCTGAGAAAATATTCTGGTTTAACACTTGCATTGCTGTCCCTCATTTAATCTTTCAAATCTTCTTGCCATGTCCTTTATGTCTTAACTGGCATAGCCATAAGCCCAAATCAGGTGATAACCCACAAGTAACCTCCTATTTTCTCCAACATACAGCCATGGAACACCTGAACATGAAGCAGGCTCAGTCAGAGTCCTCCTCCAAAATCCTGTGCCCTACTTGCTCCTTCCCACTGTGCAGTGTCCCTGCCCTTTGCAATGTGCCCTCCCGCAGGCTGAGACCCTCCTGTCTCCTGGGTGCCATGGGGTGCAAACCAGGGGGACACAGCAGGGCGAGCTGAGGCCCAGAGCCTTCATCAACACATTAAAACTACACCCATGACCTTTCCAACCAGCAGCATGAGGTGACAGTGGCAAAGCTGGCCCAGGCCAGCCACACAACATCTTTGAAAGAGAGAGGAGCACTTCACTCTGATTGTCCTTATGTCTCTGTCCGTAGGGATATCTTTGGTATCAGGTCCTTGTTTTTTGTCTTGGGCCATTGATGAACACAAGGATCCATGGAAAGAGCCTCCTTACGAGTGAGAAAGTTCCTCCTTCCATCTCCCACTGTCTTTCCAATTCTACCAGCTGTCTTGGTATGGATGTCAGACTCCTTAATCCACAGACTTTCAGATTATTCTTCAATTCCCTTTTTGAAGACTGGTGTCCCATTTGCAGCCTTCCATTATTTTGTCTTTAAGTGCTTGAAGCTGTACTTCAAACAGGACAATTGCAGTTACCTAAAGCTCCTGCATGAACTTGTTCTAGTCCTGAGAAAAGGTTAGATTCAATTTGCTGGTTTATTTCAGTCAGTTTCTCATACTCATCTCCTGCAAAGAATGACTCCAGCAGGTGCCTCGCTGACCTCTCCTGTAACCAGCACTAACAAAAGCACATGATTTAGCTCTGCTGCAAGGTCCTGTCTTCATAGGGTGCCTTTTCTACACCTTCATCATGCATTGGTCTGGCTGACTTTCTGGTCAACTTTCTCTTTTGATGTTTTTGATGCAGATTTATAGCAGCTTTCACACCTTTAAACTAGCTCCCCCTCAAAAACCCTCTCTGGCCTACTTTACTGCAGAGGGACACTCAGTATGGTAGGTTTATGATCTTTTCCATTTTCCTTGTTCAGATAAGACTTCCACCTTTTAAAAATGCCTTTGATTTAACTTAGCAGTTTCCACTGCCTTGATGTTGGATCATGACAAGATTTTGTTTTCCTTTCAGTTCTTTAAAAACTCTTCCATGGTAGGTGGTACACATTCACGCCAAGCTTCTAAAATGGTGTTCTGGAGCAGTCTCCACACACATCTTCCTGGTTTATTTAATCCCCTGGTTTCCTAAATACTATCCCACTGATTTATTGCAGTTCTGCTTTCCAAAAGTCCAAAGTCAGCTGCACATATCATCTCAGATTTTTATTGTTTAAGAACAGAAGAGCTACAGTTATTTGAAAACCTATCTTCTTATGGAAATGACCCCAGCAGCATGGACTCTTACCAGAGGATCATAGTGAAGTCAATGGACTAGCATGAGATAGGCCTTTGAGGAGCAGAACCCTGAATATTTTTTCCCTTAAAAATCTAAGATTTTTTTCATGTTGTCTTTTGTGCCTTCACTGTCTGCCTACCTCCCACTTGATTTTGGATATTTGCACACCATAATAATAATTTGAATTTAAATGGCATAAATTAGGCACAGCCCTTTTATTCAAACTTATAGAATATTTATTCTTAAGGAATTTTAATTAAAAAGTTGTTATAGAAAAGGAAGACACATAATTAAGAATGAAATTTAATCTCTTTCTAAAGAGTAAATCTGTTTTCCATGCACTACTGAAAGTTTTATCTACTATACACAACCTGAATTACTTCTCTCAAATAACTAAACAGATCATTAATTGTCATCTCCTCAGCATACAAAAGCTTGCTGTGGACTGAAAGAGAGAAAAGGTTTGGTGAGGCCTGCCTTTCACTCCTGTGACTCATTCCCTAACATGCATGAAGGCAATGGCCACCTGAGCTGTTCTACAAATAGAGGGTAGCAACATCCTACAGCAGAATGTGAACTGTTGAGGTGTTCAGTTTTGCCTCTTGGGGTTCTGACTAAGAACGATGCCTGTGAAAGATAAGAGGCAATTCTTATCTCCCAAGTCTGGAGGGAGCATGGGACTGAGGCTGTATCTGAACTCCAACACCCTCATGTCCCAGGTGACTCCAGTGGGAGGAGGGTGAGTTGTAGCTCAGGTCCTCTTTGGCCCACAGGCTCCAATCACCTTCCTGCAGAAATCCAGACCCTGCAGAGGGACAGTGCTCACTTGGATCTTCATTCAGTGGAATGTTGGGACACACTAGGGCATATAGGTAGTCCCAGAGTCTGCAAGACATTCTCAGGTACTGTGCTGTGACCTGACCTGAGCACAGGATCAAAGATAGGTTGGGGCTGCTCTACTTCACGTCACACTGCTACAGCACAGCCTGGAATATCACCCTCCCAGCACACAGGAAAAGGAGCCCAAATCTGATCCACCACCCTGCCCCTGAGGCATGAGGTACCTGTCCCTGCAGGGGCAGCAGAGTCACCCCAGCAGCTCAAGAACACACAGGGAGCTTGTGCTGAAAGTAGTCCTGAGTAAGGAGACACTGGTTTATTGGCTCCTCCAGGTCAATAAATCCTGCATGCATGACCCACCTTCCTGATTTTCTTACCACACTGGTGTAATTATGAAGTGATTTGTCTGAATTCAGTGAAAGCTGAAACAGATAAGCCGGAAGAACTGAAAAGTGACTTTTCCTTCATAAGCCTTAATTGACCTTTCCTCCATGCAGCTAATGGCTCCCACAGGCTTTGTAGTGTGTTGTTGGTTGTTGTTTTTCTGTGAGCTGTCCTTCCTGGTGGTCTCTGTCTTCTCCTATTGTTTCAACAGAAGCAGAGTCAAATCCTATGTGCTGGTTCCCGCCTTTCTTTGGAAAATAAAATCTGAAATAGCAGCCAATGTCCCAGTGACTATGTGTAGCAACTAACAAATTTCAAGTCCTGTTTCAAAATTAACCCTGAAAGCAGAACAACCACCTCAAGAGCAGGCATGTAGTTCCAACTGCATTGGAGAGGTTTGCTTCTTTTTTCACAGATGTGTAAAGGCAGCTCATGTCAACCAGGTGTGTGACCCCATCAGCTGTGACACAATAGATTTTCAGGTGTATGGTCAGATTCACAAGAGTCCCCACGAATCTGGGCTTCAGCTTGCAATGACACCTGCTATTCAAAAAGGAAGTGGTTTCAGCTGCTCACACAAGGCAGTACCAAAAGTGTGCCAAAGGGGATTACAGAAAATGTTGCTACAATCCTGCACATCCATCAGGTCCCTCTCAAGTAGGTTTTGTTTGTTTCTTTTGAAATTTAACTCAGTCTTCTACAGAGATAAGAATGGGAGACAGCATTACCAGGAGCTGGTGATTTTGTTCAGTTTAAGACCTAAGTAGAGAGGAAAAGAAAAGTCGATTATTTGTCAGCTCAACCTTTAGTGCTTAAGTTCCTAATACAGCACTAAAATGACTCTATTAGGGAAGGGAAAAAAAGGCATTATTGCAGAATCGAAGGTTTGATCTCTCCCAATGTACATGCAACAGAAGTTTAAACCTGGATGCATCTCAAACAAGGATGAAGAACAGAAATAACCCAGCAAAGCTTTTAAAACAAGGCTGAGTAAGAAGTCTAGCAACCACAGCAGATTACTTAAAGTTTATTCTGAAAATTCCTTCAGTAGTTTTATTCCCCCACAAATAGAAGCTCCATTAGACATGCCCTGAGAAGGTATTTTTAGTTTTCAGTCACATTTTCATGATCATGCTGTAGGTAGATTGTCAGGTGGTTTTAAGATTAAGCTGCTTTTGAACACCAAATCTATGTGACTTACAGAGATGACAAATGCTACAGGTTACAATACTTTGGCTCTAACTTTTCCAGAACAAAATAAAATTGCACAGCGGGTCATATGTTCAAAGACCCGTAAATATTACGTCTCAGTAAGCAAATCACACAATTCAAGTTTCAGTGGAAAAGAACCACTTTGTTCTCAAAACTCACAGGCATATTCCAATGAGTTAAAATAAAATATCTCTGCTCAGACATTACGACCAAGTTTTGCTTTCTATGGCCATCCTATGCTTTGCTGGCTCTGGCAGGAGTTTTGAATACAAAATATTAGTTACAATCTGTATCAGAAAAGTCAACAGAAGAAAACAAATTTATAAAAGTCTCTACCATATGTTTCTTCACTATCTACAATAGGAAAAGCAGTCCTTTAACACCTCATCCAATTATTTGATCATGATGTTTTATAGAGCTGGTTTGTGAAAAGAATTACTCAGTATTTATGTTTCTCTCCAGCTTAGCATTTTCTGGAATATTTGCAACACTTCTGAAGAATAAGGACATTTATTGCAAATACATGTCTGTGATCATATTATTTGAAATTTTATACAGTTCGCCTACATACATGTTTCCTTTCTCATTCAGCTTACTCCCCACTAAATGGATGAGGGAAGAGAAACATGCGAGTTTTATTCTAAAGATATCTTCACAAAGGAGATCTTGCACATGTTTCTTCAACTAGCTGAGTACAGATTTTTGTGCTGATGAAAGATCCCTTAATTGACTTCATTCAAATCACCCCAGGTGGGTGATTAAAAGATTGATTAGGGATTTGTCCCCTGCCTGTCAAGTCTGACTGCAGCTCACTTAGATTAATAGTGTATCTCTCCTTGAGCTTGAAATGATAATGCACTGCTTGATTGACTGAAGTGTCTCTGGGTCAAATCAAACAGGACAAACTGATGCCACAGAACATCTCCTTGGCTGGCATACAATATTAGCTTCTATTCAATGCACAATATATTTATCTTCCATTGCCCTACAGCATTCTATGATCACTGAATCAGAGACAGAAAATCTCTTTAGAGGTGGGGAAATGAGAAGGGAGGAAAGAAAGTAATTGACAAAAAAGATGGGTTTATTAACACTTGCTTACCCACCAAGAACCAATTTTCCCCTAGAAAGATTTTTCTCTAAACACCCACTGGGTTTCTGCTCTCCTCACAGAAGTTCGGCATCTTTAACTAGCAGTTTCTGTCAGGACCACAAGAAAGGTCATCACCTTGCATGTCCTAGTGTTCATCTAAACCTTTCTGGGAATAAAACATTTGAAACTAATGTTGTTCCTTTATTGCCTAGAATCCAAAACAGGATATTGCAACAGCAGGGAAGGTAGGAGGTTGGTAGGATTAATTTGAACACAGTAAATCAAAGACTTTCTCCCAGGAGGAGATTCCCACCTATCTGTTACCTGCCTTCTGGGGTGAGGCAATATGATGACTGTTACCCAAATGAAAAACTAGGAGATTATGAGAAAAGACTTCTATTAAGTGGAGGCAATCAAAAAGTGGAATAAAAATACTCCTCAACAGGAGACATCTCTCAAGTGAGATTCTGATTTCAGTTGGTGAAAAAGGGTCAGTGTCAGCAAGGACGGTTGCAGCAGTCTTTATTGCTGGTACCATAAGCTTCGGTATCAGAGATGACTGCATAGAGATTTCCATATTCCAGTGAAACAAAGTTCCTAAAAGTTGAAAATTTGGATTGAGATGAGGGTGTTGTTTTGGAAGAGAAAATTCATTAACATCATCAGACCAAACTCAGAGTGAATTGTAACCAACTCAAAGTGAAGAGCACTCAGTTTGCTGGTGGCCCGGGGGAAAGCAGATCTGGACTGAAGCCATGTTTGCAGAGACAGAGGTGGGGATGAAGGGCCACTGCAGCAGCTGGTGCTCGGGAGTAGCTGAAGAATAATGATCATTAAAGAAAACACTGTGCTGAATCTCAGACGCTAAATAAAGCTTCTTCCTTTTCTCCACAGACAGCAGGCCTGGCTGACTGGGTTGTAGAAAACCACAGCTCGGTTTTCAGAAATCCCTGTTACAGTCTGAGCTATCTTGATCCCCTGGGCAGCTGAACTGACCTCTCTTGTGCTGGGATCATTGCTCATCCGCAGTTCTGTCATTAGACAAGCTGAGTCCTTTCTCATAGGAATTTCTGAAATACAGCCAGCCATCACTGACCTTTCTATTAAAAACAACATTAAACTGATTTCTCAGGCTCAGTACTCCTTGAGAAAGAAATGCAAACTGCACATTTCTCAGGGAAGTGGCCACAAATAAAAAAATGTATTTTAGCATTTGTCATCTGCGAATCCATCTCTCAGAGTGGAACGGTATTCAAACCACCGCCTAAATAGTCAGGCAGAGTTTATTGCACAAGTTTTCTAGTATTGACTCATTACTGAAATATGAAACAAGGCAAAATAAATGACTGCTCTAACAAGTAGTATGACAGAATACCACTGGACATCACAAGCTGCCCTCTCACACTGGCAAGCAGTAGAAAGCAGCAGCCACCAGCAGAGCAGGGCAAAGAGCATCCAGTACTTCTGGATGAGAAAGTCCACTCACCCCATCATATCCCATCCCACCCCATCCCAACTCACTCTATAGCATCCCACCAAATAGAGCCCACTGCATTCTTTGGGAATACCAACAAGTAGGCAGGCTGCCAAATCAAGGCACTCTAAAGAACAAATAATCAGTAAGAACAAGAAGAGATTTATTTCCCATCATTCATTTCCTACAAAAATTTTGCTCTGCTTTCTACAGCAGTCATTGTCTACACATAAGTTGGCAAAGCACAGCTCCACTGCTGGGAGAGGCACTAAAAGACAGGCATGAAAGGACAGGACTGGGGATGGAATTTTTATCCCTGTAATCAGATCCCAATAACACTTTGGTGTGCATACCATGCTACACACAGCAGTCCTTGAAGTATCAGGGGTTGTGTTGCAAAATCTCACAGTCTTGAATCTGTCTGTGTTAAAACCTCCATGTTTTCTACCATCTGCAATGAGCTGAAGCCACTATATTAGCTTGGGAAGCCTCAGCTATTTTGCACTTGAGGAGAAACACTGCAGCTGCCTTTTTTTTTTTTTTTTTGCCTTTTTTTTCCCTGCCTTTTTTTTTTCTTTTTTTTCTGTAAGGAGGACAAGTGGTTTGGGTTTCTAAACTTTGTAGTATTTTTGCTTTTAATGCTAACTTCTTTGTTTTAAGCAGGTTTTCTTTAAATGCTGTGCAAGTTTAACCCCAGCTGGGAAGTAAGTACCACTCAGTGGGGAGGAGAATTGATCAGCTGATCATCTGGAAGCCTTAAGAATATTAGCTTTAGAAGGGTCCTTCTAAAACAAATTGTCTTAATGCCCTGTTACTCTTATGTTCACCAGACACCAGGTAAAACACCTCTCTTTCAATGTGCAGCTATGGCTTCATCTGTCTGTTCTAATTAAAGCACACTTAATGCCCAGTACACTCTGCCCATGCTTTTGTAAAGGCAGATATGAAAAGTAAAATGATTAATGACTGATTGACATTTCCCCCTTTTCTCCCAATTAACAACATTTCCAATAATTTGTTCAATTTAGCCTAATGGTAGCAAGACCTAAGACCATTAAGTATTACAAATGAAAGCAGGAGTCAAAATGTGCAGCAGCTTCTTTACATTACTCTAAAAGCTCCTAACTTTAATAGACATTGAATGTTCCATTAAAAAATTAACTCAAATAGTCTTTTTTACCCTGTGAATTTTATATACAATGCTTAATGATTTATTCAGCTTAAGAATGTCCATAAATAAAGTTTTGTGGTATCTGAATAATTCTAGAAGCAGGATTCTTAAAAATTATTATAGTGCAGTGATGAACAGCTAATAAGGGTGGAAATGTAATAATTTACCTTCTTTGCAGATGGAATTGTTTCTCTGTGGAAAAAAAGGTTCCTCTTATGTCTTCCTCAGTTTGAGCTCTCTATTTACTGATTTATTTTGATTCTTGTTCTTGATGCATGTTTTTGTTTAAAGGGAGAAGCAGGTAGCTGAATCTGAGACTGACCATAGTTTTCTTAATACTAATTCATTATGCAGCACTTGTGTGTGTCTGTGGTGGCCTTTTGTTGAAACAGCTAAGTTAGAGAGACCTTTAATGTTAATATGAATTTATTTGTGTTGTTTTGGTAGTGTCTTAAATTATAATGCTATTGCGTTCAAAATGACATTTTATAAAGAATGTCTATTCTATTTCAATTTTAGTTCTGCTTTATCCAGCATTGCCTCCAGGCTGAGAGAGACCTTCAAGCTAAAGGTTAATGCTGACATTTGTGGTTCAAGATTTTTGTTTATACCCATAACCACATAAAAACAAATGAATCTCATTTCCATATCCACTTGGTAGCAACAATTTTCACCACCACTTTGTATGTAGCAGACAAATATTTTATTGCTATTACTCAAAAAATGGTGATGCTAATGAGTTGAGGAACCTTTTGAGCAGAGGCCAATTGCAGAGCTCTCGCTGCATTATGCAAACTTTGAAAAAGTAATTTGGTTACCAAAAATCACATTAAGCTGTCATACATATTATTTCCCCTCACAATATAGTTTATTATTCAAATATTTTGCAAGGATATGATCTTTTATGATTCACTTTTTCAATTTCCTCATTTACTTATTGACGTTAAACTTCAAATCATAACTTTGGTAGTTAGTGATGCCCAAATGTTGAAATACACTTGACCACGTTGAAGAGAACAACCTGAAACCATTCTCTGTCAAATTAAAATTGAAATACAAAATGCTTTGTGTATTTTCTGTTTCCTGTTCAAAATCCACTAAATACAATGACCTGCTTCTTTATTTTAAATCATACATTACCTTAATATTTTTCCTTTCTGTAATCAGACCTTTACTATGACTATTGTGTACATGTTAGAATAAGAGGCTTTATTACCAGATTAGTATTTCATCCTTGTTCAGCTTGCAAATATGTCCAGGCTTCAATTCAGAGTCCTCTAAATTGAACAGACATGCCACAAACTCACTTATCCCATCAGGATTAGCCTCCCTTGATATGTAAATGCAATAAAGAAAATAATAAAACTATTAATTTTTTTACGGTTAGCTTATGCCTAACTCTTTTTGGATGGTAAATATGATTCATTCCCTTCTGGCATAATTAAGAAAAAACCTGAAAAGAAGCAAGTTTAATTCATAAATCAGTTACTATTGCACCCTCATGGCACAGTGGCCAGCTGCTGGATGTGGCTGATCTGCTCAGTCCAACATATGGCTTCAGTCAGTCGAGGATTTCCCAGGGGCAACGTCAATCACAGAGGCAGAAGAGAGCAGCAAAAGGAGAGAAGAGGATGTATCATTTTCCTGAGTTTACTGCTGCTCTTCTTTTTTTCCTTTCCCTCACCTCAGCAACAGTGCTTGTATTGACTGTCTGCCTGCTATGCAAGGGGCAGCCAAACGAGGGGATGCCATGCCCAGCTACTCCCCCCAAACTCTTTGCACTGTCCACAGTCACCCAGGTTGGTGTTCATTAGGATTTGGATGACTGCACTGGGCACTGGACTTGGAGCATCCATTTCTCTTTCCCACTGCCCTGCCCAGAGCCACTGTGGTTGCACTTCTGCAGCGGTTCCAGGCACTTGTACTGTTTTGCAACCCCCTACTTGGAAAATATAGAGCTGACATTACATTAGGGAAGAATTAGAGCTGATAGGTGTAATTTCCCAATTCAGAGAGATGAAGATTTAAAAAATTTATTTTGCAAGAGAAAAGTATGACAATCTAAACAAGTCTGGATTTCCTTGCTGTGTGACGGAAGAAAATCACATACTGCTTTGCCCTGTGCGTTTCTCTTCTGTTAGAGTGAAGCATTGCACTACTTAGAGATTACAAGTCACTGGAAGAGGAGTCATCCAAAGAGTTAACAAGACTACCATGATAACACTTTATTTCCATAGTCATATCCAGAGCCACCTAGTAAGAAGCAGAGTCTGTCCAAGCAACACCACCAGTACTTAGGTTTATGAATTACCTTACCTTCCTAGCTGCCTCAATTCCTCTTGGCAACCTCATCTAGTCGGTTCAGAATGACCACCATGCTTCTTATTTTTCATATAAAGGAGTGATAGCATTCAACACATATAACTTCCTTACCTTTTTTCTTTTAAAGGAAGAAAAAATTTCGTTTAAAACATTTTTTTCCTCAAAAAGTTCTAAATGGAAGCATAAGAGAAGCTTTCAGCAGAGAAGCAAAAGGCCCCAACCCCAACTTTTGAAACGAGGACAGCACAAAGGAGATGGAAGCCCCAAGCCCACCCCAATTCGATGCACATTTGGAGTTCATGTTGCAAACTTAAAAGCCTAGTTGGAAACATACCAGCCTCTTGCATAACCTCAGAGGCAATGGCTAGCTGGGTAAAATACTTTTCATTGCTGAATCCTTTATACCCCATAGGGTATGAAAAATTCAGGTGAATCATACCTTACCAGTCATGCAGGATACATTTCAATTCATGAAAAAGTAGCAGACATGCAGAATTTTTAAGATGAAATTTTAGAAAAATGTCAGCTCTGCTGAAAAGAAATATCATATAAAGCTTGTATTTCATTTTGCTCATGGCTCTACTAAGTTAAAGAAATGCAATGTTATTTCTGAACCTGTAATTACTGTCACAAAAGTATTTTGACCTATGATAATAAACTGACTGTTTGTGTGTATGTGTATGCATTACTTAAATGCTTTGTTTTCAAAAGGATGGCTGCCACAACATTAACTATAAAGTGTACCCCCAAGCAGCAAGCTGGTACTTTGACTAAACTATTCAATTCATAATTCTGATCTTCTCAGAATATGGAAAAAACATCTAGCTTACTTTATTCATCTGTAACAACTTATTTCGCATTTTTGCAAGCTTTCTGACAGACAGAATGGACTTGTTTATCCATTTATAGAGTGCTTAAAACAATCTTTGTTAGGGCTCCTGTATGTTACTACTATACACAATATGTATAAGCATGCAAACCACCAATTTATCTGAGATCATGTTTAGCCATACACCTGCCCTGTAGGTCCTGATCAGCCCTGCAGAGTTTGTATTTATTTTCTCAAAGAGAAAGATATACTTGCAAAATAAAAGGAAGATCAGTGGCTTGAGTATTTTTTTTACTTGGAAACATTATCACTTTGAGAACTGGATGAATCCCACAGTTTCTGGTTTATGAAAAGGAGAAAAAAAAAGAAGAAGAGGAACCTTCCAATGAAATCAAACCAGCATATGCAGTTTTGGTTTTCAGGTTGAAGACCAACACCTTTTATGGTTCTAGGAAACCTCAGAGGCTGTTAGCAAGATCAGATGTAGACATGCATTCCATAGCTTGATAATTTAAAATCAAAGGGCCCCCTCATATTTCAATTAGAGCAGCAGGAAGAGAAGTTGATACATGATGAACATAGATGAACACAAAAGCTGGCATACATCAGCCAGCTCTGAGACTAATATTCAAGCTGTAAGTTCCTCAGGCAGGAATCTCAGGGACAAGGATACAGCCTTTGTTACTGACAGTTCTGACTTTAATTTCTAGCATAATGTGGTCAGAAAAAGAAAATAATCAGCAATAGCAAGAAAGCAGAATATACAGCTGTGATGTGTTCTTTGATGGTTTCCTTCATGGCAAAGCTGCACCCTTTTTGTAATTGTCAGTACACTTTGAACCCACATGTCTGTGGTTGTTTGCATTTCCATGCTCCACCAGGAAACAGTGACACTTACAGAAGAACATCTTCCACTTTGAGACAAAGCACAGGAGAGATTCAGTAGAATTATTAGCCTATGCATGATCTGACTTGCATCCTACTTGGAAGCAGAGAGTCTATGCTACACAGGCTGGCCTAGACACAAAGTCACCCAGACTTCAAAACTAGGAGGAGATGGAGTGAAAAGCCCAAGTACAGTAGATATAACTCCTAGAAATAGTAGAAGAAAAGACATTGAAAGAAAGCCAAGAACTACATTTCACCTGGAATTTCTCCAATGCTGAGCACAGTCTGGGTGCAAATATAAATTATATATGCACTAAACTGCTAACCATGTCTTCTTCTTTAAAATCCCTTTTTAGTCAAGTCAGCTGGAGGATGCTTCACCTTGAATGTATTGCTAGTTAAGCTTTTCATTTATTTCCATTTGATTTATTTCAGTTTTGGGCTTTCAGTGCCCACTCACTGTATCAGTATCACTCACTGTATAATATTCCACTTTACTAACACCAGTTACGTCATCCTTTTTACATCAAAAAACAGTGATCCCTCCCCTTTGCTATAATTTAATTTTAACTTCTATGATTGCAACAGTATTTAACAAGGTATTGCTGCTTCTCATAATTTGTCCTAAGAAAATGATCACTGACAAAATATAGAACAGAGAACTCAAGCAGGATAACTTTGGCCATTTATTGCTTCTACTAATTATCCTAACCTTCTTATCATAATTACTTATTGGCCTACTTACCCAGTTATCCTAACCTCACAGCCCTGACTTCCGCTATCCTCAAGATTCAGTGCTAGGAAATCTTAAGTCTTTGTTACTGGCAGTAAATACAACCTGAAAATGGAACACAGCAAGCAGTAATTCAAACAATGCCATTCCTTCAATAGCCATTTTCTTAGCAGCAACCATGACCACCAAAAACATTCAATGGCACAAGAAAGGGAGAGTTTGTGGGAAGAGGAAGGTCTTTGATAGACCAACTGGTACAGAGGGGAAAAAAAGCTTTCAGACAGTCAATCCTTTCTTCAAACAGGGCAGCGATATTCAAAGCTGAATGCAAGTTGAAGAAATCCATGGGATTTTCGTCTGGTATGCTAATCATGTGAGAGAAAAGGTAACTGGAGTCTCCAGGACAGTGCTAATGAGGCCAGAAGGTGAGATGTTTATCTCCTACAGGGAAACAGGAACTCCAGGTCATTACTGCCTGTGGAACTTGATGGAAAGCCTTTTTCTCTATTTAGACTGACAGTTATAGTTCTCCTGAAGGTTCAGGTTAATCTTTTTAACAGGTTTTCTTGCTCAGGACTGAGAGGTCTGAGAGGGCAGTAGCTGATGGTGAGAAATGGAGGTAGCAGGCACCCAGGATTCCTGCCTGAGTGCAGGAGTGGTTCTGCTTAATCTGTGCAGTTTCCCTAAGGATGTGGTGTTTGGGGTGAGATGCAAGGCATGGAAGGGTGCCCTGCCCAGCCAAAGGAAGCTGTAGATGCAAGGGAACTCATGGGAGATTGCCCATTGCTTGGGACACCTTGCAAGAGAAAGGGTTACAAAACAGACCAATCCAACAGACAATCCCCTTAGCTGTGAGCAATCATGTGGGGAAAATTTTAGGGGGGAAATATCACATATGCTTGGCCTGTCCTTAGCCCTCCATCCATGTGTCTACTTATAGTTACCACAGGAAAGAGAAGACCGCGTGCTGCTGACCCCTCTGAATCAATAAAGCTACTCCTATGTTCCCCTACAGAATGTAAGCACAGGATCCTGTCACACCTGTGTGCTGTTTTCTTTGCTGCTGAGGCACAATTGGATCCGTTCCCTGCAGACATTCCTTCTTTTCCTAATGGCAAGTTAAGTGACACAAGGGTTTTTGAAGCTGAAAGGGCAATTCTTGGAAGGACTGGAAAAAATCTTAGATTATTTTTCTGATATAGGTTATAAAACTTAAATTACTTTCTTAATAGGTTCCAAGCTACCAAGAGTGTACAGTTATTAGGGGTATAGTCTGGTATTGAATTCATAGCTCTGAAAAATACAATCATTTCAAAGGAGTGTTGTTACTGGGATAAAACTTTTTTACATTGTAGAACTGAATATTGAAAAAGTTTAAGCTCAGATACCACTCACTTGGGTCCAAGGGCTGTTTCCTGCAGACCTGTTAGGTTTCCTTGAAGTGACTGCTGTTGCAGTAACTAATTTGCAGGCACTGCCACATTGATTGCCATTATCCAAACACATTTATTCATCACAAGAGGATGGAGTTGCTTGGTCTTAACTAAATGAATGAGAAGTTTTAAAACATTACCAGTTTTACATTTTGATGTCATTTTTACAACACAAGCATTACAAGAAGCACATTTTCATATAGCTTCAAGCAAATCCATGACCTTTAAGAGCTATACCATACATATGGCATTAAAAGCACACAGCTCCGTAAAAGTCTATTGCCTTCTTTAATTAATATATGATTGAAAATAACTTCAAAAATGGTTTCCATGTAAATTCTAATTTTTGTGGAAATTAACACTGTACTTAAAAATCACCACATCAGTGGTTTTTTCAGTGTTGCAAATCCAGACTTTGATTCTCCCCCTCTCTAGCAGTAATAGTAGGTGCTCTGGGAGTGTTTATAATACATGTTCTGGGTGTGTTTAGGAATTCTGGCACCAATAATGCTTTCCACATCAGCCAAAACCACATTTACTCATAAGGTTAGAAAGTGCACACCCACATACCTATATCTTTGCAAATCAAGCAATGTAACACCTTAGACTGCTTGTGCTTTTAGTTATTAAGAGAGGTTTCTAATCCTTTAATAATGCTCCCCACAAACTGTAATGTAATCTCTTAATCACTTTAAGAAGCTACTGAATTCCTCTATCATAAGCATCTGTTTGTAGTGACACATGTAACAAATGAAGATGGTGTCGAAGATTGTGGACTTTTGTGGCATACTAACTGAAGGCCATGAAAATGGAAGGTGACGAAGTTTAGCCAAAAGCACACTTAACTGTTAGGATTGAGCTGCAGTTCTGCTTGACTAAAAAACCTGAGAGGAGCTCCAAAGAGTAAAGAAGCACAAGACACTTCACGAACAACATAACTATTATTCTCATTCCCATTATTTAGGTGTCTGATTCATTTATTTACACATTCAGCACTGTAAGGAACAGGAGTTCTGATTGGAGAACTAAGCAGGAATTGTTATTACAATGATATGCAGCCCGATGCGTGACACTTATTTACAGGGGACCAATTTTTCCACATGGCTGAAATAGCACAGCAGCACAGTATTTTGATATATATCAGTACTGGTAGAACTAAAAGTCAGAGGTACACAGTACAACTCACCCTTTCTATTTTTAAAGGTATTTGTGCTGAAGATTATGCACCTACTGCTTGAAAGAACAACATATGATGCTACTGCTGTTTTCCTACAAAATTGTTTACACAGTTACGTGACATAAAAAAGACTCAATTTCATCTGTCAGTGGAATCTAACATACTGAGAGAGTTTAATCTTGTATTTTTCAGAGGCATTAAAGAGATGCTACAATAAACAACACAAGTTTAGGGACAAAACCTTTGTGAACATGTTTCTAGCTCTAATAATGTTTGGGAGATAGAATCTTTCATGCAGCAAAGTAAAACAAATTAGTGATATGAAATAGCCTGAGAGGAGGGAATTTATTTTGCTAATTATTATTAATCAAAGAGCTGGCACATTTTTCTGCCTTGGCCAAAGTACAAACAGCCTTGCTAGTCCTACCAGAAATGGATGGCAAGTCTCTGTCTTTTTGAAAGTTGAGAACTTCACTGAAACAAATGTGGGTTTAATGATAATTATATGAATTAATTTTTATGTAAATTGAGTTAAAGACACCGGTCTGTTCAAATGCAAGACTATTGTTAAGGTATTATGTTCATTCAGGCATTTTATTTGTTACATATATGAACATAATATACTTCTTTTGGATTTTATAAAGTGTTTTCATCATCCAGTTAGTAACTGCATCTACTCTGTATGTTTTCTCTTTAATCTGAAAAGATCTATGAGTATCTATGCTACCTTTTTCTATTACCAAATTGTTGAAAATGAATGCTACATTTTAGTATATAAATAGACAAATGCATAAGTATCTACTCAAAAACAAATGCAAAGCAAGTTTGACAGAAAAGGGTTACAGCCTAAAGGAAAACAGCAAAAGGAGCCTAACAGAATGAAAAATTAGAAATGCCAAATGTTTCATTCGCATCTCTCATGAGTTAGCAATTTACAAGCACAGAAGAATAAGGAAAAATAAATTGCATGTATCATATCTACCATGACTCATAGCAATTCTATCGTACTTTCTGCTGTTTATAAAGCCTGTCAGTTGTAACTCATAGAACCATAGAATCATAGACTCATAGAATGATTTGAGTTGAAAGGAACCTTAAAGATCACCTAGTTCCAAACCTCCCATCCCCATCCCCAAGGGCAAGGACACCTTCCACTAGACCAGGTTTCTCAAAGACCCATCCAGCCTGGCCTTGCAGGGATGGGGCATCCACAACTTCTCTGGGCAACTTGTTCCAGTGTCTCATGACCCTCATAAGAATTTATTCCTAACATTTAATCTAAACCTACTCTCTTTCAGTTTCAAGCCATTGCCCTTGCTCTGTCACTACATGCCCTTGTAAAAAGTTCCTCTTCATCTTTCTTGTGGGCCCCCTTTAGGTACTGGGAGGCTGCTGTACAATCTCCCAGGAGCCTTCTCTTCTCCAGACTGAACAGCCCCATCTCTTCTCCAGACTGAACAGCCCCAGCTCTCTCAGCCTGCCCTTAGCTATTCCAGCCCTCTGATCACCTTTGTCACCATCTTCCAGATTCATTCCAGCAGGCCCATGTCCTTCTTATGTTGGGGACCCCAGAGCTTGAGGTGGTACCTGAGATGGGGTCTCATGAGAGCAGAGTAGAGGGGCAGAACCCCCTCCCCCAACCTGCTTGCCATGGTCCTTTTGATGCAGCCCAGGACTCATTTGGTTTTCTGGGCTGCGAGTGTCCATTGCTGGCTCATGCTCAGCCTCTCATCCACCAAAACACCCAAATCATCCCAGGGCTGCTTTGCCCAGCCTGTTTGTGCTTGGGATTGCTCCGATCCAGGTGCAGGACCTTGCATGTTGCCTTATTTGCACTTCATGAGGTTCTCACCTCATGTAAAGCTAATTCTGTGAGGAAGTTGTTCCTTGCTTCTCTGGTACATATTAATTGAGCAAGAACAGTTGCGTGACTGTCACAGCCATGAGCCACTGATAAAGCTGTGGATAAAGCTGTGATACTGCAGGAATCTTAAGTTACAGTTCCCAGTCAGGATGAAAATTTTATAGGGTGCCATGTAGACTAAAAAATGATTCAAATGAAGAAGAATTTGCAGTGTAACACTGCTTTTCAAAATCATAAAATAATACGCACCTTACGAAATGCCACATTTCCAAAGTGTGGAGAGGCATCATAGCCTGTCAGACCTCACATTTCCTGGGAGTGGTAACTAAGACACAAGTAAGCTCACCAACTTCTCAATTCACTTGGGTGTCTCGCTCACCTCCTTCAGATCAAGCTGCACACTCTGGACCATCAGGATAGCCAGTGGGCTGATTTGTCTGCAGTGTCTATAGCTCTGATCTCTCTGGCAACACAAGCAAAGCAGAACATGATGTTAAAATCACCTTTGTTACAGCTTTTGGCGTTACCAGTGACTATGCAATGAACTGAAGTAATTTACAACTGTAGAGTTTTAGACAAAGCAGGTCTTAAAATAATAAAAAAAGTCATCAGATCTTTCTGCTGCTGCCTAAGCCTCCTTGGCCCTGATTCAGGACAGAGCTAAGCTTTGCCAGGCCTGTGCAGAACCAGCCCTGCCCCAGCAGCTCCTCTGCTCTGCCTACTCCCTGCCTTACACTACAGCCTGTCTGCCAACAGCACTGGGATTTGTAATGCTATGAAGGTTTGTTGTTGCAGTTTGTAGTTTCTGTGATGGTAAGGCAAGCCCCAAACCTTCCCGGAGAGCACAGCGAGGCTTGTTCGGGGAGAGAGGCTGTTCCGCTTCCCGTAGCCCTTCTGAGCTGCCCCAGACTCATGCTCCGGCTGCTGTCAGCTCCACAACACGGTGGTGATAAAGGAGGTGAGAAGGCTCCCCGCATGGGGACCTCAGTGGATCTTTATTCACATGGTGACAGGCTGGTTCCCAAAGGCAGAGAGTAAGCACATAGCACGGAGCCCGGGGTTTTATATGGGCATGAGTGGGGCAGAGAGAGCACATGGACTAAAGGTCTCAGGGCGCAGGGGTGGTACATGGGCGGAGTTGGGGTATTGGGACCAACAGGGAGAACCCGAGGGAGTGGCCAGGACTAGGGGCAGGGAAGGGAAAACAATGTGGGAAGGGCAGGCTTTTAGTAAAAAAATGAGTGGGGAAATACAGCACCACAGTTTGTGGTTGCATTCAAACTTGTAATTCGTTTAACCTACTCATGAAAACAAGAGGAAGACAGCTTTGTTCCAAATGACCGCTAGATCCCATCATTAATAAGCAATCTAGTTCCTACTAGATTTAGTACTAGACTCCTAGTACTAGAATTCTAGTACTAGAATCTAGTACTAGTTCCTACTAGATACTAGATCACCAGTAAAAACAAGGCTTGCTGTTAATGAGAAGAGTCTCTATATCCTCTTGGAAAACAGCAGTCACTCTGTGACTCGGGGGCTTTAGATCCAACATTACTGGGACACATGCTGTGAAAAGTGATAATCGCCACTGGGAGTGATGCATGCTGCAAGGGAGAGGGAAGAGGCATTGGGATCAGAGGACAATGAGAGGCTGGCAGAAGGACAGGGAGAAGGGGCTGAGAGCGTGTTGTGGTTTAACACCAGCCAACAACTAAGTACCACGCAGCCATTTGCTCACTCCCCCACCAGCAGGATGTGGGAGAGAATCGGAAGAGTAGAAGTGAGAAAACTCGTGGGTTGAGATAAAGACAGTTTTATAGGAAAAGCAGAAGCCATACATGCAAGCAAAGCAAAACAGGGAATTAATTCACTGCTTCCCATGGGCAGGCAGGTGTTCAGCCATTTCCCAGAGAGAAGGGCCCCATCACATGTAATGGTGACTTGGGAAGACAAACACCATCACTCCAAATGTCCACCACTTTGTCCTTCTTCCCCCCCACTTTACATACTGAGCATGATATTCTACAGTATGGGATATCCCTGTGGTCAGTTGGGGTCACCTGTCCTGGCTATGTCTCCTCCCAGCTTCCCAAGCACCCCCAGCCCCCTCCCTGGAGTGGCAGTACAAGTACAAAAGGCCTTGACTCTGTTGCAAGCATTACTGTCCAATAACAAATATCTCTATATTATCAACATTGTTTTCAGTACAAACCTAAAACACAGCCCCATATTAGCCACTGTGAAGAAAATTAACTCTACCCCAGCCAGAAGCAGTACAGACAGTAAGAGTAAGGTTAAAGGTAATGCAGCAGAGAAAGGCGGGAATACTGGTGGGACAGTGACAGCCCTGCCTGGGATGATGGGGAGTGAAAGTCACATTTTTCAAATAGCCAGAGGAAAAAGAAAAAAAATTTTTTTTGCATGTGCATTAGGGCTGCATTTTGACCTTAGAGTTTAGACATGATTTTGAGAACAATCAAATTCCTCCTAAACCTTCGGTGGGGTAAGGAGGGGGGAAACCACCCAAAAAAACCCCAACACCCCAACAGAACCAAGTTTGCATATTTAACAGAAATATGACTGTAGAACATCCATTATTTTAAACCACCCTTCTGAGCTCAGCAGTTGTAGCGTAGGTGGGAGGTGACAATTCAGATCTTTGAGTCCCAAGAACTGGCAAAGCGGGCAAGTTGTATTAGCTTGGGGCTGGAAAGCAACTGTTATGTAATTCCCTCTCATCTCCACCAGAACTGCTGAGAAGTGGTTTGTGTTATTTACAACTGCTATAACATTTTCCTGCTTGTAGTCACCATGGCTTCCTATTAAAAAGCAATTTGGTTATATATGGAAGTTTTATATGTAATATAGTAGCTTTAACTCTCTCCCAGGGCTACATTCTCCTCATACAATTATTGCAGCTTGATACTGAAAGATTGTTGCATGGCAGCTATGCACAGAGTAATACCTTCAAACCAAGTCTATAGAGTTAAATCCCTAAAAACTGACCTATGCCCCCAAGTGTTGACATTGAACCTTGTCAAAGTGCCCAGGACCCTGTGCATGCACTGGGGAGAGAGCAAAACAACCCTGGGACTCAGGATCCTACTTGCCTCCTTCAGAGACCTGCTTTTTCCTTCCACCTAATGAGCACCATTCTGTGATGCTGCTGCCCCTGCTGAGCTCAACAGCGTCTCTGCACACCACTGTGTTCTGCAGAGCAAACATTCCCCAAAGGACTTGCAGAGTAATTTTCTTTCTTCATCTCACTGGGCAGCATAGAAGGAAGACAAGTCAAAAATGGCATTTCAAACATTGTACAGGTGATGATTGACCTTCCATACAGCTGTAGTTATTACATTCTCCCTTTCAAAGATTTTCCTACAGGAATCTGTGTAAACAGACTCTGCATTTAATTCCTCATCTGCAATAACTAGAGGCAAGGGCTGATCTTTCAGGAAGGTGACAAGGTTTGGGGTTTTGCTGGGACGAGCTTGCCCAGCAGCGCAGCAGCAAAGAGCTCAAATAACCTCTATTCTCAATTATCTTTTCCCCCAAAGAAATTAAATTTGGAAATTTACAATAAAGCATGTAAGAACAAGAAATGTCATATTTTTACAACATCCTACTCACATATTTCCCATTCAGAGTTCCCTTACTATTTATCAAACTTAACCCAGCTGTAAACACTTACTTTAAAAGCCTATAAAGGTGAAATTAATACTCCTTTGCAAACATACTTTTCACAGCTCTGTGCTTGAATTGTGCCATAAAGGTTGTGGAATTGAAAACAACACATAAATCATGTTTTATCAAATGAAAATTTCTAAAATATATTCTGGACTTGACTCCCAAGAAACAAGATCTGTCTTCATATTTAATCTCTAGGTGGGAAATGTGTTGCAAAAACATATAAAATGCATTTTTTATGCCAATGAAACAAAGGCAAAGTTGTAAGTGAGATATAAAACCCACGGTCAGGCCAGTGGAAAGCAAATCTGCCTCACATGCTGCACTTCGATCTCAGAGACAAAAACATTGCTTCCACTTTTTTTGGCACATTTTTGTTGGCCCTCTCTTCAGCACATTTAGCAAATGCATCAGCATGTACTCAATACAAGAAATATTTCACCAGAATATGGCTCTCTAAAGAGGACTTTGAGTCTGAGACTATTTTTTCCAAGTGGTAGTCCTTTTAGTAGTGAGAGACCAGAAATCCATTCCAACCTTTTTGGTGTGTATACAATCATTTTTGTCTATTTATTTTATTGATTTTTTTCTTTCTTATCCACAATCCCTACAGATATCTGTATGCAAAAAAAAAAAAATCTATACACAAGGCCTGGACTTACATGACAGCTTCCCTCAGAAAAAAAAAGGAAGTTAAAATGTCCATGTCAAGACCAAATTTCAGGTGTTTTTTCTTGGTTTTAAGCAGTCATGGAACATTCCCTACCATAAGGTGCTACCCTCCTTTCATTTCTAGCTTCAACATTGGAAACAATTCCCAATATTTCCTCCCTATGCTATGGGAATAAACACTCCAAGTTTATGAGGGGATTAAGTACATAATGGTGCTAGTAAACAAACTGAAATAAATATTCGAGCAGAAGATAAACCTGAATCCAGAACTGATTTGGTAGAAAACCTGTGGCATCCCACTGAAGATTTCCATGTGACCAAATGTCTGTAGCATTTTTAGAGGTGTCAAATGCCTCAGTGGGTAGTTATAAACTCCTTGTGATATATTTATAGTTCACAGAAAAAATAAATAAATTTAAAAAGTAAGTATAACTGACTTGGCAGAGATTTGTATTTTTTTCTTTGAGAACTTTTGAGTGAACAGAGGGATAGAACTGATTCCATGTACCAGTGGTGTACAATTTCTTTTTCCTCACACTTCATACTAGACAGGAGTGATATAAGACACCAATGGGATGTGTGGAGGTTTCTCTACAGGGAGACAGTACCTGCCTCTTGTCTGCTTCCTCTATCAACATCAAGTGACCCAAAGAGAAATTGTACAGCTGCTGGCTGGCATGAGCTTAATCCAGAGAGCACTGAGATAAAGCTCAAAGGCTTGAGGAAGCACCAAAAGTCTTAGCACAGATTAACTCAATCCCTTGACTGAAGTAGAGCATCTACTATTACCTACTTGGTCTCCCAGGGTAGAAGCCTGGTTGGCAGAATGATTTCCTGTAGATGTTACAGCTGAGGCCACTGCCAAGGTTTATGTTATATAACCTGTCTCTGTGACGATGGTTCCTCACATGTACAGCCTATACAGAGCAGCTTCCCTTGGGTTTTGGTTGTAAAAGTTTTCATTCTTTTGGGGTTTTGTTTGCCATTTTTGTTTTGGTTTTTTTAAGGTTTTGTTTGTTTGAAATTGTCACAATTTCAGTGTGACAATAAAGTGTTTTGAAGAACATATGTACTACGGTATCCCAACAGCCTCCTTTGCAATAACATATTTGTTGAAGCTTTCCACAGTTATTTTTCTGCAAAAGCTTCTTTAATTTACCTAACAGAGCCCAGTGTTGTCTTATTTATCCATTTTGGAACATGTTTGTCTCTGGCCAGAGCTAGACAAGAAAAAGAATCTGATTACATAAATGCTATCAAATAACTGAATTTTTTACTGTTTGGTATAATTTCTAGCAATTTCAGACGTTACATATTCTCTTCAGGGCAATTGCTGTAAAATATTAACTGAAAATGGAAAGCTATGCAGAATCACATTCATGAGAATGGTTCACATGAATTATCGTAAGTATATCCAAAAGGACAGCTACCTAATTGACAAAACATCCATAAAAATTTACTTCCTGATAAGTAAGATAACGTGCATGCAAAAAAAAATCAAAAATAAAAAGCAAAATAAATAAATGGAGATTAGATTTTCAGATACCTGTAAAGCATGTGCTGTTATAATGCTGCTTCCCGTCCAAGTCTCAGTGGGACTGCAGCTTTGCTGAGCCAAATGCTCTACAGTATAACAGGTAGTTTTTTAGCCAATTGTTTATTCACTAATTTTATGGGTATAAGTGAAGTAAAAAAACTTATTCTACATGTATTCAATTTATCAGTTCAGGAAGAGCACGGGCCACATGCACAAATACTCCTTACCTAAAGCCAAAGCTCTCTTTCACTGGTTATTACAATGGTGGGAGATATATGAAAAAAACCAAGTACTTCTAAAAGCAAAACATTACTTTCTTTTTAATCTACCAGTATTGGTCTCTTGTGTCACCATCCTGAGTGTAGCAAAAATGTAACTTGTTGTGAGATAACACAAAAAATTCAAGTGCATTAAAGCTTTTACATCAGTAGTCACAATGCTGATCTATAAGCTGACATAACCATCTTTCAGAGCAAAACAAGTCCTTTCACAACCACTTCATTTTGGGCACCACCTTTCCTTCAATCATACATAAACAGCAAAACAGCTGACAACTCCTAAACTCACTCAAATGTCCTATTTAATTAGGTTTTAGTTTACAGCATACTACTTTCTAAGGTTAATCCTGGATAGCCATATGATTGACAATCAACAAATATTACTATGAATAGAAATTTTAAAATTGCAGATAGAGTTTGCAGAAGTAATCGGAATTGTGTTAGTGATTATCGAGATAGTAATTTTATCATTGCTCTTACCTTAAAACCACAAAAGGCAAGGTCAGTCCCTGTGAGCAACCCAATCCAGTGGAGCTGAAGTTTGTCAGGAATGCAAACAAATCATATAAACACGTTAGTTAGCTGCTTAATTGCTTGGTCATATCTCAATCTTTAAGTCATATGGAAGAGAGGCAATTTAGATATAAAACATACTGGTTTGTTTATTTACAAAGGGAGTACATTTTGACCAAAGGCTCTCCCTAAAAGATAACAAAGGAAGCTCAGTTGGAGTTCCAAAGATCATGTTATTTCTAAAAGCAGACATCTAAACTTGAGTACAGCATCAGCAATGGGAAGAAATATTGCACTTAGTGATATTGGGTTAAATTGACAGAGTTTACCAAATTCCAAATCCCACTTAGAGATCTGAAATCATTATTTTCTTGCCCAGAAATATTGGTTAATTAAACAGCTGGAAAATTAAGTTTTGTGGTCAGCAGAATACAAGTTTTTTGCAGGAAAAATGCTGGATCCTTGAATCTGCGAAAATAAAATGGTTTTGCTAATGTAATTATGAATTAATTTTTTTTTAAAAAAGGTATTTCGGCGTATTTCTGCATTATTTGAGTCTCAAAAATCTGTTAACACGCTTTATGTGATTTTTAAAATTACGTTGATCTTTGCAAATCATTTTGATGTTCAACCATGCTTTAAGTCTTTGAAATTCAGTAATAGAATTTCACAGGCAAGAAAAACGCCATGTCTTTGTCTATGGAATCCTTCCCATTTTTTTAATGAGTGTTGCATCCCTTCCTTCATTTGCAGCCCCCAAAAGCTTGGCAGTACAAGAACTCCATAACTAGAACCCCCAAGGAGGAGCAGCAGTGGTCCTGAAGCTGTCACCAGACCAAGGGCACAGCGAGTCAGGATCTCCCTGCGGAGGATGTGGGTGAACAAGGGAGATGAAAGGATACAAGGCGACCTGGGCCGCTTCACAACCAGATCCCAGTTCCAACTTTCCTCCTACAATTGTCTTCTTCCCTGCAGATGCCACTCTGCACACAGCTTAGCAATGCTACAGTGCTGAAGGTTCAAACACTATTAGCCATGCCTCATAAGAAGAACTCAGTAGGTTTTTTTCCTACAACTTCCAGGAAAAACTCTATCAAATTAGGACTAAAAGCATAATGGTTTAAAAATGCACGCTAAAAATGCAGGAAATGCAGGAAATGCAGGAAATGCAGGTTTTTTAAGATCACACAAAAAAAGATGAGTTCTACTCATCCAATTGTACACACATCATGCTGCTACAACTGCACACTCACCTTTTCTCCAGAGAAGCCTGATGTTATTTAGTAACTACGACAAATTTATGAGAAGATGGAATAATAACCACTCATGCCACAGAAATCTGGAACTTGACAGTGGTTTATTTTCATTCATTTGCAGTCTAAATACCCTGTATGCGTTTCCTTGTATAAACAGATTTTAAACACTAACTCCAGAAAAAAAGTGGCTGAAGTACAATATATTACTGCATTGCTGTATCTTTTTATCCATTAATGCTATAAACTTGCTATAAAAATGACAAATTATAAATTAAAACTGAACAGGAAATATGAAAGCCACTTTATTTCAACTGAAACATGCACGTACATGTTACAAATCAGCCTGTATGTTAGTAAAAATTCAAAGTTTTAATTTTTCTTCTTCTTTTAAAAAATTCAAATGACCATACAATTGCATTTGGCAGAGCTGATGTCCTTTCAAACAGTTACTCACCATCTCACTGTAAGCTGCATATTTTCACACAACCATGCAATTCTGGAATGGGACAATCTTTTTAACACTGAGGCTCAGAAGTTTTTTCATTTCACACCATTTTGCACCAACATCCTAGGAACACTTATCACTGCGTATCAATAAACTGCTGAATAAATATAAAAGAGTGTAAGCAAATTATAAGCAAAAAACAGTTAATGCCAGCTACTTGTCCCTGTTGTGAAATATCTGTCATCATTTTCTGCTTGGATTCAGAAGCTATGCATGAGCACACTGACAAAGCACAAAAACAAAATTGAAATTTTATCCTCAAAAAACCTATCAACTAATTCTGACATCATAAAAGCAAAAGCAGACAGAAGAAATACATGTATTCAGGTGATTTTGTACATGTATGAGTACTGAAATACACATTTATTTACAAGTGGCATTAATGTAACAGATTTATTTCGCACACATGTAAGGTACCAGCAAAATACAACAGGACATAAAAGCCCACAGCTGGCATTAGACAACTTCTATGTGTCCAAAGAAAGTTGCTAAGCACAAAGTGTCATCCCTTTCTGAAGAGCAAGCCCTTGACTGAGATGGGAAACAATGATACTTACATAAATCTTCCGTTCCTACTTGCTCACCACCCTTATTCTGGGATTCATTCATTGCAAACCAATTCCGTTCTTGCAAACCTCACTTCATGTAGCAAAGTCTGTTCAACACACATGAGAATTTTAACATATCCCTTGCACATTTAGTGATAGAATGTAATAGTCTTGGCAACCTAAAGAACTCCTGAAATGATGCATCCAACACGTCAACTAATTCACAAGTGTGTTATAAAATACAGGCAAAGATGGCATCACAAATCTTCTGCTCCCACAGACTGAAGTTCACATTTGCTCGGTTTTGAATTAAAGCATTTTCTACCTGACTTACAGAACCCTACAAGTGTCACATTGAAAATCAAGCTCTTCTTCTGACTTATTGTCAATAATAAAAAGTCTGTTGACCAAAGTCCCCAGACAGGTCTATGGATTAGCTGGGTTTTGCAAGTGATTAGCCAAGGTTAAAATAATGGGGCACTGAAATTATGATCCAGGACACTATTTGTCCTTCCCTTGTTACTGGAATTGTTGAACAGAGGACAGTAAGGGAAAACTTGCATCTACCTCTGCTTTTGCTGGTGGCAAGTGATCCACATTAGGATCCTTGCTTCCATAAAATTATTCCATGAAACTGCCTCTACTCCTGTTCAACAAGACACCAGTAGCTTGCATCTGAACCCAGTCTCAGCTGAACTTTAAACACCACAGGTATTAAAAAAAAAAAAACACTTTCCATGTGCCCAAAACATCTGAAATGCCATTTTTGTAATTTCCTTTTAAACTCAGTATGTAATGCAAGCTGCAAAACAAGTGCCTCGTTACATGCTTCAGCAATACACCGTCAGTGTCTTTGCAAACTAGTTCAACAAGTAACCTAGTTTTTCAAATTCCTTTAAGTTATCTGCATGCCCCTGTGACTCATGCAGTAGATAAATTGCCAAGGAACTCCGTGGGAACCCATCCCAGGGTCTCACACAGTTCATTTTTAACACTATTTATTTGTGATATTTTAATATCATTTTTATCACAGAGTGAACACTATGCAGTACCAATCCTTTTCACTGAGCTTACTGAGCATTTCTAAGGTTTGTGCTGTAAAACACAACAAAATTTGTAATTATAATTCACGATAAACTGAAAATGGTAACTTTAGAAGACCTAAAATAAATATGTTTGAGATTTTTTTGCAGTTTTGGGATATTCACAACTTTGAATGAATTAATCATATCCAACCCAAAACCTAAGCAGCCTGGATACAATATTTTAATCTGTCAACACATCACTGATAGTTACTGATGCTGGATCAAGATTTTCATGCTTAGAGTCACATGAGTAGCCACTTTCCCCATAAACGACCTCTGTTCCTTATGAACACATCCACGACTGCATCTCTGCCTTGCTCTCACCTCAAAACTCGGCTTTCCAAAGATGCAGCAGTTAAGCAGTAGTGGACAAGAAAGACTGGGGGTTTTCCATCACTGTTTGCACTTCAAAGAGAAAGCACAACTGTGCGTAAGAAAATGGACAAAAATACTGTATTTACCAGTAGTTTGAAAAAAACGTAGTATTTAAATCTACTCTTTGTACCACATAAACCAGTAACAAATACATACAAAATCAGTCCTGTAGCTCTTTATCGTATGTGCTCAGTTAAGACTGATGCATTTCAGCTATGTAGTTCTTTTTAATCCTAACTTTAACCCAATACCTTTCTGTTGTTTAAGGATGGGGCCTTCTACTATTCTGAGATCAGGGACTGATTTGTAAACACACATGCACATTTGTAAACACATTTCAACAACTTGCAAGGAATTTCCATCTTGTGAGGGGAGTAAAAAGCTGTATTTCCTTATGATATCACCTCTATTCATGTAACAAGAGGATGCCAAGGTATCACCAGTGACAGGACAAATCTCAAGCAAGTTTGGGCCTAACTGCAGAGTGGAAGTTCCCAAAGACCAGTGTCCAAGCCCAAGTGTGCACACCAGAGAGCTGGCTCACCACCAACCCTGGTGTCACCAGCCCATGGACTGTGCTTGAGAACACCTCTTCTAAGGCATATTAATATACAAAATTGTTTCTCATTGGCAAACAGATGTACTAAGACCTCTTGCAGTAAGAAAATAGTTACAGATACTCAACTGTCTTTAAATGTCTTTCACATACTGACAGACACCAGAATTATCAGTGGTTCACATTTGTAAGGTACTATACCCCTTCTTCCCACCTCTTAATAGGGGAGACTAAGGCAGAGAAGCTAAATAAAGGTCCTGTGAACCCACCCACAATTCTTCCCCACACCAGGAATGCACAGGATAGAAAAAAAGAGCACAAGTAAAATTATATTCTTTATTCATTCCATTTTAGCTGTGAATCTTCCTATTATACAAATACAGTATAAATTCCAAAATCACAATATATTACAAAATAAAAAAGTACAAACTGCATTACTTAATAAATATATCTAACAAGTTAATCAGAAAGTAGAAGAGACAGAATTCAGATTGGAAACATTTAAATGTTTGACCCAGCAAACCATACAAACCTCAATTTAAGCATTTTTTTCTTTTAAACCATAATGTAGAATACCATTCCTGATTTCTTGATTAGAAAATAAAGTCATGTGAATAAAATGTTGTGATCAGATAATGATTTGTTGGTGAAACACCAGTGCCAAAAAAAAGAAGCAGGGCTTATACAAAAGACACCAAAACCCCAGAAACAAGAACACAAACACTGAGGTGCAGCCAAGGCAATTACTGCCAAAGCAGGAGACTATTATCTAGTCACAACATTCTATTGCAAGTTAATGTTCTGTTATTATAGATAAATAATATAAATGGAGCAGAGGGTGAGCCAACCAGGCAACAAGAGGCCAGTTTACTCAAAACAGTAATTAAATAAAGAGTCAATTGCTCCCTGCACTGTTCACGTGTAGCTGTAGCTGCATTCCAACTGGCTCAAAGGACCTGATCTGTGCTCCAGGCAGAGAAAGCAACTGTTCCTAAAAGCAGTCTGTTCTTACTTTGCTGCACTTTAACAAAAGCCATTCTTTTAATTTTGCAAGAAAATACCCACAATCGTTTCATCAGCTAGGGGGGTCAGTTTGACATCAACCTCATCTGGTAAAAATATAAGGTTTATGGGTAAAAAACACAGCAAAAAATAGCTGTTACATCATAAGCCTTATTTACAAAAACTGTTTACAAACGTTTTTGGCTGTACAGCTGAAAGCCAGATACTAATGTAAGATGTAGAAGATGGAGGTAACAGTTTAAAAATAGTGTGCAAAAAATACATTCTTATAGAAAATAGACAGTGGGGAGGGGAGACACAAACATACACAGAGAAATCTGCTTGCAAATAACCCGAGGCTAAGTTTTTACAACAGAATCTTACAAATACGTCTGTATTTATCCCCCACAACCTACAGTCCTTCTCAGTCTGGGGTGCTGCTGCTTCATTAAGGATTAAGGCATCACCATCACAGCCAGCACACCTTCTCTCTGTCAGTCCCTGCAGCAAAGCTCCCAGCCTGTGGCCCAGGCAGTCTCACGAGCAGGCATTCTGCTCAATGTACATCTTGGACAAGGACACTGCCATGGACTTGGCCAGCTCCTCATCCCGTCTGCGCTGTACCTGAGTCTGTCTGCACCACGCCTCGTACTCTGGGTTGGGGCACATGCGGTCCAGCACAGCATCGTAGTGCCCATTGCTAAGCCAGCTCAGCCAGATACTGGGCCGTGTCGGGTCCTCGGGCCCCAGGTAGTGAACCATGGTGGAAACGGTGGGGCTCTCGGGCCGGCCGCCCGTGGTGAGGTGGATGTTCACGTTCAGCATCTGCCCCATGGCCAGCAGCTCCGGGTAGCCGGCCCAGGCCCCGTCCTGGGCGGCGCCGATGAGGAACTCTCCCACGTCGCCCTCGATGATGGGGTTGAAGTGGTCCAGGTGGTCGGCGATGTAGTGCACGGTCTGCTCGCGGAGCTCGCCGTGCAGCCGCTGGTCCCCGTACACCGCCTTGCAGACGGCGCGGTACAGGCAGTTCCCGTCGGGGATGATGTGGAAGCGGAACCGGCCCTTCTGCCGCAGGTACTTGTCCTGCTTCTCCACCTCGGCCAGGTACAGCGCCAGTTTCTCGCTGCGCTCCGCTCTGCCGCCGGGCACCCGCCGCACGTCGGGCCCCGCCGCCTCCTCCTC